>JARQOC010000006.1:479788216-479881460 GCA_033576535.1 Allobates femoralis | reverse complement strand
TTCCGCAGGTAACAGTCTGTCTCTCCCAGTCTCAGGGCACACAGAGCAACAGCAGAAGGGAGATCACAGCAGCACAAATGGCTCCCTTATGTCGGTCACGGCCCCAGCACATGCACTCTGGGTGCTCGGCGGGCAAGGTTTTGCAGAGCGGCCAGAGTCACAGCACCAAAGTCCAGTGGCCCAGGATCAGTCACAGGGGCTTCTGCGGGGTGATTTTTCCGGTAAGGTGTAGCAAAGTAGTCCACTTTAAACAGACATCCGCAGGGAGATCTTCTCAGCTCTGGATTTATACTGCTCTGATCCTCTGCTTTCACTTCCTGGTAAACAAAAGAGATGGCTGGGAGTTTCCCAGCTCTGTGATTGTACAGTCCACTGATGCCCCCTGGTGGACAAGTGCGGACTGTGCACAGTTCATTTCACTGTCAATTTCGATAATACAATCTGAATTGTACACCTCATTACATACCCCCCACTTAAAGGTTGACAGTCCCTGTCAACAACCATCGGCTCCAAGGCAGTGATGGCCGTTGATATCACAGGGATTGATCTCCGGCGGAGTAGGGACCTCTGTTGGGGGAACCGTCATCCCCCCGTTCACCTTCGCTCCCTTGTTCAGGGTTGACAATATCTCCAATAAACTCAGTCACATTTTCTACCCGGGGAGAGTAGGATCGCCGGCGGTAGCGGCGCCGGTTGGGGGCAAATCTGCTTCCTTTAACGGGAACACCCCCGGGACCGGTGACGTCGGCGGCCTCTGTACCCTTCTCTCCCTTCACAACATCAAACTGTACCACCTCCCATCACCAACGCTGCGGAGGCACTTACGAGGATTGTTACACTTTATGGCAGTCTGATGTACAAACACGTCATCCTTTGTGTCATTCCTGTTGATGAAGCCATACCCATCGCGGACATTAAACCACTTCACCGTCCCCTGGACCCGAGTGGCCAGCACTTGCTTATCGGTCTGGCTCTGTCTCTTCACACCCTTTTCCCTGATCTCCCCTGCCGAGTGAACCGCTTTGGCTGGGGCGTCTAGTTTAAAGGTGGCTGCTGTTGTGGGGCATGGCTTGCTGGTTCTGGTATATCGGACCACGGGTGGAGGATGCGGACAACGGTTTGCCCTATGGCGGGGGTCGCCGCATGTCCAGCACCTTCCCATAGGCCGACTGGGTTGCTGTCTCGCTTGCCTGTCCGCCTGTTGGTCTAGCATGAGCTGCAGCTGTAGTATCTGTTTCTGCAACTCTGCTACTATCTGCTTCAATTCTTCCGTGTCACTGCTCGGACTGCTGGCACCGGATATGGACCTGCAGGCCGTAGTATAAGTCTGGTTATAAGCTACTACCGGGAGGAGATTCTGTTGATCACACATCCTGCCGACTACGCCAGATGTAGCGACCGGTGGTAAGGCCGCGGGTGTGTGTGTATGATCTTTCTCAACAGAATCTCCATACTCAGGTTTAACCGGTAGTAACATTTCTTTACTGTAAAACATATTTATCTCACAGTCAACCGAACTATATGCGCACTTGTATATATTAGAGTCTCTGGATCTTCACTTCTTCCGGGTATGCAGCAAGAAAAGAAAACACAACAATGGAGGTATCTTTCCCTAACTTTCCCTAAAATCACGTACCAGTCTTATCACAGAAGAAGATGTCGCTCCCACGTAGCAGGCCTGGGGATCTCCTCAGTCTTCTTCTTTGGTCTCCTTCCGCAGGTAACAGTCTGTCTCTCCCAGTCTCAGGGCACACAGAGCAACAGCAGAAGGGAGATCACAGCAGCACAAATGGCTCCCTTAAGTCGGTCACGGCCCCAGCACATGCACTGTGGGTGCTCGGCGGGCAAGGTTTTGCAGAGCGGCCAGAGTCACAGCACCAAAGTCCAGTGGCCCAGGATCAGTCACAGGGGCTTCTGCGGGGTGATTTTTCCGGTAAGGTGTAGCAAAGTAGTCCACTTTAAACAGACATCCGCAGGGAGATCTTCTCAGCTCTGGATTTATACTGCTCTGATCCTCTGCTTTCACTTCCTGGTAAACAAAAGAGATGGCTGGGAGTTTCCCAGCTCTGTGATTGTACAGTCCACTGATGCCCCCTGGTGGACAAGTGCGGACTGTGCACAGTTCCTTTCAGTTTCAATTTCGATAATACAATCTGAATTGTACACCTCATTACAAGGTCCTGGGTTCAACACCCACCAAGGTCAACATCTTGACCACGTGTTTGCGTGGGTTTCCTCCGGGCACTCCGGTTTCCTCCCACATTGTAAAGACATACTGATAGGATGTTTAGATTGTGAGCCCCAATGGGGACAGCATTACTGATGTATGTAAAGTGCTATGGAATTAATAAATGAATAAATACAAATATTATTATTATTAGTATCTGTGGTGGTTCTGTGCCCACGTGTCTTCCTCATTCTGTGATAAGAGGCCGGAAACAAGCACCGAAGGACGTAATATTGTTAATGGCGCTCATTTACCAGTCTGAGCTCAGTATACGTAAATGTCTGAGTGTGATGACGCAATATTTCAGCATTTAGGGCCCATCTTTGTCTAAAAGGGGCCCTGACCCCACACAGAACCTTCACCTCATCCAGCACCATGACAACAGGAGCTGATCATGTGACCCCTGACTCCTCCCCTCCATGTGACATCATCACAGGTCCTGTAAGCACAGAGCAGCCATATATGTGGTGTGCGGGTGGAGGTATGTGCAGATAATAATATGTATTCACTTATATAGCGCTATTAATTCCACATTGCTTTACATACATCAGCGACACAGTCCCCATTGGGGCTCACAATATTAATTCCCTGTTAGTATTTCTTTGGAGTGTGGGAGGAAACCCACATTACACAGGAAGAATATTATTAATAATATTTATTTATAGAGCACCATTGATTCCATGATAAAGGGCTACATACAAACAAGTTAAAAATACAATGAACAAACTAACAGTGACAGACTGGTACAGAGAGGACAGAGAGGATCCTGCCCTCGTGGGCTTACATTCTACAGGGCGGTGGGGAGAGAGACAGTAGGATGGGTTTGCCCTGGTGGTGCTGGAGTGCCGGGTCCAATGGTGGTGTAACATCAGCCACGGTGGTGGTGGAGCGTCAGCTCTGGTGGTGGTAGAGCACCAGCTTCGGTGGGGGTGGAGGGCCAGCTCCAGTGGGGTGAAGTGCCAGCTTCGGTGGTGGTGGAGTATCAGATCCCATGGTGCTGAAGCACCAGCTGCGGTGGTAGTGAAGCGCCAGCTCCAGTGGTGGTGGAGCGTCCAGATAGGTGGTGGTGTGGTCATTGATATAAGATAATGTGGATGGAGATAGTAAGTTGGGTCAGTACAGTGATGGTGAAGCGCCAGCCTGGTGGTGGTAAAGCGTCAGCTCTGGTGGTGGTGAGGCCAGGTACGGTGGCGGTGTGTCATTGATATAAGATAGGGGGGGGAACATCCAGGCCTCGGGGAAGCGTCACTCGGGTGAGTGCATGTTTTCATGTGATATTCAGTTATCAGCAGTGATGTGAAGCCCACTCGGTGTGGAAGCGTCATCGTGGTGTGGACGCAGATACGGTGGTGTTGCATTGATATAAGTGCGAGGATTATACATTTATCAGCCTGTGGAAACACTAAGGAGTACTCCTTGAATAATGCACTAGTGTGCGGGAACCCAGGCCTGGGTTCCACCACCCATCTGACTATTAAGATAATGTGGAGGGGACAGTAAGTTGGGTCAGTACCAGTGTGATGGTGAAAGCAGCCGTAGCCTCTGGTGGTGGCAGGAGACAGTAAGTTGATCATCCATGAGGGTGAGGTTGGTGGTAAGCGCACAGGTTTGGTGGCGGTACGTGCGTGTGTCATTGATATAAGATAATGCGGATGGAGATAGTAAGTTGGGTCAGTACCAGTGATGGTGAAGCGCCAGCTCTGGTGGTGGTAAAGCATCAGCTCCGGTGGTGGTGGAGCACCAGGTACAGTGGCGGTGTGGTCATTGATATAAGATAATGCGGATGGAGATAGTAAGTTGGGTCAGTACCAGTGATGGTGAAGCGCCAGCTCTGGTGGTGGTAAAGCGTCAGCTCCGGTGGTGGTGGAGCGCCAGGTACGGTGGCGGTGTGGGCATTGCTGGTTGTAAGCTGTTCTGAAGAGATGGGTCTTTTAAGTTCCACATGATGGTTCCGAATGTAGTGTGATAGATGGACGTGTTGGAGTGCAGAATTCCAGAGGATCACTCGGGAGAAGTCTTGTATGCGGTTAGATGAAAAATGTACGAGTGTGGAGGAAAGAAGAAGGTCTTGGGAGGATGAAAGATTACGAGTTAGATGATATCTGGAGATTAGTTCAGAGATAATGGTGCATCTCAATAAATTAGAATATCATAAAATAGTAATTTTTTTTTCAGTAATTCAATACAAAAAGTGAAACACATATATAGAGTCATTACACACAGAGGGATCTATTTCAAGTGTTTATTTCTGTAAATGTTGATGATTATGGCTTACAGTCAATGAAAACCCAATGGTCATTAAGTCAGAAAAGTGAAGTAGGGAGGATGAATGGGTAAAACTGTGTTGCTGTATTCCATGAGACACCAAGGGGTGAATATAAAATTGATTTATTAGTCAACACGTTTCATGGCTCCCTGAAACGCCCTGAAACATGTGAATATGATGTTGATTTGTCCTGAGGAGCAGGGGTGCCCTGCAAAGCGTTAACTAACAAATTAATATTCTATTCACCCTTTGATATCTCGTGGAATACGGCAGCGCAGTTTTTAATCCTTCATCCTCCCTACTCTATATGCGCCACGCTGGGATATGCTTTGATAGTGGTTGTGACTCTCACTTTAATCTTCTGATGTATAATGACCTTTGGGTTTTCATTGGCTGTAATCATCAACATTAATAAAAATAAACGCCGGAAATAGTTAGTAATGACCTATATATGTGTTTTACTTAATGTATTTGAATTACTGAAATAAATTGCCTATTTGATTATATTCTAATTCATTGAGATGCACCTGTATATGGGGGGGGGGGGGGCAGATTGTAGTTGGCTTTATAAGTCAATGTTGGTAGTTTGAATTGGATACGTTGGGGAATGGGAGTCATGAAGAGATTTGAAGAGAGAAGTAGCAAGGAAAGAGGTTTATTAGTTGGGCCACATAGTTAAGGACAGACTGGAGAGGTGTGAGAGTGTTAGCAGAGTAACCACAGAGGAAGATGTTGCAGTAGTCAAGGCATGAGATGATGAGGGCATTCACTAGTGTTTTCGAAGATTGAGAGTTGAGGAACTGACATATTCTGGAAATATTTTTGAGTTGGAGCAGCAGGAGGTGGCGAGAGTTTGGATGTGCGGTTTGAAGGACAAAGCAGAGTCGAGGGTTACTCTGAGGTAGCAGACGTCAAGTACAGGGCAAAGCATGATGTCATTTATTGTGATAGACCAGGTAAGGAAGATACAAGAGATGGAGGAAAGATGATGACTTCAGTTTTGTCTATGTTGAGTTTTAGGAAACAGGATGAGAGGAAAGTCAGGTATTCTAGAAAGCAGAGAAGTGACGTCTGGGCCAGAGAGGTAGATCGAAGTGCCATCAGCGTATAGATAGCACTGGTAGCCGTGAGACTATGAGTTGTCCCAGGCCGAAGGTATAGATGAAGAAGAGTAGGGACCCCAGGACAGAGCCTTGAGGGACCCTAACAAAGAGGGAGGTGAGGAGGTAGTGTGGGAGTGGGAGACGCTAAATGTGCAGTTGGAAAGGTAGGAGGAGATACAGGGAGGGCAAGGTCTGTGATACCAATGGATGAGATGATCTGTAGTAGGAAGGAGTGGTCGACTCTCGAAGGCAGAGGACAGATCTAGCAGGAGGAGGTGGAGAAATGTCTGTTAGCTTTGGGGGTCAGTAGGTTGTTAGTACTTTTGGTTAAGGCAGTTTCGGTGGAGTGGTGGGGGCGGAAACACATTGAAGGTTGGCAAACAGTAGATGGTTGAGAATTTGGAGGGAATTACAGTGTGGACATGCTTTTTGAGAATTTTGGGTGGGAATGGGAGCAGCGATATGGGCTGATAACTGGATGCAGAGGTTGGGTTGAGGGATGTTTCTTTAAGATACACTACCGTTCAAAAGTTTGGGGTCACTTAGAAATGTCCTTATTTTTGAAAGAAAAGCACATTTTTTTCAGTGAAGCTAACATTAAATGAATCAGAAATACACTCTATACATTGTAAATATGGAAAAGTGACTATTTAGCTGCAAACGTCTGTTTTTTTAATGCAATATCTACAGTACATAGGTGTATAGAGGCCCATTTCCAACAACCACCACTCCAGTGTTTTAATGGTACATTGTGTTTGCTAACTGTGTAGTGTTTCACACTGCGGTCAGACAGGTCAGTCGACAGTTGGTTCAAAACCAGATGTTCCAACTAGAACAGTCAGTCTCAATAATTTCTCTGCAAGTTCCTCTCCTGTTGGCACACAAACTGATCGAACTGATCATGAAACCCAGTGTGAACAGCCAGAAACAATGGATGTTTAGAAAACCTTGCACAGTATGTTAGCATCCTGAAAGGGTTGCTATTAGAGAACTATAAATGAGCTTCCTTTCAGAAGGAGGTTGAGAATCTGGAGCATTACATTTGTTTGTCCTCTGAAACTCTCAAAATGGCCAGAAAAAGAGAACTTTCATGTGAAACTCGACAGTCTATTCTCGTTCTTAGAAATGAAGGCTATTCCATGCGAGACATTGCCAAGAAACTGAAGATTTCCTACAGAGGGGAGCACAAACAGGCTCTAACCAGAGTAGAAAGAGAAGTGAGAGGCCCAGCTGCACAACTGAGCAACAAGACCAAAGTACATTGGAGTCTCTAGTTAGAATCGATGCCTCACAGCTCCCCTACTGGCAGTTTCATTAAATTGTACCTGCAAAACACCAGTGTCAACCTCTACAGTGAAGAGGCGACTCCAGGGATGCTGGCCTTCAGGACAGAGTGGCAAAGAAAAAGCCATATCTGAGACTGGCTAATAAAGGAAAAATTAGTATGGCAAAAGAACACAGACATTGGACAGAGTAAGACTGGAAAAAAGTGTTATGGACAGAACTAATCAAAGTTTGAGGTGTTTGGATCACACAGAACATTTGTGAGACGCAGAACAACTGAAGAGAAAATTGTTATTTCAAATAAAAATCATTATTTCTAACCTTGTAAATGTCTGGACTATATTTTCTATTCATTTTGCAACATAATTGATAAATAAAAGTATGAGTTTTCATGGCAAACACAAAATTGTCTGGGTCACCCCAAACTATTGAACGGTAGGGTAGGTGTAATGGTGGTGTGTTTGAAAGCAGAAGGAAAGGAAAAGTACCAAAAGTTGAAGAGATGGGCTAGGGATGGGATATGCATGGTGGTGACATTGGGGAGGAGGTGGGATGGGATAAGGTCCAGTGCACAAGAGGTGTGATTTGGAGAGAAGGTAAGCAAGTTCTCCTTCAGTGATGGAGGGGAGGAAGGTTAGTGGGGGAAAGCAGTAGTGGTACATACATAGGTACTGTGATGGTTGAGCAGTAAAGACTTCCCTGATCTGATCAATCTTCTTGTTGAAGTGTGTGACAAAGTCTTCTGCAGAGATACAGGAGGTCAGAGGGGGCAGTGATAGGCAAAGGAGGGAGTTAATCGTGTGCCTGGGGTTGTGGGACAAAGAGGATATGAAGGTTATGAAGTAAACCTGTTTAGTGGAGGTGAGGGTTGACTTGAATGTGAGAGTTGCTTGTTTAAATGATGTGAAGTCTTATGAATGTGTTTCCTTCCAGCACCTCTTAGCAACCCTATACACTTGCTGAAGCTTTTTAGTGGCGGTGGTGTGTCAGGGTTGTCTGTTGATTCGAGAGGGGCAACCAAAGGGGCAACCAAATGTCTATAGCTGATGTGAGTGTAGAAATATAGAAAGTGGTGACGCTGTTTGTGTCGTGGATTGAGGATCTGGAGGACAGTGGTAGAATAGAGTCGGAGAGTGTGTAAGTGTCAAGGTATGTGTGGTTTCTGCCAGTTGCATGGATAGCATGTGAGAAGGACAGGGATGAGAAAGTGAGTAGATGGTGTTCAGAAAGGGGAGAGGGGAGGTTGTGAGATTAGATAGGAAACAGAGGCAGGTGAAGATAAAGTCTAATGTATGTATCTATGTGGGTAGCTATGGAGGACCACTGAGTGAGGCCAAAGGATGAAGCAAGTGACAGGAGTTTGGAGGCTCTAACTGGTGGGTGTCAATTGGGATGTTGAAGTCACCCATGATGATGTTGGCATGTCGGCAGAGATAAAGTGTGGAAGCCAGATGAAAAAATTGTCAATAAAGCAGTGCTCAGGCCCGGGGGTCAATATATAATGGCCACTTGGAGGTTGGGGTGAGCTTAGGTTTGGACCAAGTGCACTTAAAAAGATAGAGGAAAGGGGTGGAGGAGAAATTGGGTTGAAGATGCAGTTGCTAGAAAGCAGAAGACCAACTACTTCACCATGTTTGTTGCCAGTGCAAGGTGTGGGTGAGGTGAAGGCCGCCGTGACACACCGCTCCAGTGGAGGCCATGTCGGAGGGTGTCTGCCTTTTTCTGTGAGGCCCATGAAGGATAGTCTGTGAGAGGTAAAGAGGTCATGAGTGAAGTGGAATTTATTGCAGATTGAATGGGCCTTCTAGAGCACTCTGGAGAGAGGGGGTGGGGGTCAGGAGAATGGGTTTTATATTTAAAAGATTGCAGTTATTTCTTGCAGGTGTGGGATATAGGAGAGAAAAATAATGGGGAGTGTTAGCTGTGGAGGTCCAGGATTCGGAGATATGTCACCAGTTGTGAGGAGAAGCAAAGAAAGAACAAGCATAGGAAGAAGGAGAGTGGCCAGCTTGTTTTGTGTTTCTGTAGGTAAGGCAAGAGATTAAGGTCAACATAAGAGCGCAGATGGGGAGGGAGAGTGATGGAGAGATAAATATTTTGCTGAGATTGATGGGGTTTGGGTGTAGTGAAAGAGAATACGGATTAGGGGAGAAATAACTATTAGGGCATAAGTAAGCATGGTGAACATATTAGTGGGAAAGTAAAGTTGTAGAGACAGTCAGCAGACGGGTGTAACTCTTACCTTCTGGTCACTTCTGGGTTATTTCTGGAATATTTCTGTAACACACTTAAGAATTTGCACTTTCAGAAATTGCACACAGACCTGCCCCAGTAAACATATTCTAAATGTGAAAAGAATAGCCAGGTGTGAGCACGAGGGAGGAGTCACACAGGGAGGTAGGACACAAACACAGCAGACGGTATTATATAAATGCAGTTGTGCTCTTCTCTAGCTGAAGCGCCTGCGTTTCCTTCAGTCTCTGATGACATCACTGCAGCTACGTCATTGTCACAGTGATGATGTCACTATAAATGACACATGATCACTATGGCCCTCATTGGCTGTAACTCGTGTGAAGGTGACGTCATTGTGACCTCAATCACTGAGGAGCCGTCCTGACCGGATATTAACCTTTATATTTCACTCCACAAACATCTACACGTTCTATCTCCTGATATGTTTCCCCTTATTATCTCCAGTCATTGTATTATTACACAGGATCTTTATGATGTTACATCGTCATCTTCTCCCCATTCAGGTCCCTACAATATCGGATCCTCTCACATCTTCTATACAAGAGAATTCTCCTGATTGACCATCAAGGATGGATCTGGACAGGGACAAGATGGCGGAGAGGATCTTCCACCTCACCCTAGAGATCCTCTTCCTTGTTACTGGAGAGGTGAGAGATTGTGATGACAATGTCACATGACATCATTCTTATCTATGGACAGAATAACAGATGACAGAACTGGAGAGGTGAGGACTCTGGAAATGTCTGGAGACTGGAGATTTATTAATGTGTCTCTCCATAACCAGGATTACACAGTAGTGAAGAGCTCTAGTGATCTGTGCTGTCAGGACCCTGTGTCTGAGGGAAGAGCCCTGAGCCCAATCACGGGGCCTCCACCTCACCCCCTGATACATGAGGACATCAATGACCAGAAGATCCTACAACTCACCTACAAGATGATTGAGCTGCTGACTGGAGAGGTGACACTGCTGGGAATGCTGCTGCTGCTGCGGACATTATACAGTAACGCTATGAAGGGATCGGGGAAAGATGACAATGGTATCATTGTATGTGTCAGGTTCCTATAAGGTGTCAGGACGTCACCGTCTATTTCTCCATGGAGGAGTGGGAGTATTTAGAAGGACACAGAGATCTGTACAAGGACATAGTCATGATGGAGGTTCCCCGGCCGCCCCTCACATCACCAGGTAATAGACAGGACTAAATACACACGGCCTATAATGATCTGTATGTAAAGAATGAATTCAGTCCTGTATGTGTCTCCTCCAGGTCTATCCAGTAAGAGGACAACACCAGAGAGATGTCCCCGTCCTCTTCTCCCACAAGACTGTAAACAAGAAGATCCCGATGTTCCTCCGGATCATCAGGTAGATGGAGAGAAGGTGTGATGAGATCTCCCTATGATGTGTAGACGGCTGTGAAGGTCTTGTGCTCAGTCTTGTTTTATCCTCCAGTATTCTATGTTTTATACTTGTGTAATGAGAACGTGTGGATAGATGGACCCCCTGATTACAGCTGTATACTACATATAGATGCGGACTATATCTCCAAATACTCATTTGTCTGATTGACTTTTTACAATATCATTGTAGGGTGAATGATCTGCCCATATTAATACTACAGAGACATATGTGAGGGTGATGATGATCTGCCCCATATTAATACTACAGAGACATATGTGAGGGGTGATGATGATCTGCCCCATATTAATACTACAGAGACATATATGATGAGAGGGTGATGATGATCTGCCCATATTAATACTACAGAGACATATGTGAGGTGGAGATCTGCCATATAATACAAGACATAGTGGGTGATGAATGTGTAAAGAGGAGATTCCTACAGATAACCGCCCAGGTGAGTAGTGACCACTAAATGCAGAGAAGTCACAGATTCTTCTCAGTCAGCAGCTGCTACAATGTGGGACTGAAAAGAATGAACAGAACTTATAAAAATAAGGTACAGTAGGTTTCCTGTACATCCTAGGCTTGGAAAATGTGACAGTTTATGGTGAAATTAAGACACTCATATATTATATATTGTATATAATAATGCATTTTGAGTTTTCGTTACCTTTTAGAAGGTAATGAACATGGAAAAAGTATGATCTATTGCATGACATTAAGTATTGGTGAGTCCTGTGATAACCAACAGGAACAACTCCCCCTAAAACACCTCCTCGACGCTGCTCGGCCAACCCCTCTCTCCCACTTATATCCCCAATAAAAGGCATGACTCATAAATGGATTAAATTGGCCACAGCAGCCATTTATTATTAACATACAACAGTTAACCAAAAAGCATCCTAAACTCCAAAGGGGGTGATCCTCGAAGCCCAAAAAACACCCTTAACCTGGGTGATCACACCAGGCTGAATCTTACTTCCAGCCGATTAACTCCAGCTCGGAAGCACGTCTGCCAGCCTATTTTCCATTAACCGCCACCATCTATTTTATCCTCTCTGAGGGGTCCAGAACCCATGGGGTTCCCCCCCCCATTGCTCCTCCCATGACCACATCCACCAACTTCGAGGATCTTCTCCCCTTACGCCACTAACATAAATGTTTAAAACCTTAAACATTTATGTCCCTCCACATCTTCATGGCCCTCTCAATCCCGTCCTGAATGGCTAAATTCCACATATCTGTACCCACCGCGTTCAAATGCACCCGTCCTGTCTCCAGAACGGCCCGGACTCCAACTCCAAGTGACGAACAGCCACTGCCCCATTCCTGGCCATAAAGCGGCTAACGGCCCTATTCACCTTGATCCTAGCCTTGTCCACCCTGTCGCCTAAACGCACTCCCCGCCATACCTGCCTCGGAACTATATCAGACCAGATCGCGATGACTTTCGGACACATTGTCAAAGCCGAAGAATATCAAACTTGATATCCCTGATCAGTTCATGAAAAGGCCGCTGTCCTAAGTCATTACCCCCTAAATGGATCACTAACACATCCGGGGCTCTGTCCCAACGAACGAAGCGATGAAACTCTGGCAGGAATTGGCTCCAAACCATGCCACTTTTACCTATCCACCGAAGAACGGCCTCCTCCGTGGAAATGCCCAATTGCCGACCGATGGCCGCACTGCAGCCCTCAGTGCCAGCCCAAAGACAAAAGAGTTTTCCATAATCCATACTAACAGAGCCCCGGAACCTGAAAGACAATTGCAAGCAATAAGTCATCAAAATAGAGTTAACATACCAAATATAACATAAAAGTAACAACCTCAAATCCGCAATAACAACCCATCAATCTGAGCCTGACTAAGACCGAAAACGGCTTAACTCCCAACTTCCAATCCCTTAATCACCTCGTCAGGTAAACCCCCCCGAACAGCTTCGGTAGCTGCTCCAATCCGGAAGGAGTGTCCCGTATAACGGTTCCCCTGAATCCCCCCTAATGCCAAGCACCTCTTGAACACAGCCACAAACTGAAACCTCGATAGAAAAGAGCCGTCCTCATGCACCAGTAATGGGCCCCTTTCCAGCTGCCTCCCCCCTTCAAACTCCCTCAAACACCGTACAGGGCACATCGCAGATCCAGGGACCTGATATATCACAATCCTCCTCCCCCTGCCAAACTGGTCCGTCTTCGACGACCGAATCAATATTTCCACTCCATCGTCATACCTGTAAACTTCCTCGGCCAATAAGCCACCAATATTGGTAGTAGATTTACACACCAATTCGCCGAATCGCAACGCTACAAAAAACGCTAACGAAAACGCTAGTTGAAATAAACGCACCTCCCAAACCGATGTACACACATTTCCCGGCCTGTTCTCCTAATAACAGCAATAAAGAGTAAGAGACTGGCCTCCTTTTATCCTCAACCCACCAATTCTTCCTCCAGCCCCTCATAGCCTGTCGGACAAAAAAGAATTTCGTCACGTCCTCCCGGCCTCTGGCCTTAAAACCAAAAGCTATCCCCGCCAAAAATTTAGTGATCTGAGCTACCGACCACCCCTCCTCCTTCAAATGACTTAACAAAACCAACAACAAACCATCGTCGGACATGTGATTGCCCAACGCCCCGCACCAACCGTCCCACAGGTCCCAAGCCTTTGCATAGGCAGACCAAGACCCTGCAGACAAAGACGCATGAATCAAGTCCCTTGACGTCCGAATGGCAGACTCCACAACTGCTCTGGGCATCGCTGGCCCGCCTCTGCCCCTGACTCCGGACAACATGCTTGCACCCGCTGAAAACAAAATTCAGAATCAGAAATCACAGATTGAAATCCGGGCATAAACTCCGCCACAATCCAGGCATTCAGCGACAAAAACCAAATGTTGCAACACTTTCACTATATGTATCGACGATCCCGTCAAACAATTATGCCGCCGCTGTCCCTGTGGTACCGACGTGAAATTTTGCTTTTCTATTCCTGAACCTATCCCCCCAGGTAATCAATATTACCATGGGGAACAGTTCGATTAAACGTCACATTGTCCGCTAAGCCCCGTTCCCTCCACTGCGGCGGCCATGCGTCCACCAACCATTGCCCATCGCAAGAGACAACAAAACCCGTTCGTCTGGCAGAGAAGGTCCGTATGCCCATGTCTCTAGCCAGAGTCATGGGCCGTATCCACACTGATCTGCCTTGTAGGTGTCCAGGATTGTTCCCAAATGGTTAAGTCATCCCGTAATTCGCTCTTCAACCGCACAAAATGGTGCTGCGCCTTGATGCCTGCAGTTGCCATCGACAAACGTCGACTGAACACTCGCCCCATAGGCATGATCCGACAAGCGAAATTAAGCTTACCAAGCAGGGATTGCAACTCCCTCAAAGTAACCTTTTTCATGTCCCGAACCTTAACAACCTCTGCCTTAAGAGCTATCAATTTTTCCTCAGGAGACGGCATTCCATCATGTCCGTGTCAATGACAATACCTTAAAAACTGATCTAGTAACTGGACCTCCGTCTTGTCCTTGGCCAATGGAATGCCGAACCTCGCCGCTATGCTCTCCATCGTCCGCAACAACAGCGAGCATTCACTCGAGCCCGCCCTCCAATGCACAAAAAATCATCCAAATAATGATGATGGATTTTAAACCCAGAGACGTCCCATACTACCCACTCAACAAAGGTGCTAAAAAGTTCGTAAGTAAGCGCAAGACACAGAGCACCCATCGGAGCACACACAAAAAGAACACTCCAAAAACACCCCAGCAGATGCATGCTGTCCGATGAACGGGCAAGAGTCTGAATGCCGACTCTACATCCGTCTTTGCGACCAACGCCCCTTTTCCCAGTCCGACGAACCCAATCAATCGCCGAATCAAAAGACGTATATACAACTGAACACAAATCGGGGTCAATCCCATCATTGACCGAAAGAGCCCTTCGGAAACGATAGGTGATGGATTAACCTGAATTTTCCTTGTTCCTTTTTAGGGACAACACCCAACGGGGACACCCACAGGTTAGCTATTGGCGGATTCAGGAACGGTCCCGCCATCCGCCCTAAAGACAACTCACTCTTCAGTTTTTTAATAACAACCTCTGGATATTGCAATGCAGAACGCAAATTTTTTGTAGAACAGCTAACCTTCCCGACAACGGACAGGATTTTAAAACCTTCGGTAAAACCTGACATAAGCACAGCAGCCGCCTCCCTATTTGGATATCTGTTTAGAAAGGGGGCCATTTCTTGCACTCGTACCAGCGTCACCCCTCTCGTCAGGATCCTCATTGCCTCTCCCTCTGGGACACTTAAAACACTTTGTGGCTCCGTGGCTACCCCCACACAAAGTGCACTTTAAACTTGCATTTTGACCCAATTTTACAACCTTCCTCATTGAACAGGAAACCCAGACCCCGCTGCATTGCTCCCGAGTATCTCGCCTGTGCTAACCCTCCGGAGCTCTTGGGAATGGACTGGCTCCCATACGACGATCGCACTGGGGCCGTAACCTTGAGCCACAACGCAATATCTTTATGATCCCAACATATGCTGGCTCGAATCGCTTTGCGCTGCCTAAATTGCTCGTCAGAACGAAGCCACGCCAGCCCTCCGTATACCCTATGCACCTCACCAATAGCGTCCATGTAGCAGAAAAGCGCCGAACAATTCTCGGGCGCCTTTTCACCGATCACGCTCGCCAATATGGCAAACGCCTGAAGCCAATTGGTAAAGGTCCGAGGAATTAAGCGATAACGCCTTTTTTCCTCATCCTCTTTTTTTGGCGTCATCCCTCCGCGTACAATCCAAATTAAAGCGTTCTAATGGTAGGAGGGAAAATATGTCCACATATTCATTTTTCCAGATTCTTTCCCGAACCTCCTGCTTCAAATGCGAACCCAGGGGTCCCTCAAAACAAACGTACACCTCCCCCACCGCAGAATCATCCAACCTCACATTTTCTTGTGTGTCAGCGTCCGTCCTGTCAGCTGATGGCGGCAAGGGAGTAACCCCGTCATTAAGCAGAAGCCCGCTCCCGGCAACCCCCCCCCTCCCCCCGTCGTCAGCGGACCCTGTCCTTTTCTGTAACGAACCAGGGCTCTGCGCCGCCATCCCACGCACCCTCGCTATTCCCCCTTGCGTTCCCTGCAAAGACGGTGCGGTCGCACCATCAGACGCTGCCTGCCCCGGCCCTCTGGCCGGCAAGCTGTGTGCCCGAGCTGATTCGGCCCCCCTGCCCATGCCGCAATCGGGGAACGTTAATGGTGATCCCGCTAAGGGCGACCCCCCCTGCACCCAAACATGACACCAAATCCTGCAGAGTTCTACGCAGAATCGACATCCCCTCACTCAGCATTGGGCACGTATCCAGTTCCCTCCAGGACAAGCTAAAGGCAATGGGGCGCCCTCACATGAAAATAAGGAGCTCTCATCTGGCTGCCTGGGTGCTGTGAGCCCAGCAGCGGCGGGTCCTGATCCCAGCAGATCCTCATGTCTTGAGCCGTCCCATCATCCTCTGGTGAGTAGCTGAGCCCCCCATCTCCAGAACGTGCTGCTGTGCAAGAAATGGGCCAGCTACCAGCTATCACCCGGCGGCGCCGCAGCTGTGCCATGAGACCGCCGATCATCTTGCCTCCTGTTCCTGCTCCCCAGCTCCTGCTGTGCTCCGGTCCCGGACCTCCGCTCAGAATCTGTCGCAGCCTGGCCTTGCGCAGCGACGCCACTTCTCCCCTCTGCCTCCCTCGTTGTCAGAGAAGCAGGGGAGGCTGACTCCTCCCCCTGTTGCGGGCCCCGTTGCTTAACAGGATTCCTCCCAGGCCGGGAACGACGGGAGGCGGCGGGCTGGCCCACATCCTGGCCTGGGGCGTCCCGAGGTGGGCTCCTTGTGCGACGCCGGACCCGAGGGGGTGCATCTGGGCTAAGGCGCACCGGAGCCCTAGCCCTCCGCAGCCGGATTGAACAGAGGGGAGGCTGATTGTGCTCCCCCTCCTCCCCCCTGAAGCAAGCTCCTGGCTGAGTCTTGCAGCCACTGGGCTCCACGTACCCCAGCAGCATCCCTAAGGTCTCACAGAATGATCTCTACAGCGTCCATCATGCAGGTGAGCAGTATCAAAGGTGCCAAAAGATATAGGAATCGATGCTTGAGATTCTCTCTGATGTCAGTGATCCCCCAAAATGGCTGAACTTCTAAGATAGTGGACCCCTTTTATATGGCCCTTCCTTTACTACCCTGCATCCTAATCCCTCCATCCCTTCATCTTGAATCCTGCTGACCAATGTATAAGCCCCCCTTTAACCCAAGCCCTCCCCCATTTCTTGTCTACCACCCCAATATTAAAAACCCTTAATTAGTATCCCTTGTAATCTGCCTAGCAACTAACTCCACATCCCCGCCCTAACACTGTCATGTCGGCCTGCCTTAATGATGGGGGGGGTTTCACCCCCTTGTTTTGTCCGGCCTCTCTAGATGAACACATATCTCATATAAATATTGATATATATTGATTGATACATATATTATATATTGAATTCCCTGTGCATGCTAGAGAATGAAAATTGAATATGTGCAGTTTACAGTGAAATGTATACATGTTCTTTATTATTTATAATGGTCAATCATTGTTACTTTGTATATTATTGGATTACAGCACTAATGTGCAGGGATAATCTAAAAGAGGACACGATGCAGAATGGTGCTAGTCCGCCGCTTTGAAATATAACATTTTATTATCATAGTTGTGGAAAAATACAGCTGTACACCAGATAGGTACAGAGGAAGCCCGCTCTGTAAGCTGTAAAAAACACTTTATAAAGTTTAGAGATAACGAGTCGGAGCGACTTGCTGATTAAGCAATCCTCGCTGTTCCAGGGTGTCCTCCTCACTTCCCGCCTCTCTGTGCTGCTCCCTGACTCTCTGTGCCGCCTCCTGCCTGTGACGTCAGCAATGGAGCCCTCCCTGCTACAGATTATGCTGTATGCATACAGCAGGGTGGGTTCCAGCGCTGACATCACAGGCAGGAGGCAGCACAGAGAGGCAGGGGGCGGCACAGAGAGGCAGGAGGTGGGGAGGACCCCGGGAACAGCGAGGACTGCATAATCAGTAAGTCCCTCCAGACTTCTTATCTCAAAACGTTATAAAGTGTTTTAACAGCTTATAGAGTGGGTAGAAACATGGGAGACCCCTTCCCTGAATGCAGCAGACACTCTGCATTCAGTGGTGCTTTCAGTTTGGAAAGCACCAGAGGAGTGACAGGTCTTCTTTAAGTCAAAGTTAGATGCATAGTAAGACATTAATGACCCCTGTAAGACCACAGGCCCATCTTTAGAAAAGTCAGAATAAAATCCACCGAGCATCTTATTTTTTGGACTACAGAGCGGGTAGAAACATGGGAGACCCCTTCCCTGAATGCAGCAGACATTCTGCATTCAGTGGTGCTTTGAGTTTGGAAAGCACCAGGGGAGTGACTGTCACATCGCCATTGGACTCGGTGGCTGGTGTTCCTGCCTCGGCCGCTGGGAGGAGCCGGATTCCTTCGGCTGGTGGCGCCGGTGATAGGAGGGCCTTGTCCTCATATGGAACTGCTCCCGTGACGTCTGCCTCTGTCGCTGAGCGCCGCTATGTTTCCCCTCTGGGTGGTGTTGGTCGCAGAGGAAAGGGCCCTGCAGAGGTGTCCGTTAGGCGCAGCCTGCATTCTTCTGTCAGAGGTGGCGTGGGTGGAGCCAGTCGTGCATCTCCATCTGGCCTGGATCTAGGGGCGGTCCGGATGAGGTCATCAGGTTGTGAGCTCCAGCCTATGGGAGGTAGCCGTGCCCTTCAAGTACATTGGAGCCTGGCTTGCAGGCCGCCAGATATAGTTTTGGTTCCCCAGTGATAGTGTGTTTAGTTTCGTGTCTGACCTTGCCTGGATTTCTGACTCTGCCTCTGCCTATTGATATTGTACCTCAGCTGCCCTCTTGGTTTTTGCCCTTGACATTTGCCTGGATTTTTGACTCTGCTACTGCCTGACGATTTTGTACCTTCGCTGCCCTCTCGGTTTTTGACTCGGACTTCTGACTTCGTTTTTCGGGTCTTGATTTTCCCCTGGCGACCTCCCCGGCTCTGTTGCTCATATAGGCAGCTACCCCCTGGGCTCCGCTATAATTCCAGATCCCTGTATAGGGGTTAAGGGTCTCGGGGTTTCTCGGGGTGCTGCCTACCAGCAGCTCGGCCTCACGGTGGATGATCGTCACAGTGACCGGTCCTCTTAAATGGGCTATTAGAATAGTTAGACTTTTTATTGAAGTTGGAAGCAGAATTTAGGTTCACCACCTCCTGATACTGGGGGCAGTATGTGATTAAGAAAAAAATTAGAGAAGCCTTACCCACCAGTCAAAAGCCCTGCTGCTTCAGTGCTTATCTCTGGCCTTTCTGTACTTGACTGGAGCTGTAATGTGCCATATACAACATGTAAGTGCTGCAGTCCATCAATGACCTCACAGTATATGTGATGTAACAGTCATGCGTGATATAGTAACATAACAACATAGTTTTTAAGGTTGAAGGTAGACTTTAAATGTGTGACGCGAGTCACTACATTAATAACTAATTTCTGAGTTGCAGAAAACAGACTGTAGTAACAGAAAGTGAATATAATCCTATAGACTGTGAGCCCTCAAGGACAGGATCTCTGCCCTACTGTACAATTTAATTGTCATTATTTTTATGTTCTTGTTCTCGTCTGCCCCTACACATGTAAAGCGCCATGGAACCAATGGCGCTATATAAATATATAATAATAATAATTGTAATACTACTTACTGGTAGTAAAGAGAGGTCAAAACAATCCGGGGTCAGGTCCACGAAATGGCACAGTAACAGCAAGGGGTATTCAGAAGTGAAGTCCAATCCAAGCCGAAGTGAGGAAACCAGAGGGACAATACAGAATATGGAGGAGCAGGCAAAAAGAGGAATCAGGTCACAAGCAGAGGTTTAAGTCCAGGTAAAGTAACAAAGTCAGGCAGATTCTGGCTCAGAGCACAGAGAAATAACTCCTACACAGCCAAAGGCAAGTGTACAATTGACACTGAATAGAGCAGCAAGTTTGCTTAAATAGAGTCCTAATCAAGTGAGCTGAATACAGGTGATTGCAGCTCAGAGCCAGCCCAGACTGACATTCTCCACAACAACCTAGTAACAGACAAAGGCAGTGTGGAAATCGTGACAAAGTCCATCTAGTTCAACCTATAGCCTAACATATTGCTCCAGAGGAAGGCAAAAAAAAAACCATGCAGCAACACTAAGCTGCACATACGGCAATCAGACTGGTTCCCTAGATCAACACCCTATCTAGGAGTCTAGTATATATAACCTGTAATATTATACATTTCAAGAAACGCATCCAGTGAATTACTGGCAGTAGAGCCATATCGAGCTCACCCTCACAGCATCCGAGACCAGAAAAGAGCACAAAAGTGTTAGCCTTGAAATAGATTCAACATGCAAGTAATGCTTATTTTAATTCATTATCACATTCTCCCCTAACCCTTGTTTTTGACAACTCGAGAAAACCACTTTTAAATTAATATATTTTTTCCAGTTTTACTCTTTGTACCAAATCTAAGCTTCTTCATACGTTTTTGTACTGCTCCTCCATCCTGCAGTAGAATGCATGTGACTGTCAAGGATTGTGCCAGACAGACAGCCCCTAATAGTATTAACTCCTTTATAATTCTCGCCTGAGTGTCAAATTAGTGATGACCAACACTCTGAAACATGAACCTAGGAAGACCCTGAATTCAGCAGTGAATGTAAAAACTGCTAGAGTCTATCCTGGTGGCCTGATATCATTATCCAGTGGTCTTTGCTCCGTGGTCTTTGGTGAGAATGTGAACTGTTTAGTCACCAATACCTTAGTGAATAATTGAGTTTTGCAATATGAGTTACAATTTTAATGGACATTTGATATAGTTAAAAAAAAAACTATTCCCATGGTGATATTATTGAAAAAGTAATAAAAGTGTTATTCTTGGCAGGTGACTATATTAAATCAGAGGAACTTCTGGCATCTTCAGACTTTCAGTCATACGATCTTGGTGTGCTACAAGACACACATGAAGAACATTGGTTACCCCAGCTGTATCCTCAGTGCTTCACAGCAAAGACCTACCATCTGATCCTATTGAACAAGTCCTATCTTTTGAATCATTACAGGCTGTTAAGGAAATAAAAGTCATATAAGGGATTTTGAACTAAAATCGGGGAGAAGCCGTTTTCATGTTCAGAATGTGGGAAATATTTTAGTTATCAATCAAATCTTGTTGCACATAAGAAAATTCACACCGGTGAGAAGCCATATCCATGTCCAGAATGTGGGAAATGTTTTGCACAGAACTCAAAACTTCTTAGACATCAGAGAATTCATGCATTGGATAAGCCATTCATATGTTTAGAATGTGGGAAATGTTTTAACCAGAGTTCAAGTCTTGCAAGACATCATAGAATTCACACAGGTGAAAAGCCATTTTTATGTTCAGAGTGTGGGAAAGATTTTATAGATAAAGCGGGTCTTATTATACATCTGAGAACTCACACAGGGGAGAAGCCATATCCATGTTCGGAATGTGGGAAGTGTTTTAGAGATAAATCATATCTTGTTACACATCTCAGAATGCACACAGGTGAGAAGCCATTTTCATGTTCAGAATGTGGGAAATGTTTTGTGCGTAAATCACAATTGGTTAATCATAAAAGAAGTCACATAGGGAAGAAACCATATCTATGTTGAGATTGTGGGAAATGCATTTCATTGAAAACAATTCTTGTTAAACCTTAATGAATTCACTTAGTTGAGAAGCATTTTTATACCCGAGTGTGGAAAATCTTTTATTTTAAAATTAAATTCTCTTTATCAAAATTAGTTGTATTGCTAATAAAGGAGGTAAGCCATATTTATGGTCTGAATTTACAGAATGTTTTTCCCCCATGAATACAAAAATCAAATCGATTCCAAGTAGGAGGAAGTGAATGCGAAATGCGCATTAAGTAGCCTATACGCTGGTGACTCCTTACACCCAGGTAATGTACCTGATGATATTACTATTTCTGATGACTGTCTCAGGGGCGGACCTACCGTGGTGCAGCTGGTTCAGCTGCACCAGGGCCCCGACCGGCTAGGGGGCCCCTCAAGCACTGTAGGGGGCTCTGCAGCCGCCCCCCCGTGACCTTGTGTCAGAGGAGAGGAGGTTAACTGAGGGAAGCTTCCTGCTTCCCTTGGCTGATCCGCCCCTCCTCTCCTCTGCCGCCCCGGCTCCCAAACCTGCAATGCGCGGCTCGGTGCAGGTAGGAGTCGCTTCACCTCTAACTGCTCTTTTTGTGCTAGAGCAACGAAGAGGGTACAATAATGACCCTTGCAATATACCAGTGTTAACTATGCCCATTCAGAGTGTGTTCCATTGATAACCACCCTCTGTTTCCTATCATTGAGCCAGTTGAGATTTGGACTCAGAAAACGTAATACTAATAATTACTTAACATTTCCTTATAAATGCCACATGAGGAAAGAATAGAATGACAATTCATTCATAACTTGTTATATCTACTGTGAGGCAGTGACTGGTTTGATATATGAAGGTCGCTATGTGTTCCCCAGAATGTGTGCTGAAATCCTATAAGGCTGCTTCACACCACGGTGTGATCCGGTCCGGGTCTGTCCGGGATGACCCTGACAGCCCCGGACCGGATCAGCACACAGAACTGGAGGGCCACATGTGCCCTCCGAGTCCTGTGTGCAGCCGGATGGCTGTAATTGCAGCCGCAGCTGCTGATTTTTTTAGACGCGCAGCATGAGCTAGCCGCGGTCCTGAAACAACAGCTGCGTTCAGCCGCCGGTATCCGGTTCCCGGATCCTCCCGGTCTGGACAATCGGCCCCATAGTCCCATGTTAGGGAGCGCCGGATTGCCCCGGCACCGATAGAATCCGGGAGAATCCGGGATCCGGCAAATTGGGGAGATTTTTCTCCCCGGACAAAAAAAGATGCAAGTATCATTTTTGTGTCCGGAGAGAATAATCCGAATTCTCCCGGATTCCACCGGAGAGATGAAACCGGATGGCAGAGAGCTGCCATCCGGCTCCATCCGCCCCATAGGCTATTATGGGGCCAAAAACCGGTCCGGGGCTTCCTGGTTTACACCGACAGCCCGGACCGCACACCATGGTGTGAAGCCAGCCTAAGACCCACAGGAGTGTGTTGTATTCACAGTGGGCATTGTGAGTACAACACAGAAATAAAAAGAGTGTGAATTGGGTCATGTTTTATAACTCAGGTTTTTAGGAAAACCAGATATGGGCCTGTATTTGGCAGAATCTGTAGGAACGGGTGGATGGATTCTCCTTCCACTCCGGGTCTTCTAACATGCCTAGGTCCAGGAATGTGCTTCTAAAATCTGGCCTACAGGACAGGGTGTGTTCTCAGTTTAGAGCCCAGAGTCTGAATCAGTGTGAGTGCAGATCCTGAGAGGGGTGCAGCTCTGACGGAGGAGAGCTGAACCACAATCCTGAGCGGTGGAAGCCCGCAAGGTAAGCAGACTTTATGTTACGGACATTTATGTGTTGTTGCATGTAGTAAGGCCTACATCTCAGTTAATCTGTATGGTTTATGAAGACTGGATAATAAACCTGTGGAACTTTTAAAGAGAAGTGAATGCTTTATTTTCTACAAGTGTGCTGCCATGAGTATTCCCCAACACGCACAGTAAGCACTACCGCCCACTACATTGGAGAGCAGGGCAGGCACATAACAAGGCAAAATACATTTAATGTAGTTTGACTCTTCCTCTAGCCTTTTTTCATCCATGAATTTAGTATGCTCCATGTTTGCTCCATTACAAGTCATCATGACAACCGATAAAATAGTATTAAAAACAGAGAAAATAATCACAGCCTGACATTTATATGCTAAAACTAGAAATTTCTATATGTTATCATGCAAAGTGAACCAATGTGACAAGATGTGCGTGTTAGGTTGTCAAGTAGCAATTATAATTGAACCTTTCACCAAAATTTTACATATTGGACACACGATGTAATAATGTTTGCGGAACAGCATTAAACACATTTTCTTCAATTATTTCACTTCTCTGTTGTGGAGATATTATCAATTGACTTAATAACACATAATTAAATTAATGTCTAAGTGAGTACTAGTTTCTTTTCACCATGGACTTGTTCTTCTTCTGCCTCTGTGCTTCCCAGTCATAAGCAGGCAACAACATCCTAGACAGTGAACGCTTCCCACAATAGCTTAGGTTTCTGTTTGTGAGAAGTAAGGATATAGCTTTGATCACCTGGTCTAACCTCCTACATGATTAGAATAATAGAATTGTAGATTTGGAAGAGAGCGCCTGGGTCATCTGGTCCAACCCCCTGCTCAAAGCAGCATTCACTAAATCATCCCATACAGATGTCTGTCTCTGGAGACTTCTATTGAAGGGAAACTCACCACCTCTTGTGGCAGCGTGTTCCACTCGTTAATCACCCATCACCCTCACTGTCAAAAAGATTTTTCTAATATCTAATCTGTGTCTCCTCCCACTTAATTTCATCCCATTGCTTCTAGACTTTCCTTGTGCAAATGAGAGTAAAGATAATCCCTCTACAGTGTGACAGCCCTTGAGATACTTGTAGACACTATTAAAGGGAACCTGTCACCTAGATTTAAGTCCCTACACTATCACTACCTGTCCCTACACCTTCCTAGCTGCTCCCTATCTATCCTTATCTGAGCTAAAGGGGCCCTATAAAAGATCAGAAAAATAACTTTTAACTCACAGCAGTCCCTGAGGCTTGGGGACTGGAAAGGCGGCCCCACGCTCCATTGTCCCCTCCTTGATCCAACAGCGCACGCCTCGCTGGGCAGCATTATTCTTTATTCGTCGCCGCCCCTCTATTTGGAATCTCCCGTCCTCTGTCACGTAGTATGCACTGGCCGCGACGTCACATCCGGCGCGGTGCATTATGGGACCGGTCACATGATCGGCCCTAGTGCATTATGGGGCCGATCACGTGATCGGTCCGGCTTCAATAAGCGCATGCGCGGAGTCGGGCCAATCACGTGATCAAGCCCATAATGTACTGGGGCCGATCACCTGATACTACGTGACAGAGGGCGGGAGATTCCAAATAGAGGGGCGGCGAGGAATAAAGAATAATGCCGCCCAGCGGGGCGTGCGCTGCCGGGTCAAGGAGGGGACAATGGAGCGTGGGGCCGCCTTTCCAGTCCACAAGCCTCAGGGACTGCTGTTAGTTAAAAGTTAATTTTCTGATGTTTTATAGGGCCCCTTTAGATCAGCGAGGGATAGATAGGGAGCAGCTAGGAAGGTGTAGGGACAGGTAGTGATAGTGTAGGGCCTTAAATCTAGGTGACAGGTTCCCTTTAAAGCTTCTCTCAGTCTTCTGTTTTGCAAGCTAAACATTCCTAGATTCTATAGCCATTCCTCATAGGACATGGTTTGCAGACCGGTCACCATTCTGGTCGCTTTTCTCTAATCTTGCCCCAGTTTTTTTATGTCTTTTTTTTTTTTTAAATGTGGTGCCCAGAACTGGACGCAGAATTCCTGATGAGGTCTGACTAAAGAGGAGTAGAGGGTGATAATTATTTCACGTGATCTAGACTGTATGCTAATAATTTGGTAAAGTTATGAAATGTCCTATAAAGGTATGTTCTATTACTGAACAAAAGGAGCTATGCTTTTAGTTGAGATGAATCTGTGCTGCACTTTATGCACATCATAAGTAGTGAAGTTCCTCCTCCACAGATAAGGGTAAAAACACACTGGAAAGAAATGCCTTAACTCATCTCATAACTGAGAGAGACTCTCAGTGAACAGGAAAGCAGGATTAAAGGGAACCTGACCCCTCCAAATCACCCGCAACCCTGCTGTATGGGCGTAACAGCCGGTGTGACACTATTTGCGTCACAACCGGTCCTGGTGACGTCGGTACACCCTTTAGGTGTAAGCTGACCTCACCATGCACATTACGCATATTCGGCTTTTCATTTACACCTAAAGGGTGTACCAACATCACCAGGACCAGATGTGACGCAAATAGCGTCACACCGGCTATTACACCCATACAGCAGGGCGAGGAGGACTAGGATTATTTATCACGCCCATCGGGTGTGTGATAATGAACTGCTCAAGAAGGTTTAGAGTCTCACAGGGAACGCCCTGTGAGACTTATTCAAGGTGAAGAAGTCGCTGATATGTAAGTGTATAATGGTGTGTTTTTCACAATGTTACAGAATGCATTTTTTAGAGAAAAGGACCGCAGCTAATGATCTTTCAGGGTGAAGGAACAGGTATTAATAGGGTTGGGGGTGATTTGGAGGGGTCAGGTTCTCAAGTTCTGAGATGAGTTAAGGCATTTCTTCCCAGTGTTTTTTTTACCCTTAACTGTAGAGGAGGAACTTCGCTACTTATGATGTGCTCATGTGCGAACCCGGCAGTCAGCTGACAGGAAGGGAACATGGCGACGGCTCCGAGACACAGTACGCCTGGATGCCAGGCGCCCAGTCGGCAGAGGAGCAGGAGATGCCCACCCGGGAGAGGTGAGCTGGGAAGCGTGCCAGGGGGCCTAACAGATAGGCATGAAATTGTGCACTAACAAACGCATAAAACTTGCAGCGTGCGCACATAGCCTTAACCAAGCACATTTATACTCATGGTAATAGGTATTCAGTTTCTTCATCTCTTGACGATCCACTTTTTGGGCCGCACCAACCACAGCCTCCCCGTGACTGTGAGTTGTGACTGTTTTCCTTCACCATAAATCTCCAATTTAAGAAAGGCCAACAAGTTCTCAGTAGGGCTTAGGTCAGGTAAGGAAGGGGTTATAACATAATTCTTCCATCTGTAGAGGAAAGCTGTCATGTAGTTTATACCCGCCAACCTATCACTATCTGTACCTGCAGCTTCATAGTAGTTTACTAAGCATCCCTGTCTTAGCTGATAGTGTTATGTTGTAAAAAAGCATTTATAAACATACATTTTCGCATGTTAATGAGGCGAAGACTAGTCTGATGGGGTGTTCTTTCGATGTCCATGTCCACCTTCCTTCCATGTTGGGTGTGATAACTTCATTTCCAAGCACTGTTTTATTCTCTATCTCCTGCCGGGCTGCATCTATTTCTGGTCCTGCGCATTGTGATAGATTATTGGGTGTACTTGCCGGCTTCAAAATGCGCAGTGTGCATAGACATCGAAAGAATACTATTATTCTTTCACGAGTTATCCAACACCGGATACTGGAAGCCTGTGCTGCATTTCTTCTGCGGTGTTGCTATCAGTGTGTCAAGAGTGGAGAAGAGGGTTGTATTGACAATCCAGCACTATGGGCAGCACTATGAACACATTTTATAAGTGGTCATAAACTTGTAAATAACTCATGAAAGAATAAAGTTACATTAAAACCAAACACACCATTGTTTTTCTTATGAAATTCTCAATGTGTTTGATGTGTCACATGACCCTCTTCCCATTGAAAAAAAATAAAGCTGGATCCAAAATGGCTGACTTCAAAATGGCTGCCATGGTCACCACCCATCTGAAAAAGTTTTCCCCCTCCCATATACTAATGTGCCACAAACAGGAAGTTGATATCACCAACCATTCCCATTATATTTGGGTGCATCCATATAAATGGGCCTCCTTGTACATAGAACTTGTACAGCAAACAAGCTTACGTGACACTAGGCTGGCAGGCAGGAACCAAATATAGGAAAAGCACTAAGCAGCTTGGAAACTGAAGAGGAGCTGGCAGCAGGAGTGGGTAGCTGAACCTCTGATAAGCAGACACTGCAACTCCAAACAGGATTTGCTGGAGGAGGAGCAAACTTGAGATGCAACAAGGAGCTGGAATCCAGATAGACTAGTCAAGTAAATGCCTTGAAGATGGACTGAAGCTTATAGATGCAAGGAGACAAAAAACATAGGGATGAACGAAGCAGAGGAAGCCTTATTGGATAAGGGTGAGAATGCACAAAAGGTCATCAGAAGATCCGGAGTCCTGACACATAGTAAGAGAAACATTCTCATCTTATGATGCTTGCACCACCAGGCTTCAGAGTGTCCAGTGACTTGAATTCAGAGTTTGGGGTCATCTGACGAACCGTCTGCGGCCCTTGGACCAAAAAAGAACAATTTTACTTTCATCAGTCCACAAAATGTTTCTCCATTTCTCTTTAGGCCAGTTAATGTGTTCTTTGGTAAATTGTATCCACTTCAGAACATGCCTTTCTTAACAGTGGGATTTTGCAGGGACCTTTTGCTAATAGACTAGCTTCACACAGGTGTCTGCTAACTGACACAGTACTCACAGGTAACTTTAGACTGTCTTTGATTATCCTGGAGCTGATCATTGGCTGAGCATTTGCCATTCTGACTATTCTTCCATCCATTCGAGTGGTAGTCTTCCATTTTCTTCCACTTCTCTCTGGTTTTGCTTTCCATTTGAAAGCATTGGGGATCATTTTAGCTGAAAAGCCTATCACTGTCTGCACTTTTTTATAAGTGTGGCGCCCCTGCGTACAGGTGGCCACAAAGGGTACTGCAGCCAGGCAGTTAGGACATGGTAAACACTACACCCTCACAGCCCACATCCCCACGCATAGAGAGGTTCACATCCAGCTCTGAGGTCGGACACTGTATGAGACCAGAAGGAGTGGTGGATGAGGAGTGGGTTGGGCACACCAGAAGGTCAGGTGACTGACAGTATATAGAGAGGGGGAGGAGTGAAGGAAGTTAGTAAGCCATGGTGCTGAGCAGCAAAGACAAGGAGAAGCTGAGCTGAGCTGAGACAGAAAGACACATGCTGCCTGGAAGTGCCTAAGCTGAGGAGCGCTGACCCGTACTGAGCCAATGCGAGCCAGATGGGGGGGAAAAGCCCATCCAAGATGCTGAAACCACCAGGAGTGTGATAGACAGAGAAGGGACGGTGCAACCCGTGCCCTGGACAGCAGCAGAAGCTACTAACCGCAGGTGGAGAAGCCCTCCTAGATATCTGAAGGAAACAGAGGAAGGAGCCTGGCAGAACCTCATGCTAGAGGACTGTTGTAGGCTGGGCTAGAGCAGAGTGTCAGCTCTGAAGGGGACCGACGATTCACCCGGTATCCCCAGATTCACTGACGGGGAGCTTTAGTTTCAAGCTGGAGTTCCTAACCCAAAGAACAGGCAGCTCAGTGACACACTAGGACTCACAGAAGCCCGAGTCACCGCCATACTGTTCAGCGTCCGCATACACCCGTGTAAGACGGAGAAAGAGAGTATTAGCCCGGAAAGGCACACTTAAAGACTGTGTGAGGGGTCACAAGGAGAGAGGAGCCTGGCTGCAGGAGAGAAGGGAACCCGGAAAGGGAGAATGCAACTGAATGTTAAGAGCTGTGTAAAGAACTGCAAATAACCTGTAACTTGCTTGAAGAAGAACAACTTAAGTAAAGCTTTGGAAACCCTGCATTGCCTCCTGCCTGCTTCCATCTGCAGACCCTTTCTCCCATACAGGCTTGCACCAGGAAGATCTCAACCTGCAGAGCTACAGCCTGTCAGCACCAGCACAGGAAGAGGGATCCTTGCAGCTGCAAAGTAAGTGTGCTCCAACAGCCTCACACACAACAGACATTAACTCCTTACTGCCCCGGGGGATACAGTTCTCCCCACTAGAACTATACCATCCCGGCTGCCATTCCATCACCCCCGGAGGTTCTGCAGCAGCCGCGGCCCCATTACTGGCCGCACCAAGTGGGTGGCGTCACCCGTGACAATATCCCTTGTAAATATTCCCCTTTTATTGTGCTGAGCCAGGGACACGGTCCGGACCAGGCCACCAGTGACATCCCCAGCAGCAGATCGGTCGCGGTACCGAGTACCCCACGTCCCTTGGGGCTCCACAACCTGGCGTCACGAACAGGATCTACCCGGTCCAAAAGAATTGGACCTTGTGTGCCCAAATCCTGTGTTCTGGACTTTTCCCGCCAAATCTGACCTTAATGGCGGCCATAAGGGACTAGCGCCATGTGCAGAGGAGGCGTTCCTAAGACTCCCATCGTGGGCCGGTCCGGCCCAAGGCGCGAAAAGAAGGTCCCGCCCTGGCTCTCCTTAACTCCGGGAGAGCCAGCTGTCACTCTCAAGGAAGAGCCGCCGCCCCTAGACCCTCCTACCAAGAAGCTGACGCGAACGAAGAAGGAAATCGTCATCAGGAGGGGGCGGAACGAGCAACCGGAAGAGAAGCAGTCGCCATTCAGAGACACGAGGACGGAAGCGGAGGACGCAGCAACCAGCGCTCCAGCCGGAAGACCACGCGTGATCCCGGAGGGCCCACAGAAAGATTTAGTGGAGGAACCCAGCCGAGGAGAGACCCCGTGTGACCGAGAGGAGATGGCTGAAGGAGGAGAAGAGCGCCCCTATGTCCTAGACACCCGGAGGGGTGTACTGCGGCGGCTGCCCCCAAGGATGACACGGGCCCAGGAGGAGAACAGGACCCGGATACAGATAGACATTGACCATTGTCAGGGCTATGAGGCCCAAGTCCAGCGACCCGGCTGGGTCAGAGAATCACGAGAGCCCGCGGAGAGCGAGACCGAAGGCCGTACAGCCAAAGGAAGAATAGAAACGCAGGATCTGCATCCAGAAGGGAAAGCATCCCAGATGATCCGGAAGATGGAGAAGAAGGATCAGGAGTAAGATCCGTGTCCTGCATCAAGAGGAACAGATGAAGAAACTGTAAGTGTGAATGTACATTGTTCCTTATTGCTCCCCAACCTTACCTGAATGAATGCTAGCATTCCCCTGTCTGTCTTATGTGTCTCAAACTGAACATTTGCATCATAGACAATGACATGATACGAACTCTTCTTGTAAATAGTTAAGCACACTTGTGTGCTCCCCTTTGGTTTTAAGACCAGCGGCACATGTGAGTTAATGCACGAACTCTGCATTTTGAACTTTGAAGCTGCTTTTTGAGAATTTTTGAAAGTTTTAGCACTTTTTGAAAAGAAAAGAGATTTTATACTTTTATATGAAGCAATGTCTTATAATGTCTTTTACAGAGAAAAGAGGGTAATGATGAGTATAAATCCCCCTGCACTCATGTTTATAGTTAATGCAACGTTCCAAGAATCGTGCTTCCCGGAAGGGAAGAAACCAAGAATCCATAATGTTTATTGTTATATATACTATAAAAATGTTTTCAGGGTAACCAATGTCGAGTCGCGCGCGGACGCGCTGTTTAACTCCGGGAGAATGTGGCGCCCCTGCGTACAGGTGGCCACAAAGGGTACTGCAGCCAGGCAGTTAGGACATGGTAAACACTACACCCTCACAGCCCACATCCCCACGCATAGAGAGGGTTCACATCCAGCTCTGAGGTCGGACACTGTATGAGACCAGAAGGAGTGGTGGATGAGGAGTGGGTTGGGCACACCAGAAGGTCAGGTGACTGACAGTATATAGAGAGGGGGAGGAGTGAAGGAAGTTAGTAAGCCATGGTGCTGAGCAGCAAAGACAAGGAGAAGCTGAGCTGAGCTGAGACAGAAAGACACATGCTGCCTGGAAGTGCCTAAGCTGAGGAGCGCTGACCCGTACTGAGCCAATGCGAGCCAGATGGGGGGAAAAGCCCATCCAAGATGCTGAAACCACCAGGAGTGTGATAGACAGAGAAGGGACGGTGCAACCCGTGCCCTGGACAGCAGCAGAAGCTACTAACCGCAGGTGGAGAAGCCCTCCTAGATATCTGAAGGAAACAGAGGTAGGAGCCTGGCAGAACCTCATGCTAGAGGACTGTTGCAGGCTGGGCTAGAGCAGAGTGTCAGCTCTGAAGGGGACCGACGATTCACCCGTAATCCCCAGATTCATGACGGGGAGCTTTAGTTTCAAAGCTGGAGTTCTAACCAAAGAACAGGCAGCTCAGTGACACACTAGGACTCACAGAAGCCCGAGTCACCGCTAAACTGTTCAGGCGTCCGATACACCCGTGTAAGACGGAGAAAGAGAGTATTAGCCCGGAAAGGCACACTTAAGATGTGTGAGGGGTCACAAGGAGAAGGAGCTGCTGCAGGAGAGAAGGAACCGGAAAGGGAGAATGCAACTGAATGTAAGAGCTGTGTAAAGAACTGCAAATAACCTGTAACTTGCTTGAAAAGAACAACTTTAAGTAAAGCTTTGGAAACCCTGCATTGCCTCTGCCTGCTCCATCTGCAGCGACCCGTTTCTCCCATACAGGCTTGCACCAGAAGATCTCAACCTGCAGACTACAGCCTGTCAGCACCAGCACAGGAAGAGGGATCCTTGCAGCTGCAAAGTAAGTGTGCTCCAACAGCCTCACACACAACAGACATTAACTCCTTCACTGCCCCGGGTACTTCTCCCCACTAGAACTATACCATCCCGGCTGCCATTCCATCACTCCCGGAGGTTCTGCAGCAGCCGCGGCCACCATTACTGGCCGCACCAAGTGGGTGGCCGTCACCCGTGACAATATCCCTTGTAAATATTCCCCTTTTATTGTGCTGAGCCAGGGACACGGTCCGGACCAGGCCACCAGTGAATCCCCAGCAGCAGATCCGGTCCGTGACCGATGGTACCCCACGGCCTTGGGCTCCACAATAAGATGTACCCTCTCCAATCAACTTTTTAATTAACACAACGCTGTTTTCTAAACAATGTCTCAAACGACCCATATTTCTCAGCTTTCAAGTAGAAATGCATGTACGACTTCACCCTTAGGGGTACTTCACACACAAGCAATATTGCTAGCGATATCGCTGCAACGTCACAGGATTTGTGATGTTGCAGCAATCTCGTTAGCGATGTTGCTGCATGTGACATGCCGCAGCGACAGCCATGAGCTCGCTGATCACTGCGGATGGCCAGAACCATTTTTTGGTCCCGGTCTCCCGCTGGGCAGCATACATCGGAGTGTGTGACGCCCCTTTAAATGGTAACCAGAGTACACATCGGGTTACTAAGCACAGCGCCATTGGTAACCAAGGTACACATCGGGTTACTAAGCACAGCGCGCTTTGCTTAGTAACCATGTGTATCCTGGTTACCCAAGGTTCTCCCCACTGAATACAGTAGCGGGACCTCGACATCGTGGAAAAGAATAGTTTATATTCTTTTCCACGATGTCGAGGTCATTACATGGGTCGCTGAGGAGATCTGCCTGTGTTGACAGCTCGCCAGCGACCACATAGCGATGTTCAGTGATCCCGCCAAGGTCGGATCGTTGGTGGGATCGCTGAAACAATCGCTACGTGTAATGGGCCCTTCAAACATGGGATACCTGAATCACACCTGTTTCTTCACAGAATGATTGACCTCACTAATTGAACTCACACACTGCATATTCTTGAACCCCCGCCCCTTTCAATTAATTATTCAAATACACAGACTCCAACATGCAGATCATGAATGCTGAATTTGTTGGTTTTCTAAAAATCTATCAATTGAAAATTTCAGCAAGCGATGCAGTCTTCATTGTTTCACTTTTATTTTTGCATTATGAAGATTAAAAATAAAACATCTTGGGGAACGCAATCCCGGACGATGGACGCGTTTCGGTGACAACCTTAATCGTCAGCATACTTTTACACTCCCTCATTCTCATTTTATAAAGTTAAAAACCAACCCCCACAATGCAACACATGATTTATAATTAGTATTTATTCAGCGGTAGAAAAAAAAAAGGCTCTGATTCTATTGCACAAAGAAAAAGCAGCATCATGAGTACAGAATGTAACAGGTTAAATGTCAGAATACTGCACAAACATGTAATATCTTTCAATAAAAATACTGAATAAAACTTTCATACATGTTTACTAGGATTTATATATTCATTTACAATGTTGTTTCCAATAACTGCACATTTTTTTACCCTTTTATCTTAGATTCACTCAGTTTAATAAAACTATGATAAATCAGTGCGTAAGTTTAGTCCTGCTGGTTGGCCAGTGTTCAGACTCAAGATCCATCTCGCTTCTTTTCAAGCACTAGTTTCTCTATATTACCACCCTAAAATTGGCTTTTACTTTTTCAATGCCTTTAAACTCTGAGACTTTTGGTGTCGCTCCCATGCATTTCCAAGAAATGACGGGACAGGCTCGACATCTGTCCGCGGCTTGACATGTTCTACTGGATTTGCCGCAGACAGGTGTTCTCCTATCCTTTTCTTAAGGCATCTTGTGGTACAACCTATGTAATCTTTAGCACATGAGGTACATGTAGCCATATATACAACATTGTTTATATTACAATTTATATGATTGAATATGCCAACTTTTCCCAGTGGCACGATTCACAAAGATGTCATTGACTTCCATTTACCTACATAAGCCGCATCGATTGCCTCCACATGTATAATTGCCTTTAGTCTCATGGCGGGTTTACACGACGCGATATCGGCGTCCAAATCCGATCCAACTCCGACAAAAAGTCACGTGGTTCGCGAGTTGGAGCAGATATCGTTCGCCCGCGCTTGTAACGGTTTGAACGTACAATGCGATGCTGGAACGATGCCAAAACGATATCGGGGTTGAATGAGCGTGTCTTCAACCGCGACTGATATCGCATGGCCGTTAGTGCCGCATTGTCCGTGTGACAGCCAACTCCGATGTGTACGCCGACCGCTACCCATTAACTCCCATGTTAAAGGTCGTTCCTGGGTCGGGGGGCGTACACATCGGAGGACTTGTTCCCGATATCGCAACGTGTAAACCGCCGATGCGATATCGGGAAAAGCGCACTTAAATTGCGCGCTCCCGCGCCCGTTGTATAGCGATATCGTCCCGATATCGGACCGTGTAAACCCACCATCAAGCTATTTGTTCACAGTTTATTGCTGTTAAATAGGGATGGGAAACATGTTACTATGCTTAATGCTTCTTTGGACACATCGGAAACCACTTTGAAGGATTTTAAGCAAAAAGGATCTTGGTAAAGAATTGGCAGGTCCTATGAATTATTTTCACTATGATTTCTATAGTCTGAACTGTATACCGTAGAAAAGTCAGAACATTGTTATCCTTACTCTTTTTGTTTTGTTGACTATGGCAGTGAATCTCTTGATCTATGCTCCACCTTTCTTACGGAACCATTAGACACTGCACTTGCAACCGCGCTAACTTAATCTTTGACAAATGGTTCTGCATTCCTGATCGTAAACCTCTGTTTGTGCAAGCTCTTTTTGCCCTAATTAGCTCACCACCGGGATGTTATCAACTACCATGGCGAGGATGACCGCTTTCTGCGTAGCATGGAATTGCCACTTATTGATTTACGATATATTTAGAATGTATCTGTCTTGTCACCTTATCACCAAACAGTTCTAAATCCAAATATGGAGTTTTGTCACCGTGCAATTCATAGGTAAATTGGATATTGTATGCATTATTATTCAAATATGCGATGAATGAACATAGATCCGGAAGCATATGATCATACTCAATGGCGGGGGAAGGCACAGCAGCGTGCCCATCCCAAATCAAGAGGGCGTCGTCGATGTACCTCACCTCCCCACCATACAAGCCGGTCCAGAAAGGGATTATCACTGTTATGTATATATATGTGCTCCCAGAACATCATGTATAAATTAGCAAGGGATGGGGAAGAGACATACTCCATGGAAACCATGTTCCAAATTAATAAATAAGAATAAAAATAATTCCAACCGCTCATCCAGAGTAAGTTTTTCTACACCGGAACGCAGTGAGTTGTCTTTCATTTCAGCATTTTCGCCTCGGTCTGGCGTGTCCTCGGTAGATGGTCAGAGTCTAACCCCCCACCAGTCCCCAAAAAACGGGGCAGGAGGAGGAGGGGGGGGGAGACGATATAACAAATCGACCATACCCACTAAGGAATTGGAAATATGTTGTAAGGGACACTCATAATTTGACTATCATCAATTTATCTGCATGTGTGTTATCAGAGTCAGAACAATGTGTACTGGTGAAGGGGTTAAATTTTGTACCAACTCGGAGGGGTCAATTGTTTGACACTATGAAAGATGTTAATAAATTTGTACGGTTGTTAGCGGTTAAACGTCATTTTTTATAGTGAAATCCTTAACCATTCTGACCCATCATTAGCTTCTTGTTCTACAGATGACCGTATCCCTTTACATTAGGGTATTGGGGATCAGATAACACTGACAACACTGAGTAGTTTAGACACTGCTTCTGAGCAAAACATCCCTGATGGTGACCCAAGTGAGAGAATACCTAATCCCACCTTCTATCCACTGAATTCCAGAACACCAGCTATGGATCCGTTCCAGAATGTAGTGGAAGTTGAAGTGAGAAATTTGTTAGGCTGCCTTCACATTTGCGTATGTGAACGCAGCTTATGCTGCGTTCCCATACGCATTCAAACGCATGCGCATTGTGTTCCTATGTTTAACATAGGAACGCATAGTGCCTGCATTTGGCAGCATTTGCTGCGTTCGGGTGCGGATGCGGACGATATCTGCTCCTTCCGGTGTCCCGCGTCCGCACCCGGGACGCAGCATGTTGCGTCCCTGGTGCGGGCGAGAGTGTTTGATTTGTGCGCAGGCATCCGCCTGCGCACAGATCACTAATGGCGGGCATTGAGAGCGCACGGCGGTCTGCAAGCATCTGCAGACCGCCGTGCGCTCCATTATAAACATAGGGGCCGCGGTCTGCATGCAGATGCTTGCAGATGCATCTGCAAAACGCTGCAGATGCATCTGCAAGTCTGAAGGCAGCCTTACATCCTTAAAAAATAATCCACACATTGTTGTGCGATCAGCTGATAAAGGGGGCTCAGTGGTCGTGTTAGACAGTAGTCTTTACCACAAATTAGTGGTGGAGATGCTGTCCGACACTTCCACCTATCGGATGCTCCATAATAATCCAACTGACAAATTGCTGGGTAAATTGAAGAAAACCTTGGATGAGGGGGTGACTTTAGGTGTTCTAACAAAAGATATGGCTGAATATTTGTTTGTCGACAGACCGACTTGTCCAATATTTCATGCACTGCCAAAAGTACATAAGGAGAAATTTCCACCTCCATTACGTCCAATTGTAGCTTGCATTGGCAGCATGAATGAAAGATTGTCGGTCTGGATCGACAAAAAATTACAGCCGCTGTTGAAGAAATCAATTGGATTCATATGCGATTCTAAACACCTACTGTAATCCTTCTCGATGGGGTGGGACAGACTCCAAGGGTCTATTAGGTCACGTGCACACGTTGAGTATTTGAGTTTTTTACCTCAGGATTTGTAGCCAAAACCAGGAGTGGATAATTAATCCCTGAAGTGGTGCAGGTGTTTCTACCATGGTGGGTTTACACGTTTCAATATCGTTGCGATATCGCAACTCAATGGCGCGGGAGCGCGCATTTAGTGCACGTTTCTCCCGCATCGCATTGGATGTTTACACGCTGCGATATCGGAATACAACGTCCGTACGATGTCTACACCCCCCAACCCAGGAACGACCATTTAACATGGGAGTGAATGGGTGACGTTGAACATCGCATCGTAGTTGGGCTGTCACACAGCACGGTCCTGCTTCAATCTCTATTCAATATCGGAGCATTGAATAGCACGCTCATTCAATCCCCGATATCGCATTGACATCGTTCCTGCATCGTATTGGACGTTCACACCATACAACGCAGGAACGATATCGGGTCCAACGATCGAACCACGTGACTTTTCATTGAAATCGGACTATGATATCGCAACGTGTAAACCCGCCATTAGACTTTTCCTCTGATTGCTCCACTCCTGGTTTTGTCTACAAATCCTGAGGTAAAAAACTCATCAAATACTGAACGTGTGCACGTGGCCTTAGGTTGATGGAGTGTAGTTTACTCAGCAGTTTCTGTTTCTCTTTATGTGACACCAAAGACCTCCCAGAAGAAGTGTCCAGACTCGGATGTAGCGTCAAATCAAAATCTCCTCCCAGGATCAGGAATCCTTCTTTGAACAAAGTGAGGGAGACTAAAGTTGTAGACAACCATTTCACCTGTCCCTGGTTCGGGGCGTAAATGTTTGCAAACATTATCAGGGTATTAGCTAGGTAACCCTTCACGAAGACATACCTACCATCTGAGTCTGTGAGGCAGTCTTTCAAGGCGAAGGGAAGTCCCCTTTGTAGCACTATACTAACCCCTTTAGAAGCTGATCAGGAACAACTGATAAACCAAGTCGGGTACGGGAAGAAGGTTGTGTTGGGCGTCTGTAATGTCCACACGATATGAGGCATTCACAAGGGTAAACTTTAACTGTACTTTATTCTTGTCTTCTATCTTTCTCCATCATATATCAGAACAGTCTTTTCCTGCAGCATGCTCTAAAGTGAAACCAAAACTTAACTCTCCACCTCCTTCTCCTTACCCATCATACAACAGCCTAGTTTTCTTAAAGAGGCAGATCTAATTATTGTACATTACATCATCCCCCTTTTTTTTTTTTTTTTTTTTTTTTTTTTTTTACAACTTAGAATATATACACTGACAATATAACCATGTGAAAATGTCCAATAAGTATATATGTCGGTTTTGGCCTATTTAGTCTATTCAAATCAGGCACCGAAAAGAAACAAAAAAAACAAAACACAAAAGACAACAAAAAAAACAACAACCAAAAAGAACTCTGTATGTTTTCTGTTCTTTTCTCTTTTATACTTCTTCAATAAGCCGCGATGGAGCCCTCCTTTCTCGTGTTGGATAGCGTCTGGGCTCAGTGAGTGTGTCCATTATTGAAGAATTGTTCACTTCCGGGTGGTCCTCTCCACCGAGCACCAAGTCTTCCGCCAGAGGAAGATCATTACCATCATTTTGCGGTATGATTTTAAAATGTGAAGAATTTCGAGTTATGAATTGTCCATTTCGCTCAGCCGTGACCATGCTGCCTTTCTTATCAGTAACATTGTATTGTGCAGGATTATAAGTAGCTGAGGTCTTGTTGGTTGGTTTTTGACGCACGACGACAACATCCCCTTTTTTGATGGCACTTGGCTGTGCCCTTCGCCTTCTGTCTGCATAACGTTTCATAGCTTGTTTGTTAGCAGAGTCTGCTGATCGCACAGAAGAGTCACTTGGTAAGGGATGACTGGTCACGTCAGGGATACGTATCCGTGGAGTTCTGTTGAACATTAGATGAGCTGGAGCAGCATTAGTAGTAGAATGTGGTGTATTGCGATAATTGCGCATGAATTTGTATAATGACTGTTTCAGCGGGGTGTGCTCCAGACTCGCTGCCTTGACTCTTTTCCCCATAGTGCGCATGAAACGTTCTACTATACCATTGGCTTGTGGCCAGCAAGGTGTGATTTTCCTGTGACTGAACCCCAAGTATTCAGAAAATTGTGTAAACACATGTCCATTGAACGGAGGTCCATTGTCTGTTTTAACCACTCTTGGGATGCCATATGCAGAGAATATGTCATCCAGTTCTGGTATGACACTAGTGGCAGAGGTTGAAGATATGAAAGAAATGACAGGGTATCTAGAATATTCATCAATTGTTACTAGAATGTACTGGCCATTGGGTAATGGTCCATATATGTCGACTGCCACTTCCTCCCAGACAGCAGTGGGTAGCGGAGACATTTGCAGTGGTTCTAAGTTTGATGATGGAGTAATGAATTGACAGGTGGAGCAATGTCTAATTTTCTCTTCCACCAATTGATCCATGTTTGGGAACCACACTTTTTCTCTAAGTAATTTTTTAGTACCAACAATTCCTAGATGACCTTCATGTGCGATCTGTATGACTAAGTTGCGCAAAGTCTTAGGTACAACCAGTTTGGTACCTCGAAGAATGAGGTGTTCTTCAGTGACTGATAATTCATCCCGTACACTTGAGAATAGTTTTAATTCTTTCAGATCAATCTCAGAGTCGGGAAATTTTTCTTTTTGAATTTCATGCCACCTTCGATTTTGTATGATTTCTATTAAAGCACATAGCGTCTTGTCACTTGTTGTTGCATTCACAAAGTGATCAATAGAGAGTGCTTTAGGCACTGCATGAGCTGTAATGAAGCGTATGTATTCTTCAATAGAGGATCGCTCAGGTGAGGCATCATTCATAGGATGTCTTGAAAGATAGTCAGCCGGATTGCTGTATTTTCCAGGTTTGTGAACAATTTTGTAGTTATAGTCCTGTAGACGTAGGCCCCATCTTTCAATGCGTGCAGGCATTTTAGCTCTGGGATTTCCAAAGATTGTAAGGAGTGCTTGATGGTCAGTGACAATGGTGAAGGGAGCTCCATAGAGAAATAAGTGAAAGTGTTCACATCCCCAGACAACTGCCAAGCTTTCTTTTTCAGGTTGTGAATATTTCTTTTCAGTGCTTGTTAAACTTTTACTTGCATAAGAAATGATGTGAGGATCTTGATTATTATCCTTATATTGTGTTAAGATAGCACCCAGCCCCACGGGACTGGCGTCCACAATTAATTCGGTTTGAAGTGCCGGATCAAAATAAGCCATGGTAGTGGTTGAGCAAAGTTCATTTTTAATTGCTTCAAAAGAGGTCTGACAGTCTTGGGACCATTGAAAAACACAATTTTGCTTTGTAAGTTCTCTTAATGGACTGCTGATAGTTGAAAAATTTGGAATATATCTAGCACAGTAGCTTGCCATTCCAAGAAAAGAGCGTACTTCACTGGCAGTTTGTGGAATTGAGGCTGTCTTGATGGATTCTACTTTCTTAGGGTCAGGTTGTACTCCTTTTTCCGAGAAGATGTGACCATAGAACTCTAATGAACTTCTATCAAATTCGCACTTTTCTTTGTTTAAAGTGAGTCCAGCAGAGAGCAGGCATTCGAAGATGTTGTATAGAGCACGATTATGTTCAGCTTGAGTTTTACCAAACACCAGTATGTCATCACTGTAATTAAAGGCATTTGGAACGTGTTGAATGACACTCCTTATCGCATCCTGAAAAATTTCTGCTGCTGAGCAGACTCCAAAAGTCAATCTTTTATATCTTCTGAGGCCCACATGTGTGGAAAATGTTGTTAAGTATCTGGATTCTGGACTCAGTTCTAATTGGTGATAGCCTTTATTGAGGTCGAGCTTTGAAAAGACGGTCGCTCCATTTAATAAATGAATGATGTCATCAATCGTGGGTGAGATATGTCTTTCTCTCTGGATAGCGGTGTTGGGTAGGCGCATGTCAACACACAGTCTCACCTGCTCTGGAGTCTTTGGTTTTGGAACTACCACAAGTGGAGAGACCCACGGAGTGGGACCAGTAACAGTTTCAATGACGTCCTCATCCATGAGGAATTGAAGTTCTTTTTCCACCTTCTTTCTCAGGTGAAAAGGAATGCGTCTATGTGGTTGGGCTACCGGACGAACACTGTCGTCCACATGAAGATGTACTTGAGAGTCCTTTAATTTCCCCAAACCACTAAATAAGGAGGGAAAACTGTTTACCATAGCCTGTACATCCATGTCTGCTGGGTCAGTTATGGTATGAATAATCTGGATGAGACCTAGCTTCAATGCAGTGTGATAGCTGAGAAGACAGCCTCCCGATCCTTGTAATGTGTGAAAAGTGGTTTTATGTCTGTTTTCTTTATAGCTGATTTCCGTGTCAAATTGTCCTCTTGTGGCTAGAGGTGTTGTAGATCCATATGGGAAGATTTTTGTGTTCACTTGCTGTAAAACTGGCTTATTTTCCAATTGTTCATATGCAGTGCTGTCTATAATATCCACTGAAGCCCCCGTATCTATTGTAAAGGTGATATTGGTGTTGCAGATTGGGAGTGTGATGCAGGGAGACTGTACGGAGCCAGTGGCAGAAGTGGTGAACACATAGTTTTCCGTCCCGGACATTTCTTCTGTGTCCTGATTTATCATTTTTATATTTGCGGGCTTTGTCAGAGGCAGAGAAGACTTGTACTGTGCTGACCTGCAGACAGCTGCAAAATGATTCCCTTTTCCACGTTTACTGCATGTCTGTCCTATAGCTGGACATTTGTTCAGGTGGTGAGGGAAATCCTGTCCACATCTATAGCATTTCCTCTGTTTTGGGGTTTGCTTGTCTTGGGCATTCTTATACTTGAGATTATGCACATGTAAATGATCCCCACTCTCCATTGCAGTAGCCTGATGATCTGCTGTTTCTATAGCACGTGCCATTTTGAGTAAATCATGTAGAGAGAGATCCTGCTGTAGAGCCTTGCGCCTTATGTTATTGGATGAGCAGGTGACAATTACTTGGGTTAGAATTTCATCATCTACATCTGTGAATGCACATCCATGTGCCAGCTCTCTCAGCCGGGTGACATAGGTGTCTATGGATTCTTCTGGGAGCTGCTTAGCAATTCTGAATTTGTATCTTTCATATCTGATATTTTGTTTGGGATTGAAGTAGTCAGTGAGAGCTTTGGTGCAATTCCTGTATGTGTCTGTCTCGGCTGCAGGTAATGTGCTGTATACATCATAGACTCTTGAGCCTGCACAATGTAAGAGTACAGCCTTCCTTCGTTTCTCCTCTTTTATGTCCACGGCTTCTAGAAAGTTCTCAAATCTGTTTAGCCATTTTCTCCAGTTATGGGAGAGATTAGTAGCATCAGTCATATCAAACTGTGGGAAGCTGTGTAAGTATTCAGCCATGATGGAGTCTCTCAGTGATGCTGGTGTGTGAAGCAGTAAACAGGGATCAGTACTCACAGCAGCCGGTGGTTATATCATCCCATCCTCGTCGCCAGTTGTAATGTCCACACGATATGAGGCATTCACAAGGGTAAACTTTAACTGTACTTTATTCTTGTCTTCTATCTTTCTCCATCATATATCAGAACAGTCTTTTCCTGCAGCATGCTCTAAAGTGAAACCAAAACTTAACTCTCCACCTCCTTCTCCTTACCCATCATACAACAGCCTAGTTTTCTTAAAGAGGCAGATCTAATTATTGTACGTTACAGCGTCCTACCCACCTTAAAATGTGTTTCTTGAAGAAAGAGTACCTGGGAGTGGGCCTTTCATAATAGAGAAAGAATCTGGCCTCGTTTAGCCGAACTATTCATACCCTTCGTATGCAACAGTGATTGAATCTCCCCGGATGTGCTTAGCCATAGTCATGTGTGCTATCAGTGATCTCTGCCTTAAAAGTACACCTGAAATAAGATTGAAACAGTGTCAATACAAAACTATATACATAAACATTCTCATCCTCAGCAGGGGGGGGTTGTGGAAACCCAATTATTGAAGATGAGTCATAAGGATACCAAGTGGTGGTCAAAAGCAGCTATAAGGGCCCTTTCACATCAGCGTTTTTTGAAATTTGCGGCAGATGCGGTGAAAAAACCGCATCTGCCGCAATTACCGCATATCGGCTGCACTTGCGGTGCGGTTGCGGTAAACGCCATGCAAAGTATAGGCGTACTTGCGGCAGGTGCGGCAAGTGCGGTTTTGCACTTGCGGCAGGTGCGGCAGCGAAAAAAACTGCGGTCAGTACCACATGCGGATGCTTGCGCACAAATCATACTTTCTCGTCTGCACCCAGAACGCAACATCCGCATGCGTACAAATCACTCACGGAAGTGAATGGGTGCGCTTTCCAATCTGCACCCAAGCGCATACACCTACGTCCCCATGTTAAACATAGGGACATGCGGTGTATGCGCTCAGCGCCGGTTCCTGGGGTTCAGAGCACGACCACGTTCACCCCGGGAGGGAGAGACCAGAAGAGTGGAAGGAGAGAAGAACCATTAAGGTACCTTTACACTCGGCAACATTTCTAGGAATTTCACTGGCAATTTGCTGGTTGCAGTGAAATCATGGAGACATTGTTCCATTCGTACACAGCAACAAGATAGAACAATGTGTCCATGATTTTACTGCAACCAGTAAGTTGGCAGTGAAATTCCAAGAAAAGTTGCCGCATGTAAAGGTACCCTTAGGGTGCGGATGAGACACCGATCCCCGTACACCCGAATCTGAAGAGACAGAGGGGCTGGTGGACACGGGGACCTAACCCTAAACACGGTGCAGATGCTGCACGCACGAGCCATTGAACCAGAGGCCCCAGGCTTCTAACGGGAGCTGTGTCCCAACACCCTACACACCTTGGGGAAGGTGGCTGAACTAGGGAGCAGTGCCCGGGAGGGGACACAACAGCACCCATGGTCATTGGTACTTGAGCTCTGTGCTGTGGAGGAGTTGAGAGCCTGAGGGGCAGAACAATGTCCCACTTGCCTCAAAAGAGAACTACTCCTTATCACGCTGAGAGAGAACGTAGAACCACCAGAGACAGAACACCTAGTAAGAGAGGGAGAGGGCACCAACTGAGGCTCAGTAACACCAACCCGGTCTTGAAGACAACGTTGAACCGGAGCCTGGCAAGGGAAGCACTCGACGGCCATGTTGAAACACCAACTAAAAGTAACGGAACTGCAGCTGTGGTATGTGTGTTATTTTCTTAAGTGGTGACCACCGGCTGCACTGGCCAGCTGAAACACCGGGGTACTGAAGGAGCCCAGTGAACATCTGCCAAGGTATGAACTGAGTGCTGTAACCCCGCTGCACTGGGGACTATACTCTGCCTGCGGGGAGTGGAACCATCCAAGCTGCCAGTCATCATCCCCAGAGGTTCTGCAGCAGCGGCAGCCGTCCTGACTGCATACCACACTTAGACTTTCCTTGTCATCTACCCCCATTTATTAAATGACACCTCCAGTGTCACAGGACCAGGTGTCAGCCCCAGTCTGTCCCCGAGAAAGAACCGAGAAGTGAAAAACTGATAACAACTAGTAACTGCCCAGTTCCCGAGTCTTCCCCAAACCTTGAGTGGGCGTGTCATATGATGTGTCAGCAAGGTGATTTACTTCGGTTACCTGGTGAGAGGCAAGAAAGTCATTAGCAGAGTTGTGCGGCCTCCATGGACTCTGCTTCAGCTAGAGTGGCTTGCTTTTTTGCTGCTAGTCTTTCTAAAAGTACCGTTACACAGCACGACGTTGAAACGATGTCGGTAATGATCTCGGGGTCGTTTTTGAAATAATTTGAACATCGCTGGTGAGATGTCGCACTTCTAGATATCGTGGACAACTCACCAACGATGTTGTGAGCAGGTATCGTTCACCAACCCCGCGAACGATCCCTGCTTATTGCTGTGAATGGGCGAAGTCGTCCATGACATAGTTATGGCGGTGTCACACAGAACGATGCAGCAAGGTTGATGGAGTTGAGATCGTCAGGTTTACCAACACGTTGGTAAACCTGTCAACTCCGATCCAACGATTTATCGTTGCAACTTGCCAGAGTCACACGCAACGAGGTCGCAACGACATCGCTGGTACGCCTCCAAACCCGTGACATATCAGCGATGTCGTTGACGATGTCGTGCTGTGTAACAGGGCCTTTAGGCAGTGTCCAGGTGTGCCTTCTCAATTTGCGACCTTCTCTCTTGGTCAGCTAAGGTTGCTCTCCCTATGCATGACCTACTCTCCTTGTCAGATAGGGTTGCCTCCAAGAGTGCTTTCTGACATTTCAGTTGCATCTCTTGGTCAGCAAAGGCTGCTGGCGTTTTGGAGGCTTTAGCTTTTGTGTGGGCAATGGCGACTGTGCTGCTGACACATGATGTCTTTGAGGAGACAAGCTATGGGTCTTCTCCTGCATGAAGATTTGTGGGACATATTATTTTGGGGGAAAGCTTGGCTATGCAGAGATTGCTGTAGCTGTACTAAATCTGTGTGTAGCCAGTGACTTGATTCCCACTAGCTGGATGGCTGCTGTTTCATTGTTCTGTTCTCGCTAACCGAGCCAAGGGTACATGAAGGTAAACAGGCAGCTAAACCGGTATACGGATTCCAATAAGAAGACTGCTGCTGAAGTCTGTGTTTATTGAACATGGTAGTATGATTAAACCTCGTACACATGCGACTCCGCTCCGTACACCTCATACACATGCGGCTCCGCTCCATACACCTTGTACACACGCGGCTCCGCTCCGTACACCTCATACTCACGTGGCTCCACTCCGTACACCTCATATACACGCGGCTCCGCTCCATACACCTCGTACACACATGGCTCCACTCCGTACACCTCATACACACGTGGCTCCGCTCCGTACACCTCATACACACATGGCTCTGCTCCGTACACACGCGGCTCTGCTCCGTACACCTTATACATACATGCGGCTCCGCTCCGTACACCTCATACACATGAGGCTCCACTACATCTGATGCAGCCAGGGCAAAGGGTACTCGGACACCGGGGCTGCTGAATAGGGAGTCACGGGTGGACGGGGACCGGGTTACGTGCCCTGGTGATCATTTGTGGAGATGTTGATGATGGATAAAGGGGTTATTTACAGGGGATCGTGACGCCACCTGTAGTTCCCGGTAAAATGGTACCAGCGCTGCAAGCCGGCCGCTGAGGTGATGGGGTGCAGCTGAGTGTGGTGCAGCTCCCTACAGGTGGAGCTATTACCTCAGGGCAGCGGGGAAAGAAGATGGTGAGGGAGGACAGTAATGGTGATGATGGTGTTGCAGTTCTTGCCCCTCTTCTGAGCTGCTGCTGAGTCCTCCAGGCACCAGCGGGAAGAATAACGGAAACCAGTTCAAGTTTGACTCCACTTTACTAGGTACTGGTAGATGGCAAAACGAAACACGATACAGTTTGGTTTACAGGGTTGTAATGAGGTGTACAATTCAGATTGTATTATTGAAATTGAAACTGAAAGGAACTGTGCACAGTCCGCACTTGTCCACCAGGGGGCATCAGTGGACTGTACAATCACAGAGCTGGGAAACTCCCAGCCATCTCTGTTGTTTAACCAGGAAGTGAAAGCAGAGAATCAGAGCAGTATAAATCCAGAGCTGAGAAGATCTACCTGCGGATGTCTGTTTAAAGTGGAAGACTTTGCTACACCTTGCCGGAAAAATCACCCCGCAGAAGCCCCTGTGACTGATCCTGGGCCACTGGACTTTGGTGCTGTGACTCTGGCCGCTCTGCAAAACCTTGCCCGCCGAGCACCCAGAGTGCATGTGCTGGGGCCGTGACCGACATAAGGGAGCCATTTGTGCTGCTGTGATCTCCCTTCTGCTGTTGCTCTGTGTGCCCTGAGACTGGGAGAGACAGACTGTTACCTGCAGAAGGAGACCAAAGAAGAAGAGTGAGGAGATCCCCAGGCCTGCTACGTGGGAGCGACATCTTCTTCTGTGATAAGACTGGTACGTGATTTTAGGGAAAGTTAGGGAAAGATACCTTCATTGTTGTGTTTTCTTTTCTTGCTGCGTACCCGGAAGAAGTGAAGATCCAGAGACTCTAATATATACAAGTGCGCATATAGTTCGGTTGACTGTGAGATAAATATGTTTTACAGTAAAGAAATGTTATTATCGGTTAAATCTGAGTATGGAGATTCTGTTGAGAAAGATCATACACACACACCCGCGGCCTTACCACCGGTCGCTACATCTGGCGTAGTCGGCAGGATGTGTGATCAACAGAATCTCCTCCCGGTAGTAGCTTATAACCGGACTTATACTACGGCCTGCAGGTCCATATCTGGTGCCAGCACTCCGAACAGTGACACGGAGGAATTGAAGCAGATAGTAGCAGAGTTGCAGAAACAGATACTGCAGCTACAGCTCAGGCTAGACCAACAGGCGGACAGGCAAGCGAGACAGCAACCCAGTCGGCCTATGGGAAGGTGCTGGACATGCGGCGACCCCCGCCATAGGGCAAACCGTTGTCCGCATCCTCCACCCGTGGTCCGATATACCAGAACCAGCAAGCCATGCCCCACAACAGCAGCCACCTTTAAACTAGACGCCCCAGCCAAAGCGGTTCGCTCGGCAGGGGAGATCAGGGAAAAGGGTGTGAAGAGACAGAGCCAGACCGATAAGCAAGTACTGGCCACTCGGGTCCAGGGGACGGTGAAGTGGTTTAATGTCCGCGATGGGTATGGCTTCATCAACAGGAATGACACAAAGGATGACGTGTTTGTACATCAGACTGCCATAAAGCGTAACAATCCTTGTAAGTGCCTCCGCAGCGTTGGTGATGGGGAGGTGGTACAGTTTGATGTTGTGAAGGGAGAGAGGGGTACAGAGGCCGCCGACGTCACCGGTCCTGGGGGTGTTCCCGTTAAAGGAAGCAGATTTGCCCCCAACCAGTGCCGCTACCGCCGGCGATCCTACTCTCCCCGGGTAGAAAACGTGACTGAGTTTATTGGAGATATTGTGAGCCCTGAACAAGGGAGCGAAGGTGAACGGGGGGATGACGGTTTCCCCCAACAGAGGTCCCTACTCCGCCGGAGATCAATCCCTGTGATATCAACGGCCATCACTGCCTTGGAGCCGATGGTTGTTGACAGGGACTGTCAACCTTTAAGTGGGGGGGTATGTAATGAGGTGTACAATTCAGATTGTATTATTGAAATTGAAACTGAAAGGAACTGTGCACAGTCCGCACTTGTCCACCAGGGGGCATCAGTGGACTGTACAATCACAGAGCTGGGAAACTCCCAGCCATCTCTGTTGTTTAACCAGGAAGTGAAAGCAGAGAATCAGAGCAGTATAAATCCAGAGCTGAGAAGATCTACCTGCGGATGTCTGTTTAAAGTGGACTACTTTGCTACACCTTGCCGGAAAAATCACCCCGCAGAAGCCCCTGTGACTGATCCTGGGCCACTGGACTTTGGTGCTGTGACTCTGGCCGCTCTGCAAAACCTTGCCCGCCGAGCACCCAGAGTGCATGTGCTGGGGCCGTGACCGACATAAGGGAGCCATTTGTGCTGCTGTGATCTCCCTTCTGCTGTTGCTCTGTGTGCCCTGAGACTGGGAGAGACAGACTGTTACCTGCAGAAGGAGACCAAAGAAGAAGAGTGAGGAGATCCCCAGGCCTGCTACGTGGGAGCGACATCTTCTTCTGTGATAAGACTGGTACGTGATTTTAGGGAAAGTTAGGGAAAGATACCTTCATTGTTGTGTTTTCTTTTCTTGCTGCGTACCCGGAAGAAGTGAAGATCCAGAGACTCTAATATATACAAGTGCCCATATAGTTCGGTTGACTGTGAGATAAATATGTTTTACAGTAAAGAAATGTTATTATCGGTTAAACCTGAGTATGGAGATTCTGTTGAGAAAGATCATACACACACACCCGCGGCCTTACCACCGGTCGCTACATCGTGGATGTTGCCAGCTCAGGGTCCCCCTTATGGAGTCTCTAGATGTTCGCGTTCTGTGTCTTTCAGGGTCTCCTTTCCTCTTTCTAGCTTCTACCACCCTCGCAGAGCTCTCCCGCCAGTTCCTTGATCTCCCACGGTGGAGCATGGGTGTCCTTTGCTGGTTCAGTCAGGGCATCTACTAACCCCCGCCACCGGTACTTGGGCCGTTCGTTACTCCTGCGGTCTTGGATCTAATGTGGTCCTGAGGGGTGAGGTAACTTGTGGCGCTGTCAGCAACCCGGTTCCTAAGGGCCTGCAGCTCGTCAGTCTGCAGATAGAGCTGAACTGCTATCTGCCTCGGCTTCCTGCATTGCCGGGGTTCCCTCAACACGACCAGCCGGATCCAACCAGTCCTGGTCCGTTGCCTGCTGTCCTGGGCCCCCACTTAAAGATGGGGCTCCCTCCTCTCAGCTGGGCTGTCAGGCCTGACCTTCCTGCCTGCCTTCCCAGCAGCACCATCTGAGGTAAACTAAGCTTTTCCTCACACTACCCTATCCTAGGCTCCACCCCCACCCTCCTGGGACCTACTAAATTACCGGCCCCCCTATTCTAAGTGGTGTGTGGTCCTAAGTGGGTGTAAGTACAGACTCCACAGGTTTAACCCTGAACTGACAACTTTACAGGGAAAAGAAAACACATTATAGTCACAGTGTAATACTACCCTGTGGTGCCTAGCCGCAGGGGCGCCACACACACACTGTAATGTTCACACACTCAATATTTTACCTCAGTATTTCCTGATTGTTCCACTTCTGGGTTTGGCTTAAGGCCCCGTTACACGGCACGACATCATTGACGATATCGCTGATACGTCATGGATTTGGAGTTGTTCCAGTAACATCGTTAGGACGTCGTTGCGTGTGACTGCAAAGTTGTAACGATAAATCGTTGGATCGCAGATCGCAGGTTTGATAACATGTTCTCATACCACACGATCAACGATCTGGAAACCTGCTATATCATTGTGTTTGACACCGCGATAACGATGTCGTTCACGACTTCGCCCATTCACAGCAATGAGCAGGTATAGTTCGCTGGGTTGTGCGATCGATCCACGCTCACTACATCGTTGGTGAGTTCTCCATGATATCTAGACGTGTGACATCTCACCAATGATGTCCTAATGACCCCGCGTCTACGAGATCATTGCTGACATCGTTCCAACGTCGTGCCGTGTAACGGGGCCTTTACAAATATTGAACATGTGCACGTGACCTAATCCTTCCTGACCCCACACATGACCTTCACCTCATCCTGCACCATGACAACCAGAGGAGCTGATCATGTGACCCCTGACTCCTCCCCTCCATGTGACATCATCACAGGTCCTGTAAGCACAGAGCAGCCATATATTAGGTGTGCGGCTCTGCAGGTGGAGCTCTATGTTCTCTCTATTTCTCTATGTTCTACACGTTCTATCTCCTGATATGTTTCCCCTTATTATCTCCAGTCATTGTATTATTACACAGGATCTTTATGATGTTACATCGTCATCTTCTCCCCATTCAGGTCCCTACAATATCGGATCCTCTCACATCTTCTATACAAGAGAATTCTCCTGATTGACCATCAAGGATGGATCTGGACAGGGACAAGATGGCGGAGAGGATCTTCCACCTCACCCTAGAGATCCTCTTCCTTGTTACTGGAGAGGTGAGAGATTGTGATGACAATGTCACATGACATCATTCTTATCTATGGACAGAATAACAGATGACAGAACTGGAGAGGTGAGGACTCTGGAAATGTCTGGAGACTGGAGATTTATTAATGTGTCTCTCCATAACCAGGATTACACAGTAGTGAAGAGCTCTAGTGATCTGTGCTGTCAGGACCCTGTGTCTGAGGGAAGAGCCCTGAGCCCAATCACGGGGCCTCCACCTCACCCCCTGATACATGAGGACATCAATGACCAGAAGATCCTACAACTCACCTACAAGATGATTGAGCTGCTGACTGGAGAGGTGACACTGCTGGGAATGCTGCTGCTGCTGGGACATTATACAGTAACGCTATGAAGGGATCGGGGAAAGATGACAATGGTATCATTGTATGTGTCAGGTTCCTATAAGGTGTCAGGACGTCACCGTCTATTTCTCCATGGAGGAGTGGGAGTATTTAGAAGGACACAAAGATCTGTACAAGGACATAGTCATGATGGAGGTTCCCCGGCCGCCCCTCACATCACCAGGTAATAGACAGGACTAAATACACACGGCCTATAATGATCTGTATGTAAAGAATGAATTCAGTCCCTGTATGTGTCTCCTCCAGGTCTATCCAGTAAGAGGACAACACCAGAGAGATGTCCCCGTCCTCTTCTCCCACAGGACTGTAAACAAGAAGATCCCGATGTTCCTCCGGATGATCAGGTAGATGGAGAGAAGGTGTGATGAGATCTCCCTATGATGTGTAGACGGCTGTGAAGGTCTTGTGCTCAGTCTTGTTTTATCCTCCAGTATTCTATGTTTTATACTTGTGTAATGAGAACGGTGGAGATGGCAGATTACAGCTGATCATAGATGGGACTTCTCCATCTGTCTGTGACTTTTACAATCTTTGTTTCAGGGTGAAGATCTGCCCCATATTAATACTACAGAGACATATGTGAGGGGTGATGATGATCTGCCCCATATTAATACTACAGAGACATATGTGAGGGGTGATGAGCGGTGTAAAGAAGAGATCCCTACAGATAACCGCCCAGGTGAGTAGTAACCACTAAATGCAGAGAAGTCACAGATTCTTCTAATTTAACAACTGCTACAATGTGAAACTTTAAAGAATATGTAAAGGATTTGGGAAATATCATTCAAATATTCCAATCAATCCAGTATATAAAGCTGAGTGTAGATATGTGTGTGTGCATGCTCACTAAAGGAATCCGCACCGTTGCATTTATAATCATGACACTTTGCACAGCCTCCTCAGTTGACTCAGGGAACGTCATAGACTTTGTGTTGAGGGGATATTTTAACCATACGCATTAGGCTGCCTTCACACTTGCAGATGCTCCGCAGCGTTCTGCGGAGGCATCTGCTAGCCTCTGCATGCAGACCGCAGCCCCCATCTTTATAATGGGATGCACGGTGTCTGCAGATGCTTGCAGACAGCCGTGCGCTCCCATTGCCCGCCATGAGTGATCACACACTCTCGCCCGCACCAGGGACGCAACATGTCGCGTCCCTGGTGTGGACGAGACTGTGTGATTTGTGCGCAGGCGTCCGCCTGCGCACAGATCACTCATGGCGGGCAATGGGAGCGCACGGCTGTCTGCAAGCATCTGCAGACACCGTGCATCCCATTATAAAGATAGGGGCTGCGGTCTGCATGCAGAGGCTTGCAGATGCCTCCGCAGAACGCTGCGGCGGCATCTACAAGTGTGAAGGCAGCCTTAGTCATTCGCGAAAACAAAACCTTATCTACTGTTTGAATGTACGATGTAATAGATACTTACTTGTTCTGACAGCCTGGATCTTTATCAGGTGGCCTATAGGAACCAATTACAGCTCAGCTTCTGATTGGTTGCTATAGGCAACAAAGGACATTATTACTATAGGACAGGTGCATGTCAATAAATTAGAATATCATATAAAAACATATAATTTATTTCAATAATTCAATACATAAAGTGAAACATATATACTATATGGAGTTATTACAAACAGAGTGATCTATTTCAAGTGTTTTTCTTTCTGTTAATGTTAATGATTATGAATTACAGCCAATGAAAACCCAAAAGGTAATATCTCAGAAAATTTGAATAATTAACACAAAACACCTGCAAAGGCTTACTAAGCATTTAAAACGGTCCCTTAGTCTGTCTGGTTCAGTAACTACACAATCATGGGGAAGACTGCTGACTTGACAGATGTCCAGAAGGAAGTCATTGACACTCCACAAGGAGGGTAAGCCACAAAAGGTCACTGGAAATCAAGGTCCCAGAGTCTGGAGGAAGAGTGGAGAGGACACAATCCAAGAGTCTGGAGGAAGAGTGGAGAGGCCACAATCCAAGAGTCTGGAGGAAGAGTGGAGAGGACACAATCCAAGAGTCTGGAGGAAGAGTGGAGAGGACACAATCCAAGAGTCTGGAGGAAGAGTGGAGAGGACACAATCCAAGAGTCTGGAGGAAGAGTGGAGAGGACACAATCCAAGAGTCTGGAGGAAGAGTGGAGAGGCCACAATCCAAGAGTCTGGAGGAAGAGTGGAGAGGCCACAATCCAAGAGTCTGGAGGAAGAGTGGAGGGAGAAGCACAATCCAAGAGTCTGGAGGAAGAGTGGAGAGGCCACAATCCAAGAGTCTGGAGGAAGAGTGGAGGGGCCACAATCCAAGAGTCTGGAGGAAGAGTGGAGGGGCCACAATCCCAGAGTCTGGAGGAAGAGTGGAGAGGACACAATCCAAGAGTCTGGAGGAAGAGTGGAGAGGACACAATCCAAGAGTCTGGAGGAAGAGTGGAGAGGACACAATCCAAGAGTCTGGAGGAAGAGTGGAGAGGACACAATCCAAGAGTCTGGAGGAAGAGTGGAGAGGACACAATCCAAGAGTCTGGAGGAAGAGTGGAGAGGACACAATCCAAGAGTCTGGAGGAAGAGTGGAGAGGACACAATCCAAGAGTCTGGAGGAAGAGTGGAGAGGACACAATCCAAGAGTCTGGAGGAAGAGTGGAGAGGCCACAATCCAAGAGTCTGGAGGAAGAGTGGAGAGGACACAATCCAAGAGTCTGGAGGAAGAGTGGAGAGGCCACAATCCAAGCTGCTTGAGGTCTAGTGTGAAGTTTCCACAATCAGTGATGGTTTGGGGAGCCATGTTATCTGCTGTTGTAGGTCCACTGTTTTTTATGAAGACTAAAGTCAGCTCTGCCGTCTACCAGGACATGTTAGAGCACTTCATGCTTCCCTCTGCTGACAAGCTTTTTGGAGATGGAGATTTCATTTTCCAGTAGGACTTGGCACCTGTCCACAATGCAAAAAGTACCAATACCCGGTTTAATAACCACAATATCGCTGTGCTTGATCGGCCAGCAAACTCTCCTGACCTAAACCCCATAGAGAATCTATAAGGTATTGTCAAGAGGAAGATGAGCGACACCAGACCCAACAATGCAGATGAGCTGATGGCTGCTATCAAAGCAACCTGGGCTTCCATTACACCTCAGCAGCCACAGGCTGATCGCCTCCATCCTACACCGCATTGATGCAGTAATTCATGCAAAAGGAGCCCCGACCAAGTAATGAGTGCATTTACTGTACATACTGTTCAGTAGGCCAACATTTATGAGTTAAACATCATTATTTCAGTTGGTCTTATATAATATTCTAATTTTCTGAGATAATGACTTTTATATTTTCATTGGCTGTAAGCCGTAATCATCAACATTTACAGAAATAAACACTTGAAATAGATCACTCTGCGTGTAATGACTCTATGTAAATGTGTTTCACTTTATTGAATTACTGAAATAAATTATCTTTTTGATTATATTCTAATTTATTGAGATCCCCAGCCCCTCACATCACCAGGTAATAGACAGGAATAAATACACACGGCCTATAATGATCTGTATGTAAAGAATGAATTCAGTCCCTGTATGTGTCTCCTCCAGGTCTATCCAGTAAGAAGACAACACCAGAGAGATGTCCCCGTCCTCTTCTCCCACAGGACTGTAAACAAGAAGATCCCGATGTTCCTCTGGATCATCAGGTAGATGGAGAGAAGGTGTGATGAGATCTCCCTATGATGTGTAGACGGCTGTGAAGGTCTTGTGCTCAGTCTTGTTTTATCCTCCAGTATTCTATGTTTTATACTTGTGTAATGAGAACGGTGGAGATGGCAGATTACAGCTGAGCATAGATGGGACTTCTCCATCTGTCTGTGACTTTTACAATCTTTGTTTCAGGGTGAAGATCTGACCCATATTAATACTACAGAGACATATGTGAGGGGTGATGATGATCTGACCCATATTAATACTACAGAGACATATGTGAGGGGTGATGAGCGGTGTAAAGAGGAGATCCCTACAGATAACCGCCCAGGTGAGTAGTGACCACTAAATGCACAGAAGTCACAGATTCTTCTCATTCAGCAGCTGCTACAATGTGGGACTAAAAGAAAGAACAACAGCAAATAAAAGTGAAAGATTGCCTCACCATGGGAATATATCCAGGTCACTCTGTTTCGTATGTAATCAGGGATTCCGACCCAAGCCATGGAATGCGGCTCCAATCAATCCAGGAAAAAGGGTGAATCCCACATAGTCTAAAAGCGAAGCTTATCTCTATATATAACTGCAAAGTGTCTCATCCACTTCCGTCTGGATGTACACCTATGTCACTTCCGGCAGCGCCATATTTCCACACCCAAGTGATGAGTATGGAAATATGGCGGCCGCAGACCGCTGCATGCCCTCCCCACCCGCTCCCAGCAGTCTGCCTGGTGATCCCCCATCAGCTATCCCCCCTGCAGCTGGCAATAAACTGGTGGAGCCAGGTCACATGACCATGATGTCACGACAGGCCCTTAAGCAGAATGGATGGGTGAGGAGAGAGCAGCCAGGTAATGCAGCTGCAGCCACTCTCACCCCACACCATGATTGCACTCACTCAACCCCTGCACTCACTCAACCTCGCACTCTCTCTGCATTCACACAGCGCCAGCATTCACTCAACCTGCACACGCTCTACCCAGCACTCTGCCTGCACTCACTCTGCCCCTCACTTACTCTGCCCCGCACTCAATCTGCCCGCACTCAATCTGCACTCACTCTGCCCCAGCACTCACTTTGCACTCTCAGCCCCAGCACTCACTCAGCCTACACCACTGTTACTCCGCACTCAGCCCCGCAGTCAACCAGCCCCACACACACTCAGCCTGTACCACGGTTACTCCACACTCACTCTGCCCTCACACACCCTGCACTCACTCACCATCCCCACTCAGGCCGCACTCACTCTACTCAACCTGCAGCTGGTTCACCCCACTCACCCTGTTGCCGACTGAACAAGGAACTGCGCCAGTTCCTCATGCCATCATCCTCTGCCGCCACATGAGGGAGCACAGGGGAGGGGGCAGATAGCAACCACGGTGCGGGGGGGTTGCAGAGATGAGGCAGCACGGGGGGCAGGGAGTGAGGGGGAAAAAACCAGCGGACAGGGGAGAGACAGCACAGGGGGAAGTGACGGCTGCTGCCCCCAGTGCCATAGAGTCCACCCCCATCGTGATGTCATCGCCCACCCGATGTGATAGCATCGGGCTCCCATTTAGTTTAATATCAACATAATTAAAATTCCATGATAGCGGAGGAGATCATCCCCAGACTAGTTTCAGGCATACACCCTTTGTCAATGAGTCATCTCCGGATGATCTCCTTCGCTATCATGGTATTTTAATTCTGTTGATATGAAATAAACTTTGCTTTCATACTACGTGGGATTCACCATTTCTTCTCGGACTAAAAGAATGAACATTACTTATTATTAGAAGGTATAAGAGGTTTCCCGTATATCTTAGACAAGGAAAATGTGCAGTTTATCTTGGAGTGAATACATATCACAAAGGTGGCACTGAAGTTATTCCACTTCCTTACTGAAGTGCAAATTTGCATATTTCCTAGAGGAGGGATGTGGCTGTAATCTCCTCACCTACTTAACTGTCTTCTTATGGTTGCAGGTAAACTCCTCTCCATAAGGTAGATAGCAAGTTCCCAGACCTTGTCTTAGGCCACTCACACAGCCAGCTCAAAATATCCCACACACTACACTGATGAGGGGCAGTTACCCTGAAACGCAGCATCTGTAGTTTGGGGTTCTGATCTTGCACAAATCCATTAGTCATATTAAAAAGCTTGTTGGAAAGCGATTATGACTTTGAGGAGCTACTTAAAGGTGGTGTTGGAGTTCATCCACTTCCTTACTGAAGTGCAAATTTGTGCATATCACACATAAAACTATGCGTTTTGAGTTTGCATTCCCTTTTATATGGAAATAATAATAGTACAACCATATTCTATAGTGATATGAACACCTACACTGTGTTCCAAATGATTATGCAAATTGGTTTTAAGTGTCATAGGGTTGTTTTTTTTGTTTGTTTTTTAATGAAACCCATTGATGGTATTGTGTCTCAGAGTTCTTTGGATCACTGAAATCAATCTCGGATACCTGTGATAATTAGTTTGGCAGGTGAGCCCAATAAAAGGAAAACTGGGTATTCCACAATATTAAGCAGGCCACAGTTTTCAAGTAATATGGGAAAGAAAAAGGATCTCTCTGCTGCCGAAAAGCAACAGATGGTCAAGGCATTGCACTAAGAGATGAAGCGTGATCATCATATTGTGAAGAGATTTGTGGCTGATTCTGAGCACAGACGTGGTCGTGGCAGATAAAGGCAGAATGAGGAAGGTTTCTGCCAGGCAAGTTCATCGGATTAAGAGAGCAGCTACTAAAAAGGCCTTAAAAACCAACAAACAGATATTTGAAGCTGCTGGTGCCTCTGGCATCCCTCGAACCTCAAGGTGTAGGATCCTTCAAAGGCTTGCTGTAGTGCATAAACCTACTATTCGGCCACCCCTAAACAGTGCTCACAAGCAGAAATGGTTGCAGTGGGCCCAGACATACAGTTAGGGCCAGAAATATTTGGACAGTGACACAAGTTTTGTTATTTTAGCTGTTTACAAAAACATGTTCAGAAATACAATTATATATATAATATGGGCTGAAAGTGCACACTCCCAGCTGCAATATGAGAGTTTCCACATCCAAATCGGAGAAAGGGTTTAGGAATCCTAGCTCTGTAATGCATAGCCTCCTCTTTTTCAAGGGACCAAAAGTAATTGGACAATGGACTCTAAGGGCTGCAATTAACTCTGAAGGCGTCTCCCTCGTTAACCTGTAATCAATGAAGTAGTTAAAAGGTCAGGGGTGGATTCCAGGTGTGTGGTTTTGCATTTGGAAGCTGTTGCTGTGACCAGACAACATGCGGTCAAAGGAACTCTCAATTGAGGTGAAGCAGAACATCCTGAGGCTGAAAAAAAAGAAAAAATCCATCAGAGAGATAGCAGACATGCTTGGAGTAGCAAAATCAACAGTTGGGTACATTCTGAGAAAAAAGGAATTGACTGGTGAGCTTGGGAACTCTAAAAGGCCTGGGCGTCCACGGATAACAACAGTGGTGGATGATCGCCGCATACTTTATTTGGTGAAGAAGAACCCGTTCACAACATCAACTGAAGTCCAGAACACTCTCAGTGAAGTAGGTGTATCTGTCTCTAAGTCAACAGTAAAGAGACGACTCCATGACAGTAAATACAAAGGGTTCACATCTAGATGCAAACCATTCATCAATTCCAAAAATAGACAGGCCAGAGTTAAATTTGCTGAAAAACACCTCAAGAAGCCAGCTCAGTTCTGGAAAAGTATTCTATGGACAGATGAGACAAAGATCAACCTGTACCAGAATGATGGGAAGAAAAACGTTTGGAGAAGAAAGGGAACGGCACATGATCCAAGGCACACCACATCCTCTGTAAAACATGGTGGAGGCAACGTGATGGCATGGGCATGCATGGCTTTCAATGGCACTGGGTCACTTATGTTTATTGATGACATAACAGCAGACAAGAGTAGCCGGATGAATTCTGAAGTGTACCGGGATATACTTTCAGCCCAGATTCAGCCAAATGCTGCAAAATTGATTGGACGGCGCTTCATAGTACAGATGGACAATGACCCCAAGCATACAGCCAAAGCTACCCAGGAGTTCATGAGTGCAAAAAAGTGGAACATTCTGCAATGGCCAAGTCAATCACCAGATCTTAACCCAATTGAGCATGCATTTCACTTGCTGAAATCCAGACTTAAGACGGAAAGACCCACAAACAAGCAAGACCTGAAGGCTGCGGCTGTAAAGGCCTGGCAAAGCATTAAGAAGGAGGAAACCCAGCGTTTGGTGATGTCCATGGGTTCCAGACTTAAGGCAGTGATTGCCTCCAAAGGATTCGCCACAAAATATTAAAAATAAAAATATTTTGTTTGGGTTATGTTTATTTGTCCAATTACTTTTGACCTCCTAAAATGTGGAGTGTTTGTAAAGAAATGTGTACAATTCCTACATTTTCTATCAGATATTTTTGTTCAACCCTTCAAATTAAACGTTACAATCTGCACTTGAATTCTGTTGTAGAGGTTTCATTTCAAATCCAATGTGGTGGCATGCAGAGCCCAACTCGCGAAAATTGTGTCACTGTCCAAATATTTCTGGCCCTAACTGTACATGAAGACTAATTTTCAACCAGTCTTATTTACTGATGAGTGCCAAGCAACCCTGGAAGGTCCAGATGAATAGAGTAGTGGATGGTTGGTGGATGCCACCATGTCCCAACAAGGCTGCAACGTCAACAAGGAGGTGGAGGAGTCATGTTTTGGGTTGGAATCATGGGGAAACAGCTGGTAGGCCCCTTTAAGGTTCCTGAAGGTGTGAAAATGACTTCTGCAAAGTATATAGAGTTTCTGACTGAGAACTTTCTTCCATGGTACAAAAAGCAAAAACGTGCCTTCAGGAGCAAAATCATCTTCATTCATGACAATGCACCATCTCGTGCTGCAAAGAATACCTCTGTGTCATTGGCTGCTATGGACATAAAAGGAGATAAACTCATGGTGTGGCCACCATCTTCCCCTGACCTCAACCCTATAGAGAACCTTAGGAGTATAATCAAGCAAAAGATGTATGAGGGTGGGAGGCAGTTCACATCAAAACAGCAGCTCTGGGAGGCTATTCTGACATCATGCAATGAAATACAAGCAGAAACTCTCCAGAAACTCACAAGTTCAATGGATGCAAGAATTGTGAAGGTGATATCAAAGAAGGGTTCTTATGTTAACATGTAATTTGTGGTAAATCAGATTTTATTGTGAGTCAATTCACATCAAAACAGCATTGTGTTGGAAATTAACATGTCTACTGAAATACAATCAAGTATTAAACTTAGTCTATAGCAACAAACCAAGACCAGTATATTGAGTAACAAACTTCTAATAGGGAGGGAAGAAAGTGAGAAGAGGAAACAGAGGAAAAAGCAGGAAGGGGAAACCTGGAGTAGAGGAGGACTGTGGGCAGCATCAGGTATATCCAGTAGAGGGGGGTGGGAAGAAAAAAGGAAAGCATTGGGTAAAATATAACAATGGATTAAAAGGGTAGGGGTAAAGTCAGGAACTTGGCGGGGGAAGGGAGTGTCCAGGGGGTCCACGGGAAATATTAAAGTTCAATTAAGTCAACTAGGTTGAGAGAGAAGGGGAATCTCTAAAGAGGAGCCAGGGCGTCCACGTCTTATAGAATCTATCAGTGCAGGACTCAGAAGGGTCAGATTGGTGAAGAAGATCTTCCATTCTACAGATGTCGTGCAATTCAGTAACCAATTCCTCCCGTGACGAACTTTGGGGTCGCTTCCAATATCTCGGGATGAGACGTCTGGCAGCGGTCAAGAAGTGACGGCGCAACCCCCGCCTGAAGCTGGTAGTCGAGCACTGTGACAGGTTCAGGAGAGCTAATTCCGGGGTAGGAGCAATCCGGACCTGCATCACTAAACTATAAAGATCGAAGACCTGTCGCCAAAACTGCTGGATCTGAGGACAGGACCACCAAATGTGTAGGTATGAGCCCGTAGTAGACGAGCATCTCCAACAGGAAGCGGAAACTGAAGGAAAGATTCTATGTATATCCTCGGGGCACCTGTACCACCTCGCCACCACCCTATAATTCCGTTCCTGGGAGACAGCGTAGACTGAGGCCCTATGGGTATTGTGTAGGCGTTTGTCTACCTCTGAAGGCGTAAAGGTTTTGTTAAGGTCCTTTTCCCATTTGCCTATGTAGGGTGGGCTGATCACAGCAGGAGAAAGGACGAGCTCCTGAAAGAGTTTATACAACGTTGAAACTGTGTGTGACTGTGGCCGAGGATCCAGGCACAATTGCTCAAAAGGGAATGGAGCTCGAAATACACAAGAGTGTGGGAGTGTAGAAATGTAATTATGAAGTTGGCATAATTGAAACCAAGCTTGTGGAGGGGTCTGGGAGGATGGGAACAGATCAGATAGAGAACGTATGCCAGATAATGTTGTGTAGTGGGTGAGAGTTGGGTATGAGTCTTTGTCTTTATGTAGGAACCTTTTTTGATTAGAGTCCAGTGGGAACTTACTATTGTCGAAGATCGGAGTCAACGGTCCAGGGATAGTCGTCAGGTTATAGATCAGTCTCGCCTGCTTCAAGAAAAGTTGTAAGTTGCGTGTGATATGGGGTAGTAATCTGCTCTCTGGCGACTCCCAAGTCCAAATCTTGGCCAGGGGATTCTCGGAGCAATTGGAAGCCTCAACCTCTACCCATCTCCTCCCAGACGATGAATGAAATAGATCTAATATGCAAGAACCTAATGCAGCATGATGGTATTTCTGAAAGTCAGGCAAACCGATGCCCCCCCTCTCCACCCTCCTGGACAGAAGTGCATAAGAAATTTTTGATCTGTCATGTGACCATATGAATTTTATAATGGAACTCTTTAATCTGGAGAAAAAGGAGGCGGGCAGTAGAGTTGGTATCGTCTGGAAGAAGAAGAGCAAACGCGGGAGAAGGTCCATACGAACGGTATTGATCCTTCCCAACCACGTTAGGTGGAGCTTGTTCCATCTGTGTAAATCACCCTCAACCTTTCTCTGAAGCTGCGTAAAGTTAGAGCTAAGTAGACGAGAGGGGTCGGCCGTTAGACTAATACCCAGATACTTGAGATGGTCTGTTCTCCAGTCAAACGGAAACATAGCTTTCAGTTCATCGATCATGTCTCGTGGGAGCGTCACATTCAGTATTTCTGACTTGTCAGAATTCATCTTAAAGTTGCTCAAGGAGCCGAACAATTTGAGAGTGGAGATGATGTTGGTTAAGCTGGTCGCTGGCTGTGTGACATAAAGGAGCAAATCATCCGCATACAAAGCTAACTTATGTTCTCTTTTGAAAATGGAGATACCATGGATGGCTGGGTTGCGTCTTAAGGCAATAGCGAGATGTTCCATAGTCAAAATATACAGAATCGGGGATAGAGGGCAGCCCTGGCGTGTACCATTGCAGATATGAAAGGAGTCGGATAGCGATCCATTTATTCTAATGCGGGCCGAGGGACAAGTGTATAGTGCACCAATCCTATGGAGCATAGCTTGCCCCAGATCACACGACTCCAGGACCCGAAACATGAAGCCCAAGTGCACCCTGTCAAAAGCCTTCTCCACGTCTATCGACAGGATGCACAAGGGAACTCCACTGCGTCTGGCCCTATCGATCAAAGCGATCGAGCGTATAGTATTGTCTCTGGCCTCTCTGCCCGGAACAAACCCAACCTGGTCTAGATCTATGGTGACTGGTAAGTGCGTTTTCAATCTATTAACCAACAGTTTAGCGAACAGCTTAATGTCTAAATTAATGAGCGATATTGGTCGATAATTGCAGCAGCTATTCGGGTCCTTACCCGTCTTTGGAATGACCACGATGTGTGCCATCAGGGCCTGTGGTGGGAATGATCCACCCAATGAGACATGATCCAAGGCTTTCAGCAAGAGTGGGTTTAGTGATTCTGAAAGAAGTTTATAAAAGCCCGCTGAGTAACCGTCAGGGCCGGGACTTTTGCCTGTTTTTAAATCTTTAATTGTAGTCAATAATTCGTCCGGGGTGAAAGGAACATCCAGTTCAGATGCTATTGATGTTGATAAGTGTGGTAAACGATTTGTCTTCAAGAATGTAGAGATTTCGTCAGACGGGGGGGATCAGAGGAAGCACACTGCTGATGTTCAATGTTATACAGTGAAGAATATGGAAGGTGGATAAAATGTCCTTCGTCCTATAGACTGTGGTCTTAGGATCTTTTTTTATAGAGGAAATATAAGTACGGGCAGTGTGAGGATGAAGCGCCCTAGAGAGCAGTTGCCCACACTTATTCCCGTATCTATAAAAACGTGCTCTGAATCTATCTCTGTGACTCCTATCCTTCTGTTCCAGTATGGAAAGGAGAGAACGTCTGAGAGATGTCAACTGGATGAATTGTTGCGGTGTAGGACCTTGTTTATGTTTAGATTCTAGAGTCGTGATCTGAGAGAGTAAGGAGGTGATATCTGTGGACCTGGTCTTTTTCAGCCAAGTGCCATGAGATATTAGCACTCCTCTAAGGACGCATTTAAGCGTCTCCCATTGAGTAGTTGGGGGTGTTTCGTCTGTCAGATGGTCCGAAATAAAGTTATGTATGGTGTCTTTGATGGCCCGCAGGCAGATGGGGTCGTGCAATAAATTTTCATTGAGGCGCCAGGTGAAGGAGGGTCTGGATCCGCCTCCCAAGTGTAGGGACAGGAACACAGGGGCGTGATCCGACCACAGGATCGTGCCTATGTCCGCCTCCACCTGATGGTCCAATAGTTCATGGGATATCAGGAATCTGTCTATCCTGCTGTACACATTAAAAGCCGAGGAATAAAATGTATAATCTTTAGTACCAGGGTGAAGGGTGCGCCAGACATCAACTAGTCGCAAGGACTCCCATTGCCGTCTAAGGTGGTGGAGAGATGGTGCTGAGTGATATGACTTACCCGAGGATACATCTATAACCGGAAACATTGGAAAGTTGAAGTCTCCTCCAGCAATGATGGGAGAGGATCCCGCAAACTCCTCTAGCCTCCTACGGCAATCTGCTCCAAACCGTCTTAGGCCGCTGTTGGGGAAGTAAAGGTTAGCTATCACAAAGGTATAAAGATTCCACGACACCTGCAGAAAGATATACCGGCCCTGAGGATCAATTAGAGATCTGAGCACTGTTGGCGTGAAGGACTTGTGGAAGGCTATCGAGACCCCCTTCGACTTGGCTTCAGGGTTGGAGCTGTGATACCATGTTGGATAATATCCTGATTCACATTTTGGGATGGAGCCAGATCAGAAGTGGGTCTCTTGTAGGAGTAGAAGTGCAATATTTTTTTTGTGAGAGGCGTATAGCATTTGTCTTCTCTTTTCGGGCTGATTAAAACCGTTAACATTATGGGAACATAATTGTAAGTCAGCCATAAGGAATGAGCGTAGTAAGAGGGTTTATAGCATAGTGCCTGGACGGGGACGGGGATAAGTCAAAGGGTGATAGGGAGGGGTAAAGGTAGAAAAAGAGGGTAGAAAAAGAGTTAGTGCAAATATAAACAGACTTATGTATTGAGTATAAGCACTATAAACGTGCAATCTTAGGAAAGCAATTATGCAATCCAGCACCATAGAGGGGTAGTGATGGGTCGAGGACAGTACAACCCCAACCCCTCACCCTCCAGCCAACATAAAGACACAAATTGGTAGTATCTCAGACTTAACATCTTAACATTATTTTTGCTATCTATAACATGTGGGTTATTCAAACCAGTGTTTATATTGAACCAAATAACACAAGCCACAAGGGCAAGGAACACACAAGACATATGAATGGTATAAATGAGGTGCAGTAAAAATCGAATCCCGTGAACATCTACGGGGTGGGGGGGAGGTAGATACACTGCAAGTCGAGGATCTACTCAGGTGTGCACCAAAAAAAGAAAAACAAAAACTGGGGAGAGAAAAAACAAAAAAAAAAACAATTTATCCTTTGGCTGCAAAACAAAACCATGGGAGAAGAAAAAAAAAAAAGTATTTGTCTCTGTGATGACTCCCATTGGCCAGTAGGTGGCCTTACATGACCACGAAACATCACCCAGGAGGGGCAATGATGTTGTAAAAAGTTCAGCATGGCTGTTCATCAAATCTCCCAAAGTGTGGATATGGTGTAGACCTGTTCCTTCTTCAAGTAGTTCACATGTAACTTGACCTGTTAGGATGTTTTGGAGTTAAATAGCTTTTTATTTCAGTGAATGTGACCTTCTAATCCTGCAAATTCAACAAATGAGCATTTTCAGTTCTTTAAAACATATCAAATGTTTAGAAACTCTACTGTGCCTAATAATTTGGAACAGGGCATTTAGAAGTTTTTTTTAATTTTGAACATTATACTGTTATCATTGGGAGGTTTCTTCAATAAAATTTGATGTATACTCTAACGGGTGATGACTTTTATTACACTGACTGTCATTTGCATTGACCATTTAGGAAAATCGGAGAAAAAGAACATTTGCATAATAATTTGGAACACAGTGTATTTAATATAAGCAGATGTATATTCGCTATACTTTTTGTGTGGGGACTGAATATGCAATATGTGCAGTTTACAGGAGTGGCGGATCTAGGTTTTACGGCATCCTAGGCAAAAATTCAGTTTGGCGCTCCCCCCTCCCTCTCTCAAGTGGTTTGAGTAGTCATTAAGTGACCAAACTTTCATCTTTGCTTACTTACAGTCATGCTGACTAGCTTCTCTTCCTAATTATCTCAATGTTCAGTGAAAAACTGGAAGAAGCAGGAAGAAAAGCTGTCACATGCATGAGTTGCGGGGCCATTTGGTGACTGCTCGAACCAACCAGCAGAGCTGAATCTTCACAATCCGTATACTACATGCTGTTAGGATTAGGCTGCAGTGCTTAATTTTCAGACTTAAACTGTGAGCTCTCACAGGGCGTGCACTGTACACATTTAGGATTCTGCCATGCCGGTAGTAAGAGTGGACGGTCATGTGAGCTTAAAGAGGACCTGTCACCCCCCCCCTGCTGCATGGCAATCTAAATGCAGCACTGAATGCAGCATGTCTGCTGCATTCAAGGAAGGGGTCCCCTATGTGTCTGTGTGCTGTGTACCTAGAGATATAGCCTTAGGCAAACTCACTGTTAGAAGCCATAAGGGCAGTCCCTGTGGCTGGAGTTAGCGCTATTCATGGGGGCCATTCCCTCCCTCTGCCTCTCTGTGCTGCCTCCTGCTGTGCTGTTTATGCTTTCCTCCTCTCCTGCTCTCTGTCACTCATCCTGCCTCACACAGCTTGGTCACAGCGCATGCAAATAATTAGTCCTGACGTCAGTGCCAGATTCCCGCCCTGTTTATGCTTGGTTCAGACAGCAGGGCAAGAGTAGGGCAGAGCCTGCACAGCAGGAGGCGGCACAGAGAGGCAGGGGGAGGGAATGACCCCCGTGAATAGAGCTAACTCCAGCCACAGGGACTACCCTCATGGCTTCTAACAGTGAGTTTTCCTAAGGCTATATCTTGGGGTACACAGGACATAGACACATGGGGGACCCCTTCCCTGAATGCAGCAGACATGCTGCATTCAGTGCTTCATTTAGGGGTGACAGGTCCTCTGTAAGTATTTGATTAGTATTTTTCCAGCCACATTCTGACTATACATATCCGGTTTTGCTTAGCTCATGTGTATTGAGCATGGCTACGCATGTCTGGTTGACACGTGAGTAGTGTTTTGAAATCACTTATTTGCCATTTCATGACCTTTCATTCACAACGCTGGCACCAGAGAATCCTGACAGTGTGCAGCGCTGTGAGTATTTAGAAGGGCTGCAGTCACGTAGACTGCAAACTTTCATCATAAATTTGGACAGCACTTTTAATGCTCGTAACATAAATTGAAATGTTCTAACCTTTATCTTCTTAGAAGGCGAAAATACTTTATTAATAAGGCCATGTATCACTTAATCTTACAAGTTAATGATTGTTATATGTACAAGATCAGAACCAATAACAGCATAGAAATACCTCACCAGAACCACCAACAGTACAGAAATACATCACTGGAATCATCAATAGTAAAGAAACGCAGCATCTCAACTCCCAGCAGTACAGAAACTCATCACAAGAACCACCTTCCTTATAGATTACATCACCAGAACCACCAGCAGTACAAAAATACAGCTTCACAACCCTAATCAGTAAAGGAATACATCACCAGAACCACCATCAATACATTGGACATCAAGTGTACAATCAGATCAGACACATACACATTTGTATCACATGATGTATGATGTCCTTATCAATGGTAAGGTGATACTGTGACTTGTTGTCATCAGTCAACATCAGACTGAAGACCATACACGGACCACAGTACTGATGAGAATGTCAGTAGGATGAACAAACATTTACATCCAGGCACCTTATAGATGAAGAAATTGGGAAAAATATACCAACACCTTCTCCAGATTCAAAAAGGAGTGAAAATTAGATTAAAACATCCATTTTATTAAGGTTCTAGTGTAATAAATTCATGTGCAAGGTGAAGGCTTACACATTTCAGACCTTGCTTGGCAGCGTAAGTGACTCCAACACCCTCCTCATGTTTAACATAACGCAGTACAGCAGTTTATTAAATTTCGGCATAAACCTGCTCATTAATCACGTATACAACATAAATCATACAGTTTCAGATATAATACACTATTCACATAGTCACATTACAGGACATTATTCCCATGGTCACACTTTTATACATCATCAACAGAACATTAAGGTGTCCCATGCTGACCCTTACAGACCTCAGTCTGGTTCTAATGGCGGGTATGCCTGCCTGGCATTATTCGCATGAAACATCATACATGGCACTTTTACATGAACCATTATGATTTACACATGAAACATCATACATGGCATTTTTCCATAAACCATCATGATTCACGCTTAGGTCGTGATGTGGTCCCATTGACTATCAGTCGGTCCCAATGGAGGTTATGCCCACCTGGCAGTATTCACATGAGACATCATACATTGTATTTTTTACATAAACCATTATGATTCACACATGAGACATCATACATGGCATTTTTCTATAAACCATCATGATTCACACTTAGTCAACGGGACCACATCACGACCTAACAGTCGGTCCCAATAGCGATTACGGCTGTCTGGCCTTTGTGGACTCCACAGACTCCAGCCCACCACAGGGCCCATACACACACATCAACAGTCCCTCATGGACTTCCATGGAAGTCAGCCTTATCTGGTCCAGACCACACACATACACAGTCCCTCCTGGACTTCAGCCTCTTGAGTCAGAGGGACAGGCGTCTCCTTCATGGAGAGCCAGGCTCCCCTTCATGTCCCCGAGGGATGGGAGCCCTCCAACACATGCCCTCTCCCTCAGAGGCCCCTGTCTGTTCTTCCTGACTTCCAGCACCTATTATTCTGGCTGCCACACCTGGAATGCAGTGATAATCAGCACACTCCACTCGCACACACAGACCTTGGTGCACTTAACCCTATATGCACCCTTCAGGTCTAGTACAGCAATCACTCCTACACACAGGGTCAGATACTGTTAACCCTGTGTACACGGCTCAAGGCACATGTGATTTTTACCGGCCATGGGCTCTCATGCCGGTCATACCTCACACCGTGAATAGAAAATTGCCCTTTATTGCTCAAAATATGACCCACATTCTGTCCCTCTTATGGTGCATGCCCTCTCCTTTTCATATTGGGCCCCCTCTTCACACGGTTTTCTCACACTGTATACCTTCTATATTTTACAGTCTATATATTGTGCCCTCTCATCACCCTCAATCTCCAGGGCATACTGTCTCCTCCCTTACACTGTCCCCCAATGCTACCCTGTCTCTGCATCGCCCCTGAGTCTCTATTCGGTACCCCCTCATACTTTTCTCCTCCCATATTGTCTTCTCACATTATTCCCATCAATAGTCTCTTCATACATTTCCACTTCCCTTATACTGTCTCCCGACAAATCCCTCCTTCTAACCATATTGACACACCTCACCCATCTCCCCCTGCCCCCTATATTATGTCCGTATACATATCCCCATGCTTCTCATACTGTTTTCTCATACATTCCCCCATACTGTGTCCTCACCCGTAACCCTCTTAAGTTCACCCTAACTCCCATACTGTCCTCAAATTCCCCCCTTCACTAACCCATACTGTGTCCTCAAATTCCCCCTCATGCTCCCCATACTGTGTCCACACCCATGCCACCCCCTCACTCCCCATAATGTGTCCTCAAATTTCTCATCCTTTTGCTTCCCATATTGTGTCCTCAAATTTCTCAGCCTCTTGCTTCTCATATTGTGACCTTAAATGTCTCTCCCCTCACCTTGCTCCCCATTCTGTGTCCTCTCATTTGTTCCTCCTTTGCTTTCCATACAATGTCCTTAAATTTCCCCTCTCAGTCCCTATACTGTGCCCTCACCCATACCCCTCTCACTCCCCATACTGTGTCCTCACTTCTATCACTCCCTTCACTCCCTATGGTGTATTTTCATACATCACCCCTTAACTCCACATACTGTTTCCTCAAATTTCTCAGTGGACAATCGTTGAGGAATGTTATTTGCAGTACCTTTATATGATGAGATAAAGATGTCAGGGAAGATGAAGGGAAGGATGAGCTATAAAAGCTGGAGGATATTGGTAACAGCGGAATCCTATCTTTTGTCCTGATGTATGTACTACCAAGATGGCATTGACCAGCAAGAACGTATGTGACAAAACAAGATTGGAGGAGTTCTAGAGAGAGAGGCATACTGAGAAATTACTGCAACTATATAATACATAAAAATATATTATAACAATGGCTAGCAGATGGCATCAAAGGACAAAAAACACTGCACAACCATCACATGCAAAGAACAAATAAAGACATATCAAATTATATATATATATATATATATATATAATATATATTATTCCTGATATGTCTAAAAGCTCCAAAGAGAATAGCTGGACAGCACAATAATAAACATTTTATAGCAGTTGGGTGCAGAATTTAGGTTCACCATCTCCTAGGGCTGGGAGAAGTATGCAATTAAGAAAAAAAGATTCTTTGCTCACCAGTCAGTCTCTGCTGCTTCAGTGCTTATGTCTGGCCTCTCTGTACTTGACAGTAGCCATACTATTCCATATACAACGTGTGCGCTGCAGTCCTTCAATGGCCTCACAGTATACATAGCATCACAACAGCCAAGTAGACCAAGACAGGAGGGGGCGCTAAAGTGATAGCCCTGAAATGGCGAAGGATTCAACAGACGATTAATGTTTACTGTAATTTCACATGCCCTCTTAAAGTGAACCTGTCATCTGGTTTGGACCTTTTAAACTAAAAGCGCCATCTTCAGCAGTGCCTATGCTGCATTTTCAGAAGGTGGCTATTATGACCTGACTCCCCTGTTTCCGGTCCGATGGGTTCGATAGCAGCTCGGTCTGTCTCGCCTCTCCTCACTGTCCTTCCCACCTCCTCACCATCCGACAGCCTCTTCTTCTGAATGACATCCGAATCGCATCTCTGTGCAGAAGCTTCTCCTGATCGCACTGGCATAGATACCTCAGCGGTTCGTGCATGCGCAGAATAGCTTTAAGCTCTGCCTGCAGTAGCGCAGAGCACATTGCGCATCAGACTCACGGTATTGTAGATATTCGGGGCCAGCACTCCTTCCCAGTGTGACACCTCCTCCTACGGAGGTCTTTCGCCACAGCCGCAGCAGTCCACGGCTCGCACGGCCGAACGGGGTGGTGAGGATGTTCTCCCTGCCAATCCGCGGCCGACCGTCCCGGTGCTCACTTCTAGTGCCGCTCATTAGACACATCAATATTCGGGAAACAGAAAGAAGCTGCACACAGAACTTATCAATTCAGATCAGTGGTTTTATTGTGCCCATGTGCACATAGCAGGTCCCAAGGATTGTCCCCACTGAAGCGCCATTAGCGGCGCGAAACGCCGTTGTACCAGGTACCCCCTGTCCTCCCACACACTACCCACACTCTGCTATGTGCACTTGGGCACAATAAAACCGCTGATCTGAATTGATAAGTCCTGTGTGCTGCTTCTTTCTGTTTCCCGAAAGAGCACAGTGCGCATTCCCGATCCCGAGAAACCTCTGTGCTGGCGTACGGTTCAGATTTCATTTAGAAGGAGAGACTGTCGGACGGCGAGGAGAGGCGGGACAGACTGAGCTACAATCAAGCCCATGAGACCGGAAACAGGTAATTGTCATAGAGGGCGGACATTTTTAAACTTATTTAGTAGGTGCACAGGGGGAGTCAGGGCATAATAGCCACCTTCTTAAAATGCAGAATAGGTGCTGTTGAAGGTGGCGCTTTTAGTTTCACATGCCCAAATCAGGAGACAGGTATCTTTTAACCCACATTCTTGACAACTCAAGAAATCGACTTTACAAATTAGTTTGCTATTCCAGTTTTACATTTTCTGCAAAGTCAGAACTTCAAATACAATCGTAGTGATCCTCCGTTCTGCAGTAAAATGCATGTGACTGTGAGAGATTGTGCCAGACAGACACCCCCTAATAGTATTGACTGACAGACTCATTTATGATTCCCCACTGAGCGTCGTACTACAAAATAGTGGTGGCCGACACTCTGAAATATGAACCTAGGAAGATGCGGCATTTAACACTGAATTGGAAAACTGCTAGAGCCTATCCCGGTGGCCTGATATCATTATCAAGTGGTCTTTGCTCTATGGTCTTCGGTTAGAATGTGAACCAATACGTTAGTGATAAATTGAATTTTAAAACATGCATAGCAATTTTATTGAACATTTTATATAATTATGAAAAATATTTCCTAGTTTATATAATTGAAAAAGTAATAAAAGTGTTATTCTTGACAGGTGACTGTATGAGGAGATCAGAGGGACTTCTGGCATCTTCAGACTTTCAATTATATGATCTTAGTGAGCCACAAGACACATATGAAGAACATTGCGTTATCCCAGCTGTATCGTCGGTGCTTCACAGCAAAGCTCTACCATCTGAACCTATTAAACAGGTCCTATCTTGTGATTTGTCACAGACTATTAAGGAAAATAAAAGTCACAGTAGGGATGTTATAACTACCATAGGGGAGAAGACATTTTCATGTTCGGAGTGTGGGAAATATTTTAATCGTCAATCAAACCTTATTGTACATAGGAAAACTCACACAGGTGTTAGGCCATTTTCATGTCCAGAATGTGGGAAATGTTTTGCAGAAAAATCAAAACTTGTTAGACATCAGAGAATTCACGCAGGAGAAAAGTCATTTGCATGTTCAGAATGTGGAAAGTGTTTTAACCAGAATTATGATCTTGTTAGACATCAGAGAATTCACACAGGGGAGAAGCCATTTTCATGTTCCGTGTGTGGGAAATATTGTAGATCTAAAGGAATTCTCAATAGACATAATAGAATTCACACACGGAAAAAGTCATATTCATGTCCAGAATGTGGGAAATGTTTTACTAAGAAATCAAGTCTTGTTATACATCAGAGAATTCACACAGGTGAGAAGCCTTTTTCATGTTCAGCATGTGGGAAATGTTTTACAAGTAAATCAACTCTTGTTATACATGAGAGAACTCACACAGGAGAAAAGCCGTTTTCATGTTCAGAATGTGGGAAATATTTCAATCACATATCAAATCTTGTTGCACATCAGAGAACTCACACAGTGGAGAAGCCATATTCATGTTCAGACTGTGGGAAAAGTTTTGCGTGTAAATCATATTTGGTTAAACACCAAAAAGGTCACATAGGGAAGACGCCATATCTATCTTGAGATTCTGGCAGGGTTGTGAAGTCTGTAAGCCAAACATCCGACTGACTCTTCAGTTTCCCTGAATCCAACTCTACCAAAATGGACACCAACTCCACGACTCCCGACTTCATTACCATGACTAAGTCAGTAAGCCAAACATCCAACTCCTCAATTTCGCTAAACCCTACTCCACCAAAATGGACACTTAAGCCGAGTCCACAACCATGGCTGTGAAGTCAGTAAGCCAAACATCAGATTCTGACTCCACCCAAAATGGACACTGAGTCCGACTCCACAGTCCTCGATTGTGGGAAATACTTTTCTTTCAAAACAACGAAGAGCTCACATAGATGAGAAGCCATTTTAATACCCAGAATGTGGGAAATGATTTATTTGAAAATTAAATTCTGTCAGAAATTAAGACTTGTTACTTAAAGTGGTGAAGGCCTATTAATGTTCAGCATTTAAGGAATGTTTCTCCCCCATAAAGAAAATGTAAGGGCCACGTCACACCTGACGACGACGCTGGAGATGTTGGCGGCGGCTGGCGGGAGCGCGCACGTTTTTGGCGCCCCGCCAGCGTCGCCGTGTCCCATTTACATGGGGCGACACCTCAGGCGACGCACCGGTGATCTGACAGGCGGCATCGCCGCCGGGGTGTCTCAAATCCCCAACAGCGATGCAGTACAATGGGAGCCTATGGCTCCCATCGCCTGTCAGGTTGCCGTCGGCTGTTTACATGGGGCGCTGTGTACACATCGCCCCAGATCGGCCGCCTGCTTTCAGAGCTCTGCTCTAAAACCAGGCGACCACTCAAATGCGTCGCCCTCGCCCAGTCGCATTGGGTGACGCATTGGCGATGTCGGCCTAAAAAATCACCACCGACATCCCCAGGTGTGACGTGGCCCTAAGATTCAAAAAACTTACAAAATAGCATTTTTTAAACTAGTTTATTGTTCCATTTTGCAAGAAAACATGTCGATAACACTGACTCACTGACTTCAATGATTCTCTACTGAGATACAACTACTCAACTATAAAAACCCACACCATGAAGCTATGGGCACAAGCTTTTGGTATGAATGTTAATCCCAAACGTGGTTTGGACTCAGCAGTTATTGAGTCAGCAGAGCTGCTGTACAGTTCTGGTGCAATTTTTTTCCCACTTAAGTGATGTAAATGTTGATGAATTTGTTGAGCGGGCCTCTCCACGTCCACTACTCCTACTCCAGTCCACCTCAGCTTTGCCCAAAAAGACTTCATTTTTGGGTTTCTTTCGAGTTGTTGCAAAAAACCTGCAACATTTCAAAGGTGTTTGGTGACAGAATTTTGGTGAAAACCTTTTGATGAATCAAGCCTTTTGTTTTGTCAGCACAGATAAATGACCTTAGGGCTCAGACACATCGGCGTTGAAATCGGATGAGTGCAGTGCGAGAAAATGTTGTATTACACTCTGACCAATGTTAATGAGTGATAGCAGATGAATGTTCTTATGCAGATTCTGGATAAGAAAAAAGTAGCAACATGTTTCAACTATATGCATGTCTCTTGCAAGACTCGCCAAAACAAGTCAATGGGTGCGATAAAAAATTGCACAGCATGCTGCTAGCATAGAGACTGCATTTTTAGCATGGTCTTTCCCATGCTGGAAAAAGTTAGAAGAGAATAAACAGATAGAAAGATGATAAGAATAGCTAGAACACCTTACCAGTTGACCGCTGCTGCTTCCAGGGCCGCCCATACAGCTTCATACATATTCACTGCACTGACTGGCAAACAGCCAATCACAGACACTCAAACTCTGTGAGAGCCTCTGTGATTGAGGAAATGCCGTCTGACTGCAATAGCCAATCTGAACAGTGGTTGTGCTTGGTTACCCTACACATTAGTGTAGGGCAACCAACCTGTTGTCATAGTGTGTTAAATAAATAATAAGTGGCGTTTCGCAGCATTTTTAAGTCTAGCCCAGTGAAAATGGACGGCTGTGAGCTGCCACCCTCAGCTGCCCAATTTTACCTTGGCTGGCACAGAGTGTGAGCATCTGTAATTGTCTGATTGCCGGTCAGTGCAGTGAATATGCATGAAGCTTAATAGGCAGCCCCGGAAGCAGCAGCGGGAGACTGGTAAGCCCACTCTTGCTACTCTCGCATCTATCTGTCTATTCGATTTAATCTATCCCTTCTGTCTACTCTTTTCTAACTTTAAAAAGCATAGGAAATACCTTGTTAAAAACGCATTGCACACGGACATCACACTGATGTTAGCTGAGAAAAAAATGCACAATCGCATCGAACTCGCATGCCACACGGATCAAAAAATAGATGTTACTCGTCCTGCTCTCCTGAATGAGAAACGGTCCGATTTTTCATGGTACCGTGTGTTCCCAGCCTTACATTTACTCTATTAAACTTGACTTGCTCTCTCATCCCAAGCCTCCCTCCTCCTCAGATCCCTTTGTAAAGATTACATTAATAATGTTACATAATTCTCCACTGTTGATTACCTTGCAATTTAGTATCATTTGCAAATGCTGAAATTCTACTCTGTATGTCATTCAAAGCGGATTTTATTAAACATTTTCAAAAGAGAGCCCAATACTGACCCCTATAATATGCCATTGTTAAAAGGAATCAGTCATCAAAAAAAAAATTTCACCAATTGAACAAATGTAAGATATTAATGTTGTAATAAAAAAATAATGTTTCTTGTTGGTCAATGCGTGTCTCCCAGGATGTGACTAGAAACCGCCGCTGGAATGCCATGGTTTCACTGCTGCAACTTTGGGTGCAACGCAAAAATAAAAGTCAGTGTGGAATGGGTCAAGCTTTTTGACCTAGTTAGATTAAAAAAAAGCTTGATCGGGGTTTTATTTTGGTATGATCTGTAGAAAGGTTATGGGGCAATTCTTACCCTCTAGGCCGGGTTTACATTTAAAACCTGCAGGAAAGTGCAGGTGTGGCTGTGGTTGGATGCATCACTGAAGGTGCTGAGTGTCTTTGCGTGAGTTGAACACAGACTGGAGCCAGAGACTTCACTGCACTGGAGATTCCTACATAAGTGCATGCGCTACCTGTAACAAACTAAATGTGGATATGCCCGGCTGCGATCCGGGAGTCAAGGTCTAAAGTTTGAAATAAAGACTTTTCCTGGTTGAACAAAACTTACCTGGGTCACTGTCTCTCATCGACATTGTGGGTGTAAGGTCCGCGCCCCTACATATGATGGAGAATGCAGGCACCCTATTAAGGCATACTGCAATTTCACATGTCCTGGATTAAACCAGCAAATCTGCACCTCAAGCCAGCAAACAAAGATGGAGGAAGTGCTTAAGAAGCAACAGACTTAACAGCCTATTAGTCCAACAGAAGGCAGAGAGACCCCATCACCGGCGACCCTGGTCTGTCCAGAGACTCGGGACAGAATCAGGTCGACGCTTAGGAAGATGAGTCCAGAGGGTGACCTGGAGGTCTTCCAAACTGTTTTTGAAAGCATGGAAGAGCAGGAGAATCTGACTGGTGTGCAGAAGTGGTGTCCCCATTCCTAGTGGGAGATACCCAGAAGGCATATTTTGACCTCAGCCGTGAGGACGTCCAGGACTGGAAAGCTCCAAAATGAGGTCCATGCCTAGATGGGTGTCAACATGTATGTATGACAACAGCAAGAATAACGGTGTAAAAGAAGCGCTGGGGCTGAGGGGTAGGGATTAAAACACACACCTTGAATAAAAACTTCACTCTCCAGACCACGATGCGTTTCAATAGCAAGCTATCTTCCTCAGGCAGTGGAGAGTATATAAAATGAAAACCCTTATATAGGACATTTGTCCAATCATGGTTTACAATTAATTATGACAACATAGGAAGAAGACAGCCTAAGAGACCAAAGGAAATCTACCTAATACATAACCTGGAATGTTTTTTTTTTTTATTAAACAATTATTATAATAATCTAAAATTAATATAATAAAAACATATACTTAATATTATTTTCTAATAAAAATGAAAGATTTAAAAAAAAAAAACAAAACAGGAGCCTACTTTCCATAAAAGCATAATGGAAGACATTACTAGCATGCAAAACCGGAATGTAAAGAAACAGCTTATGAACGCCGAAGCAGCTCAGAGCCAAGGGTACAATAGAAAGGCCACAAAAGGGGGATCATGTTTTGGTTCTGTTGCCCACGTTTGAAAGTACGTTCATAGCCAAGTGGCAAGAGGAGACGATAGCAAATATACCATCTAAATCTCCTATGGAAAGACTGGAAATGTATGGTTGCAGACGCAACTACGATAGAGGCTCTTGTGGATCCTCCAACACTGGCCCGGGGGGGGGGGGGGCGAGTAGCGAGAAAGACAAACTGAAATTAGGTGACACGCTCTCAAAACTGCAAAGACTGGAGTCTCGGAAATTGGTGGAGTTGAACGTATTTTCAGAGCTGCCCAGCTGTACAACTGTGGTCCAACATGACATTGTCACAGGGCTGCAAGTAAGGGTGCAAATGATACTCCAGAGGCCTAGAAGCAAGTTATTGCGGAGGAGGAAAAGAAATGCTACATCTAGGAATTATTGAGGATTCCAGGAGTGAGTAGGCCAATCCCATTATACTGATTCCAAAGCCTTCCATTGCAATTTTGTAATGATTTCTGGAAATTGAATAAAGTGTCAAGATTTTACCTGTATCCAATGTAGATGAGCTGATTGAAAGACTGGGTCAGGCTGGTATTTCATAATGCTGGATATAACCAGGGTTACTGGCAGATGCCTTTCACAGAGTCTGCAAAAGAGAAGACCGCCTTCATCACATCTAGCCTTTCGACTATGTTTTAGAAGATGATGGACACATTTTAAGAGTCCCATCAGGAGTATGCAACTGGCATACCAACCAGTGTCTGATGCAAGCGGTAGTGGTTTCACTCAGAGCCGTGGGCTGGATGGCAAACCCACAAAGTGCATATAGACTACTGGCTGATGACCAGAGCATGTACCCTCATATGAAAAACTCATATTTATCATAATGAGGGTTGGACTAGATATAGCAAGCACATCTTACCTACTGTATCCACCCATTGTCTTATAGATTGTAAGCTTTGGAGCAGAACCCTCACCCCTTTTGTAACTGGTGAACTATGTATTACTTTGCATCGTCGTTATTGTCTGTACATAACCCACCCTGCAGTCAGGCTATTATCCTACTTTAGGTAGGGACAAGCTTATTGTTCAAATGGTTGCCTCCAAAGTAGGCCTGGGAGCGAGTCTGTCTTGCTGCTGGGGCAACATTTCCACCTGGTTACAGATCATTCAGCTCTGGATGAGAAATTCTAAGAAGAAAGCTTGGGTCACCAGATATTTGGCATTACAAAACTTTAGCTTCCCGGTAGAACATCGAGCTGGGAAGTGACAAGGAAATATGGATGCCATGTCACGGGCACTTTTTATGGTAACATTTGTTCAACAGCACAAGTTTGAAAAGAGGTTTATGTGAGGCAGGGATGGGAGTTTTATACGAGGCTCAATACCTGTCCCCCAGAATATGTCTAGAAACGTACTGAAACCCGCTGGGCTGTGTTGTTCTCGCAGCCGTAGGTGCAGCACAAAAATAAGAGTGAGCATAGACTGGGTCAAGCTTTTTGACCAAGTCAGATTAAAAAACACTGACAGGGGCTTTTATTTTGGAAAGATCTGTAGAACGGTAGTGGGATGGAACTTTCCCTTTAAGCTGGGTCTTGCAAGTGGCCCATGGCCACGGTTTACATTTAACCCTGCTGTTCTGTTCGGGTTTACTATACACCTATAATGTTCCTGTCATTTTTGACAACTGGCATGAACTATTTCTATATGAACAACAGGGTAAACAAGATACAGTGACATTTTTTTTCACATAACCATATTGGAAGCTAATCCATCTGCAGTATCGTAATTTGAAAATATATGTATGCGTAAAGCTGCCTTCCAGCGCAGCCTGGCCAATCATAACGCTATTGCGTTGTCCAATGAGCGTGTTTGGGGCGGGGTGTACAACAATTTGGCATGCCTATGTTCTCGCCGCGCTGAACATGTACGCCCACATTCCTTTGGGGATTGTGGCGTGTGAAGCGGCGAGGGGAGTCGACCGAATGTTTCCCGCTGTTGGTGTGGCGATTTCCGGGGCAAAACATCGCATTAGGTTGAGGGCGAAATTCCGGCGTGTAAAAGCACCATCGGCGATCTGAGGCGACCATGAAAAACGTGCACGCGCACGTTAGATCGCCTCCTATCGCCACCAAAAATTGTGGCGTGTAAAGGTACCCTAAGACACGCCGCCCTCTATATCTGCAGAACTTCTGTGAATCAAACTAGAATAAACAAGTACCAATACCAACAATACTGGAAATAGCAGATAACAGTGAATAGCAATTTCTGTCCAGGAAGAAAACTTCCTAACTGAGAGCAGGTAAGCAAATATGCAGACTAAATTTCAAACCCACAACTCAGAACAAGACAAACTGAAAACAGATCCACAAGCACACATGTGCGCCACAAAGTAACAAAAACCATTCACTTAGCTTGCAAGGATTTCAGCAGACCAGGAGAAACCAGGAAAAGGTGTGGACACATCCAGGAACATTCACAACTGGCAAGGACTGATCAGCTTCAAACCACTATATGCTCCAATCCAAACCAGACTGCCAATCAGCAAGATCAGCTGTGGAACTCTCCAACACACAGCCAGCTGCATTACCAGCAACAACCACCGGAGGGAGCTCACAACCAGAATTCCTACTTAATGAATTCACAACACAAGATCCCCTATAAGTACTGGTGCTGGGGGCGGAGTTAGGCAGAGTGTGCAGTCGCTAGGAGAACTGTAAAGACATCTTGGTGGTCAGAGCCGCGCTAGGCCTGAGCCAGAGACAACTGAACAGCCATCAGTCTAGCTATTGCAGGGACCCAAGAGTGGGGTCGAAGGCGAGACGTAGTAAGAACGCAGAAGTAGCAGCCTGGGGACCGAGGAGCCATCTTGGTTTACTCCAGAAAGCACCCCGGAGACCGAGTCTGCAGGAGAGCATCCAGCCCAGAAGAGAATACTGGTTTTTCGTGGAGCCTTCAGTCTCCCAGGCATCTGTGCAGCTACGGACAAGGGAGCCAGGCACTGCAAGAGAGTATATAGCGGCAGTCCAACGAGGGTTACCCAACACAGCACAGGTGATAGGCAAGCAGAGGAGGCCAGCCAAGTTGCATACAGGGCAGGGGCTTTACACAAGGGAAAAGAGATGAGGAGGCCTTATACCCACTCACAGTGGAGATCCAGAAGTGCTTCCTGGACACCAGGCAGTGTACTGGACTTTTACCTGCAATTCCATCAGTAAAAGGTAAAGAAGCAAAAGAATGTGTGTCCATTCCTCTACCCCTGACCCTGCCATGTATAGAGACTATTCCAACTGCCTACCAGCAAGGCCAATTCCGTGCTTCCATCTCTAACCATCTACTTCCAGAGCCCAGGGGACCCAGCTCCACCTGTGGGGAGCTTCAACATCTAGCTGCCTGTACATCATCCCTGGAGGCCCAAGGCCTGGTGCATTCACCAGAAGCCACAGGTGGCGTCACGTGAACTCTTTATTACCATTCCCCAACTCTTTTAAGCTGACCACCAGGGCCACGGGTCTAGGCAGGCCACCAGTGACATCCCAACCACAGCAGGGCATCCGAGCTCCTATATACCCCCTGGGGGGTGTCAAAAGCAGCATCGCAAATTGGATCAAGAAAGCAATCTGTGTAGCATATTCGAGCCAGAGCTTATCACCGCCTGAGAAATTAACTGCACACCCTTCCAGATCCGTATCTGTCTCCTGGGCATCTATCGAGCAGATCTGCAGAGCCGCCAAATGGTCCTTGGTCCATAAATTTATTAGACATTATAGATTAGACTTTAATAAGGACTTGACATTCAGCAGATGAGCTCTGCATGCTGTTATCGCCCCTGGGAGTTAATTATTTGTTGGCATTCCTTCTATGATGCAGTCATGGAAGGTGACTTGAGAATATAGAATTATTCTGACCAGTAATTCAGTTTCTAGGAACCTTCCATGATAGCACTAGTTTCCCTCCCTGTCTGGCGTTCCTACTGGATTACTTCCTGGAACATTGTATGGTTAGGCTTGCTTCACACCATGGTTTTTACCATCCTGTTCTGTTCATTTTTAAAAGAACAGAACAGGATCGTTTTTAGCCTCCTATGTATCCCTATGATGCCAGATTGGTCATAAATGGCCATCCAATTTTGTGAATTCAGTCCCGGATTTATTTCTGTCCTGTTTTTTCCAGGACCCAGAATCGAAGACTTCTCCGATTTTGGGTTCTAGTGAAAAAACTGGCCCAAACCGGACAGAAACGAATCCGGGGCAATCTGGCGTCTATAACATGGGTGTCTATGGGCGCCGGCTCCGGTAAAATATCAGATTGTTTCCCAGATTCGATTTTTACACAGTGCATGCTCTTTAATCCTGCCATCCACAGTTCAGCACCATGGACAGCAGTATTTCATGCACAGGCTGTGAATTTCAGTACCAAGGCCGGCAGCAGAAAACGAATCCTGCAAAAAACAAGATAGGAGACCATGTTTGGCCACGCTTTTCTGCACATCCTGTCCTGTCCGTTTCTGTCCGGGTGCTCATGCAAAAAACAGAATCCACCCGGACAAACTAAAACCGTAGTGTGAAGCCAGCCTTACTATTCATTCTGATGTGGCCCTAGGAAAAACACTGGGAAAGGGAAGGTGTGTCACAGTCCGCGCTGCCAGGAAATCCGCTCGTGAATAACGCTAGTAGTCGGTGTTCAAATCAATCCTTTTTATTCATCCAACGCGTTTCAACGCCCTCCTGGCGTCTTCCTCAGGGATCCCTGAGGAAGACGCCAGGAGGGCGTTGAAACGCGTTGGATGAATAAAAAGGATTGATTTGAACACCGACTTCTAGCGTTATTCACGAGCGGATTTCCTGGCAGCGCGGACTGTGACACACCTTCCCTTTCCCAGAGCTTCTATTTCGTCTACCCGAGTGGAGACCGGTGGAAGTCCAGCAGCAGCCATCAGGACACTTATTCTATCAGGCCTTCTAACCAGTTGTGGGTGGCACAACTGGACTAGGTGAGTGAACCTTTTCTCACCTACTTGTTTTTAGTGTCTAGTGATAAGGGCACTATTGCGCCTCTTGTCCCCCCCCCCCCCCCCCCTCTCTTTTCCTGTTAGGAAAAACACTGGTGTTTTTAGGCAGGGAGGGTTATTTAACTTCTTTGTGTTTCCTGTCCCATATTAAAGCGGGGAGACAACCTGCTATGATGCTGTCATGGAAGGTGACTAGAAACCAAATTATTGGTAAGAACAATTCTATTTTTCCCATTAACATGGCCATACAAAACCTTGTTTTATGCACGAAGACTGGTAGATATGAATGACACCATTTGCTTTACTATAGAATGTGCTGAAAAATGGAAAATATTACAAGTGCAGTGCAATCGTTAAAGAAACGAGACACCTCTACGCAGATCCCCAAACCAGATTGTATCCTGGGGTAGCATGAGAACATGGGGGGGAGAAAGTTGATCTCTCTGATAGAGTCCTCAAGTCACACAGTGCCATGTGTAAAACAACAGAGGCTCCGCATAACATCACCATGTGCAGGAAAGGGCAGAACATTCTTTCATCTTCAGGAGGTCAAGACCACGGCTGTGGAGGCTGTAAGCCATACCACTGACTCCGACACCTCAGTTTCCCTGACAATAATAATTCATAATAATATTCAGCTCATACTGCAATGAACTACTGTACCCAATTTATTATAAATTTTAGGAGTCCATTTTATACCAACTCCACATCCACAGCACTGGTCAAGACCATAAAACATCATACACACACCGCTCTGCTGTGCACACTCATATAGATATCTCCGTACACCTCGTACACACGCAGCTCTGCTCTGTACACCTCGTACACACTCGGCTCCTCTCCGTACACCTCATAAATACACGGCTCCACTCCATACACCTTGTACATACGGCTCCGCTCTATACACCTCGTACACACTCTGCTCCGCTCCATACACCCCGTACACACACAGCTCTGCTCCGTACACCTCGTACACACATGACTTCACCCCGTACACCTTGTACACACTCGGCTCCGCTCCATACACCTCGTACACACGCGGCTCCGCTCCGTACACCTTGTACACACGCGGCTCCACTTCGTACACCTCGTACACACACGGATCTGCTCCGTACACCTCGTACACACACGGATCTGCTCCGTACACCTCGTACACACGTGGCTCTGCTCCGTACACCTCGTACACACACGGATCTGCTCCGTACACCTCGTACACACTCGGCTCTGCTCCATACACCTCGTACACACATGGATCCGCTCCGTACACCTCGTACACACGTGGCTCTGCTCCGTACACATCGTACACATGCGGATCCGCTCCTTACACCTCGTACACACTCAGCTCTGCTCCGTACACCTCTTACACACACGGCTCCTCTCCGTACACCTCGTACACACGCGGCTCCACTCCGTACACCTCGTACACACGCGGCTCTGCTCCGTACACCTTGTACACTCTCGGTTCTGCTCCGTACACATTGTACACACTTGGCTCTGCTCCATACCCCTCGTACACACGCAGCTCCACTCCGTACACCTCATATACACACGGCTCCGCTCCGTACGCCTCGTACACACGTAGCTCCACTCTGTACACCTCGTACACACATGGCTCCGCTCCATACACCTCGTACACACGCAGCTCCACTCCGTACATCTCGTACATGTCGAGCCCCAGGCCTGGGGGGTACTCGGGTATCAGGCTTAGAGGGGTTCACAGGGATGTCACGAGTGGCGGTGCCTGAGCCCGTGGCCTGTGTGACACTTCAAAGAGGGGTTATGTACAAGGGAAAAGAGTTGTCTCGTGACGCCACCTGTAGTACCTGGTGATGGGTCACGAGTGCCGCCACAGTCCTCCGGAGGGCGATGGTATTGCGGCAAGGATGGCAAAGTATACCTACAGGTGAAGCTGGGCCTCTGGGGCATCGTAGAGTAAGGGCGCAGCTTGGAGTGGGACTTGAGGCCAGGGTAAGAAGCAGTGGGGCAGTCTATATGGAGGCTGGGGACAGAGAGGAATAATGCACACACACTGAAGAAAGTCTCTTTTACCTTTTTACTGATGGTATTCGCAGGTAAAGATGTCCAGAGCAGTGTCGGGTGACCAGGTGCACAGTGAGTCTCCACAGCAAGTGGGTATAAGGCCTCCTCAGGTTCCCTGTTGTCGCTGAACCACAGCAAGTGGGTATAAGGCCTCCTCAGGTTCCCTGCTGTCACTGAAGCCCTGTCTGTATATATCACGACTGGCCTCCTCACTTTCTCTGGTCCTCTTTCTCTCTCCTCCTGCGCGGTCCACGAGTTACCCTCTCTGATCACTGTTGTGTTATTCCACACTACGGTGTCTGGCTCCCTTTTGCTGGGTACGCAGGGGGACCGGGTGACTAAAGTCTCCACGGTGTGACAAGGTTTTCTGCAGCCCTAGAGTGATCCTTCAGGTACGGATCCTTGAAGTCCGGTAAGTCTTGGGCAAACTTCCACTAGTTCCTCTGCCAACTTGGTTAAGCTCCTTGCCTTCTGTCCCCAACCCTAGGCTTGGCTGAACGGCAGAAGGGCCTCTCCGGGTCACTGGTTCGAGCCTAACCGCGGCACCAAGCACCAGGATGTCTTCACAGCTCTCCTAGCGTCTGCACACTCTTAACTAACTCCTCCCCCAGCAGCAGTATTTATAGGGGAACTCACCTAAAGTCAGTGAGTCTAGCTCCCCCTACTGTGCCGGGGTGGAAGGTGTTGCATGTAGTAGGTACCTGCTGTGGAAACCCAGCTGTGCAGTAGGGAAGGCTGTGGCTACCTGCGTGAGCAGGGCGCCACATACACACTCGGCTCTGCTCCGTACGCCTCGTACATACACGGCTCCTATAAATCCACACTGTAAATCCCTTCCCATAGTATCTGTTGAATTTTTTGTTTCTCTCTATTGTCTTGAATTGTCTGTACATGTCACCTCTGAATTAGAAAGTGCTGTGGAATATGTTGCTGCTATAGAAATATTATTATTAATATTATTATTTTTATTATTGTTAATAATAATAATCCCTCCTGACCCCATAAACTTCACCTCATCCAGCACAGCAGAGTCTTGCACACTAGTGATGTGTCGTTTGCGAACGAGCCGACACATTGAGCTGGCTCTTTCATGTGACTGATAAGAGCCGGCTCTTCAAAGAGAGCCGAGCCAGGGAGCCGAGTTTTTTTGTTTTTTTGTCTGCTGGCAGCTTTAAGGAACACTGCCAGGTCAAAAATCCACATGAAACTGATATAATTTTCTAATTCTTCCCTCTAAACTCTCTCTATTGATGTATTTCTTTTATTTATATTCCCCTCCTATCTTCTGTAAACTGCAAATAAAGAGAATCATTCCATCTGTCACTCACAGTGAATGATCCACTTAGTTCTCTGCTGTCCACTCCCCTTACATGAATATGTATGTCACATCACAGTACAGGAGATTAGTGAGGGGACTGTATTCTCCTCTCAGCTCTCTGTGTGCAGCATCACAAGAGATGAGCTACAACACAAACTGTCACAGCATGGATAACTGCTTAGAGAAACAAATGGAGTCTAGATAAGGCAGACTTGCTATAGCTCTCTCCCTCCGTGGTGATATCAACTGAACAGACCTGTAAGTGAAAGCTGACACTGCACTGTTAGCAAAGGGAGGAGGGAGGAGAGAGCTGCAGAGAGCTAGTGCATAATTACATGACAGTTTACACAGCAGGACTAATCGTCTCTGCTTATAATGGAGAGGACTAATGCAGCAGCTCCCTGCAGGGTCTGACAATGGTGATAATATGGAAACTACAAAGGGTAGAATAATGATTTTACATGCTTTTAAAAAGTCTGCCCAGGCGCTATTCAAGGGTAATATTAGTATCATACTGAAAAATGACCTGACAGTGTCCCATTAATGAAGCCTGACTGGTCTGGGAGGAGCAGCCAGGAGATAAGTGGAAGTGTAAACAAATGCAAAGAGCTGTGAAGTTCCTCCTCCAAATTAAAGATATACACACACATTGCTGTTACTTCCTTAGGGCAGTGGACACATGACCAACAGTGAATGATATCCTAATGGTACATTTACACGCGGCCACAGGAAGGTAGGAACAGGCAGGCATCGGACACAATTGTGCCTGTTGCCTTGAAAAGACCACGATGCGGCAGCGTGTAATTCAGGACTTTCCTTCCTTCAGGGAAGACACAGGAGGAAAGTCCTGAATTACACGCAGCCACATCGTGGTCTTTTCAAGGCAACAGGCACAATTGTGTCCGATGCCTGCCTGTTCCTACCTTCCTGTGGCCGCGTGTAAATGGACCATAAGGTTACGTTTCCTGACCTCATCTGGCATATGGTATGTGTAGAAGGAGAGGCAGCTTGTTTGTTATTATCATTGATCATCTTTTCAAAGTATTAGGATAATATTAGAACACTATAGTGGGAGAATAGAGCTGTTGTTGGGTAAGTAATATGATTTTAGGCAAAACGTGAAGAGATGTAGGTGCAGCTTCAATAATTGTATATAGAGTTAGTGTAGTAGGAAGTCAGCACTTAGTGTCCACTGTCCAGTGTGTACATAATACAGGTGGCCTACCTGACATGACTGTTTAACCCTTTAAGTTTTTTTTTTCTGGTATAAAAAAAGAGAAAACCATTGACAAAATGTTATGTCTCCATCTCTTCAATGTTTAGTGGAAGGCTCTGTGTAGGGCTTGTTTTTTTTTTGTGGTGACCACAATATATATTTTTTTACTAGCTTGGTGACTTACTACATACAACATATTGATTAGCTTCTTTATGCATTTTTCTGTGGAGTTGTGGTGCAACCAAAAAACTCACAATTCTAGCAATTAAGACTTTTTTTCTATTTTAATAGTCATAACAAATCATGGTAATTTTAGATCTGACTTCTGCACACATCAATAAAACATTTTTTTTTGTATTGCTTCCTTTTTGTCAGTGGCGTAATAGAGTCTGATGAGCCCTGGTGTGAAGTTTAGACCTGGCCCCCCCTCCACCTCTCACACTCTGCATGCACACACATTGGTCTGATGTATCGGCCCCGTGTATACATGTCCTTTATCCTGGTATATATGGTATTCCCCTCCCACCACCATAGTCCTCCAATTATAATGCATCCCCATATTCCTCCATATATTACAATGTACTCTCACAGTCATCTATGTATTATAAGGCATCCCATAGTCCCCCATAGTAATCAAAATATTATAATGCACCCCGCTTATCGTCTATATAGTATAATGCAGCCTCAAAGTCCTCCGTACGGCATAATGCAGCCTCAAAGTCCTCCGTACGGCATAATGCAGCCTCATATTCCTCCATATAGTATAATGAAGCCTCACATCATTCCATATAGTATAATGCAGCCTTATGGTTCTCCATATGGCATAATGCAACCCTCATAGCCGTCCATATATTATAATGCACCTCATAGTCCTCTATATAGTATAATGCACCTCCATAGTCCTCCATACAGCATAATGCAGCCTCATATTCCTCTATACAGTATAATGCAGCCTCACATCCCTCCATATAGTATAATGCAGCCTCATAGTTCTTCATATAGCATAATGCAACCCCCCATAGCAGTATAATACAGCTTCACAGCCTTCCATATAGTACAACACACCCTCTATAGTCCTTCATATAGTATAATGCAGCTTCATTTCCCTCTGTATAGTATAATACAGGTTCATATCCCTCTATATAGTATAATGCACCCCATAGTCCTCCATATAGCATAATTCCATCCCCATAGTCCTCCGTATAGCATAATGAACCCCCATGGTCCTCCATCTGCATAATGCAACACCATAGTCCTCCATATAGTATGATGGACACCCACAGCCCTCCATATAGCATAATGCCCCCCCCATAGTGCTCCATATAGTATAATACTGTCTCACAGCCCTCCATATAGTATAATGCAGCCTCACAGCCTTCCATATAACATAGTGCAGCCTCACAACTCGCCATACAGCCCCCTCCTCCCCCAAATTCCTCTGGGCAGTGTGTACTCAGGAGGAGGTAGTGACTGCCTGTGTTCCACTGTGGAACGCATAAAGCAGGAAGTGCCACCTACTCCTATTGTGGCAACAGCCTGCTAAATGCGTTACACCATGGAACGCAGGCAGTCACAGCCGTGGTAAGAGGAAGGGAGGGGCAGTGCGGAGGAGGGGGGTGGCAGCAGTAGGAGGCTCCTTTATGCACTGTGCTGTTGGGATTAGGTCAGCAATGTCTGATCAGTAGGAGTGTGACACCTAGCACCCCTGACAGTCAGCTGTTCTAGGTGTCAACTGGAGTTGCTACCTTACCGAGCTGCTCTGTCTACTATTTAGTGGCCATGGCTATCTACTGCACATTTTCCCACCTATTCAAATTCGTAGAAGTCACATGTGTAGCACGATCTGCAGTCACTACAGTAGACAGAGCAACTGAATAACAAAGTACATCCGGCTTCTGTCAGCAATGATAACAGCTGATCGTTAAGGTACCAGATGTCTCACTCTCACCAATCAAGAGGAGCGAATGCCCTGTCCAGAAGAGCTGACAATCTGAGGAAACAATAATGCTAAAACAGTCTTCACTGCTTCACTAGATACATACAAAGATGTAGAATGAGGAGATCACTGTATTAATCACAGGGTGTATAATGAGGACGTGACTGTACAAGGGAGGGTCTGTATTCATCACAGGGTGTATAATGAGGAGGTCACTGTACAGGGGAGGGTCTGTATTCATCACAGGGTGTATAATGAGGAGATCACTGTACAGGGGAGGGTCTGTATCATCACAGGGTGTATAATGAGGAGATCACTGTACAGGGGAGGGTCTGTATCATCACAGGGTGTATAATGAGGAGATCACTGTACAGGGGGGGTCTGTATTCATCACAGGGTGTATAATGAGGAGATCACTGTACAGGAGAGGTTCTGTATTCATCACAGGGTGTATAATGAAGAGATCACTGTACAGGGGGGGGGTCTGTACTCATCACAGGGTGTATAATGAGGAGATCACTGTACAGGGGAGGATCTGTATTCATCACAGGGTGTATAATGAAGAGATCACTGTACAGGGGGGGTCTGTATTCATCACAGGGTGTATAATGAGGAGATCACTGTACAGAGGAGGGTCTGTATTCATCACAGGGTGTATAATGAGGAGGTCACTGTACAGGGGAGGGTCTGTAATCATCACAGGGTGTATAATGAGATCACTGTACAGGGGAGGTTCTGCATTCATCACAGGGTGTATAATGAGGAGGTCACTGTACAAGGGAGGGTCTGTATTCATCACAGGGTGTATAATGAGGAGGTCACTGTACAGGAGAGGTTCTGTATTCATCACAGGGTGTATAATGAGGAGATCACTGTACAGGGAGGGTCTGTAATCATCACAGGGTGTATAATGAGATCACTGTACAGGGGAGGTTCTGCATTCATCACAGGGTGTATAATGAGGAGGTCACTGTACAGGGGAGGGTCTGTATTCATCACAGGGTGTATAATGAGGAGGTCACTGTACAGGAGAGGTTCTGTATTCATCACAGGGTGTATAATGAGGAGATCACTGTACAGGGGAGGGTCTGTATTCATCACAGGGTGTATAATGAGGAGATCACTGTACAGAGGAGGGTCTGTATTCATCACAGGGTGTATAATGAGGAGATCACTGTACAGGGGAGGGTCTGTATTCATCACAGTGTGTATAATGAGGAGGTCACTGTACAGGGGAGGGTCTGTATTCATCACAGGGTGTATAATGAGGAGATCACAGTACAGGGGAGGGTCTGTATTCATGACAGGGTGTATAATGAGGAGGTCACTGTACAGGGGAGGTTCTGTATTCATCACAGGGTGTATAATGAGATCACTGTACAGGAGGGGTCTGTATTCATCACAGGGTGTATAATGAGGAGGTCACTGTGCAGGGTAGGATCTGTATTCATCACAGAGTGTATAATGAGGAGGTCACTGTACAGGGGAGGTTCTGTATTCATCACAGGGTATATAATGAGGAGATCACTGTGTGGCGCCCAGCAACGAGTGCGTCACAGGAGGGTATTGCAGCCATAAATGCAGCAGCAATATTCTCTGACCCAGCAGTCATCTGGTTAACTCAGAGATCCATACTCTGCATGCCTCACTTAGCATAGAGGGCCAATCAAGGTCCTGGTGGGCGGAGTGCAAGAGTAGCGTGTAGTGGAAGTTTAGTCCAGGCTTAGAGAGTTCTAGTCTCGGGTCTGGAGAAGTAACAGCAACTTAGAAGACCCCTGCAGACTCCCAGCTCTGCAACCTAGGAGAGGGGGTTGCACAGCCGGTGCAGCCCCCTGGCCACCTTCTACCGGCCATCTCCCTACCAATTACGGGCATCAAAGAAACGGGTTCCAAAAGACTCCCGTGCCCTTATACAGCCGGTTTGCTGGTACCGAAGCTAGCAGCAGTTCAGCTCTGCTATGCGAACCAGAGGCGTGGAGGAGCAGCTTTCCAGGAGCACCCCACCACCAGCCAAATTCCAGTCGTCTAACCAGCGGTGTACCCACCAAGGGACCCAAGGCTCCCCAAAACATCCATCACGTATACTTTGGATAGGGATTGAAGCAGCCTCCCTGTACCCGACCTGGTATTCCCGGGCGACAACGGCATTACTTAGTTAGAATGGAGGAACACCGCGGATCTCTGAGGGACACCTATCACTGCTGAGTCCACCCGGTCTGCTATCTACACACTGTATGCCATGTACTGCTTGCTGGTTACAGTAAAGACCCGTTACGGAGACTTACAGTGTCCGTGCTTCCTTATGACTACGTCCGTCTGCACACAAGGTAACTACAGCTGCCACACAACATCTTAAGCAGCTCCAGCCTCCGGGGATCACCGCTCAGCCTGTGGGGAGCGTTCCATCTAGCTGCTATCCATCCCCCGGAGGCTCTGCAGCGTCGGTAAGACTTACCGAACTACTCATAGGTGGCGTCACGAAACAATTAACCCCTTAATCTGTTCCCGCAAGACGTCTTCAACTTTTTGATCTGCACTCAACCGGGCCCCACTACCGGCAGGCGCGGTCCACCCGTGACAAGGAGGAAGAAGCTTCAGCCTGTCTAAACCGGAGTCCCCGGCCACGGTGAGTCAACTGTACAGGGGAGGGTCTGTATTCATCACAGGGTGTATAATGAGGAGATCACTGTACAGGGGAGGGTCTGTATTCATCACAGGGTGTATAATGAGGAGGTCACTGTACAGGGGAGGGTCTGTATTCATCACAGGGTGTATAATGAGGAGGTCACTGTACAGGGGAGGGTCTGTATTCATCACAGGGTGTATAATGAGGAGATCACTGTACAGGGGAGGGTCTGTATTCATCACAGGGTGTATAATGAGGAGGTCACTGTGCAGGGTAGGATCTGTATTCATCACAGAGTGTATAATGAGGAGGTCACTGTACAGGGGAGGGTCTGTATTCATCACAGGGTGTATAATGAGGAGGTCACTGTACAGGGGAGGGTCTGTATTCATCACAGGGTGTATAACGAGGAGGTCACTGCACAGGGGAGGGTCTGTATTTATCACAGGGTGAATAATGAGGAGGTCACTGTACAGGGGAGGTTCTGTATCATCACAGGGTGTATAATGAGGAGATCACTGTACAGGGGAGGTTCTGTATTCATCACAGGGTGTATAATGAGGAGGTCACTGTACAGGGGAGGGTCTGTATCATCACAGGGTGTATAATGAGGAGGTCACTGTACAGGGGAGGTTCTGTATCATCACAGGGTGTATAATGAGGAGGTCACTGTACAGGGGAGGGTCTGTATTCATCACAGGGTGTATAATGAGGAGGTCACTGTACAGGGGAGGGTCTGTATTCATCACAGGGTGTATAATGAGGAGATCACTGTACAGGTGAGGGTCTGTATTCATCACAGGGTGTATAATGAGGAGGTCACTGTGCAGGGGAGGATCTGTATTCATCACAGAGTGTATAATGAGGAGGTCACTGTACAGGGGAGGTTCTGCATTCATCACAGGGTGTATAATGAGGAGATCACTGTACAGGGGAGATTCTGTATTCATCACAGAGTGTATAATGAGGAGATCACTGTACAGGGGAGGTTCTGTATTCATCACAGGGTGCATAATGAGGAGATCACTGTACAGGGGAGGGTCTGTATTCATCACAGGGTGTATAATGAGGAGATCACTGTACAGGGGAGGGTCTGTATTCATCACAGGGTGTATAATGAGGAGATCACTGTACAGGGAGGAGGTTCTGTATTCCTCACAGGGTGTATAATGAGGAGATCACTGTACAGGGGAGGTTCTGTATTCATCACAGGGTGTATGATGAGGAGATCACTGTACAGGGGAGGTCTGTATAATCACAGGGTGTATAATGAGGAGATCACTGTACAGGGGAGGGTCTGTATTCATCACAGGGTGTATAATGAGGAGATCACTGTACAGGGGAGGGTCTGTATTCATCACATGGTGTATAATGAGGAGATCACTGTACAGGGGAGGGTCTGCATTCATCACAGGGTGTATATTGAGGAGATCACTGTACAGGGGAGGTTCTGTATTCATCACAGGGTGTATAATGAGAAGGTCACTGTATGGGGGAGGTTTTGTATTCATCACAGGGTGTATAATGAGGTTATCACTGTACAGGGGAGGTTCTGTATTCATCACAGGGTGTATAATGAGGAGATCACTGTACAGGGGAGGGTCTGTATTCATCACAGGGTGTATAATGAGGAGATCACTGTACAGGGGAGGATCTGTATTCATCACAGGGTGTATAATGAGGAGGTCACTGTGCAGGGGAGGATCTGTATTCATCACAGAGTGTATAATGAGGAGGTCACTGTACACGGGAGGTTCTGCATTCATCACAGGGTGTATAATGAGGAGGTCACTGTACAGGGGAGGGTCTGTATTCATCACAGGGTGTATAATGAGGAGATCACTGTACAGGGAGGATCTGTATTCATCACAGGGTGTATAATGAGGAGGTCACTGTACAGGGGAGGTTCTGTATTCATCATAGGGTGTATAACGAGGAGGTCATTGTAAGGGGAGGTTCTGTATCATCACAGGGTGTATAATGAGGAGGTCACTGTACAGAGGAGGTTCTGTATTCATCACAGCGTGTATAATGAGGAGGTCACTGTACAGAGGAGGTTCTGTATCATCACAGGGTGTATAATGAGGAGATCACTGTACAGGGGAGGTTCTGTATTCATCACAGGGTGTATAATGAGGAGATCACTGTACAGGAGAGGGTCTGTATTCATCACAGGGTGTATAATGAGGAGATCACTGTACAGGGGAGGTTCTGTATTCATCACAGGGTGTATAATGAGGAGATCACTGTACAGGGGAGGTTCTGTATTCATCACAGGGTGTATAATGAGGAGATCACTGTACAGGGGAGGTTCTGTATTCATCACAGGGTGTATAATGAGGAGGTCACTGTACAGGGGAGGGTCTGTATTCATCACAGGGTGTATAATGAGGAGATCACTGTACAGGAGAGGGTCTGTATTCATCACAGGGTGTATAATGAGAAGGTCATTGTACAGGGGAGGTTCTGTATCATCACAGGGTGTATAATGAGGAGATCACTGTACAGGGGAGGTTCTGTATTCATCACAGGGTGTATAATAAGGAGGTCACTGTACAGGGGAGGGTCTGTATCATCACAGGGTGTATAATGAGGAGGTCACTGTACAGAGGAGGTTCTGTATCATCACAGGGTGTATAATGTGGAGGTCACTGTGCAGGGGAGGATCTGTATTCATCACAGAGTGTATAATGAGGAGGTCACTGTACAGGGGAGGTTCTGTATTCATCACAGAGTGTATAATGAGGTCACTGTACAGG
>JARQOC010000006.1:479597177-479788116 GCA_033576535.1 Allobates femoralis | reverse complement strand
CGTACACACACTGCTCCGCTCTATACACCTCATATACACACGGCTCCACTCCGTACACCTCGTACACACACTGCTCCACTCTGTACACCTCGTACACACACGGCTCTGCTCCGTACACCTTGTACACACACGGCTCCGCTCTGTACACCTCATATACACACGGCTCCACTCCGTACACCTCGTACACACACTGCTCCACTCTGTACACCTCGTACACACAGCCCCGCTCCGTACACCTCATACACACACTGCTCCGCTCTGTACACCTCGTACACACACGGCTCCGCTCCGTACACCTCGTACACACACGGCTCTGCTCCGTACACCTCATACACACACTGCTCCGCTCTGTACACCTCGTACACACACGGCTCTTCTCCGTACACCTTGTACACACACGGCTCCGCTCTGTACACCTCATATACACACGGCTCCACTCCGTACACCTCGTACACCTCGTACACACACTGCTCCACTCTGTACACCTCATATACACTCGGCTCCGCTCCGTACAGCTCGTACACACACGGCTCTGCTCTGTACACCTCGTACACAAAAAAAAATTAGTAGAAAAAAGAAAAACAAAACAGCACAACTGTTATTTGACGGGTGCAAAGCCCCCTACCATACAGATGATATAAATCCAAGTAAAAAATGGAGGCAGCACTTCCTTCAGTTCAGTTATATGGGCTCCGCTCTGTACACCTCATATACACACGGCTCCACTCCGTACACGTCGTACACACACTGCTCCACTCTGTACACCTCGTACACACACGGCTCTGCTCCATACACCTCGTACACACACGGCTCTGCTCCGTACACCTCGTACACACACAGCTCCGCTCCGTACACCTCATACACACACTGCTCCGCTCCGTACACCTCGTACACACACAGCTCCGCTCCGTACACCTCATATACACACTGCTCCGCTCTGTACACCTCATACACATACGGCTCCACTCCGTACACCTCATACACACACTGCTCTGCTCTGTACACCTTGTACACACACTGCTCCGCTCTGTACACCTCGTACACACTCGGCTCCGCTCTGTATAACCTCATACACACACTGCTCCGCTCTGTACACCTCATATACACACTGCTCCGCTCCGTACACCTCATACACATGTGGCTCCACTCTGTACAAGTCGTACATACATGAATCCGCCCTGTACACCTCGTACACACGCTGCTCCGCTCCGTACACCTCGTACACACACGGCTCCGCTCCGTACACCTCGTACACACATGGCTCTACTCCGTACACCTCGTACACACATGGCTCTACTCCATACACCTCATACACACACTGCTCCGCTCTGTACACCACTACAGCTCCGCTCTGTACACCTCATATACACACTGCTCCGCTCCGTACACCTCCTACACACACTGCTCCGCTCCGTACACCTCATATACACACTGCTCCACTCCGTACACCTCATACACATGTGGCTCCTCTCTGTACAAGTCGTACATACATGAATCCGCTCCGTACACCTCGTACACACATGGCTCCGCTCCGTACACCTCGTACACACACGGCTCCACTCCATACACCTCGTACACACATGGCTCTACTCCGTACACCTCGTACACACATGGCTCTACTCCGTACACCTCATAAACACACTGCTCCGCTCTGTACACCTCATACACACACAGCTCCGCTCTGTACACCTCATATACACACTGCTCCGCTCCGTACACCTCATACACACACTGCTCCGCTCCGTACACCTCATATACACACTGCTCCACTCCGTACACCTCATACACATGTGGCTCCTCTCTGTACAAGTCGTACATACATGAATCCGCTCCGTACACCTCGTACACACATGGCTCCGCTCCGTACACCTCGTACACACATGGCTCTACTCCGTACACCTCGTACACACATGGCTCTACTCCGTACACCTCATACACACACTGCTCCGCTCTGTACACCTCATACACACACAGCTCCGCTCTGTACACCTCATATACACACTGCTCCGCACACCTCATACACACACTGCTCCGCTCCGTACACCTCATATACACACTGCTCCACTCCGTACACCTCATACACATGTGGCTCCTCTCTGTACAAGCCGTACATACATGAATCCGCTCCGTACACCTCGTACACACATGGCTCCGCTCCGTACACCTCGTACACACACGGCTCCACTCCGTACACCTCGTACACACACGGCTCCGCTCCGTACACCTCGTACACACACTGCTCCGCTCCGTACACCTCGTACACACACTGCTCTGCTCCGTACACCTCGTACACACACGGCTCCGCTCCGTACACCTCATACACACACGGCTCTGCTCCGTACACCTCGTACACACGCGGCTCTGCTCCGTACACCTCGTACCCACACGGCTCCGCTCCGTACACCTCGTACACACGCGGCTCTACTCCGTACACCTCGTACACACATGGCTCCACTCCGTACACCTCATACACACACGGCTCTGCTCCGTACACCTCGTACACACGCGGCTCTGCTCCGTACACCTCGTACACACACGGCTCCACTCCGTACACCTCATACACACACGGCTCCGCTCCGTACACCTCGTACACACACGGCTCTGCTCCGTACACCTCGTACACACTCGGCTCCGCTCCGTACACCTCGTACACACACGGCTCTGCTCCGTACACCTCGTACACACACGGCTCTGCTCCGTACACCTCATACACACACGGCTCTGCTCCGTACACCTCGTACACACTCGGCTCCGCTCCGTACACCTCGTACACACACAGCTCTGCTCCGTACACCTCGTACACATGCGGCTCCGCTCCGTACACCTCATACACACACGGCTCTGCTCCGTACACCTCGTACACACTCGGCTCCACTCCGTACACCTCGTACACACACGGCTCCGCTCCGTACACCTCGTACGCACTCGGCTCTGCTCTGTACACCTGGTACTCATACGGCTCTGCTCCGTACACCTCGTACACACACGGCTCTGCTCTGTGCACCTCATACACACACGGCTCTGCTCCGTACACCTCGTACAAACACGGCTCCGCTCCGTACACCTCGTACACACGGCTCTGCTCCGTACACCTCGTACAAACACTGCTCCGCTCCGTACACCTCATACACATGCGGCTCCGCTACATCCACACTGTAAATCCCTCCTGACCCCACACATAACCTTCACCTCATCTATCACCATGACAACCAGAGAGGAGCTGATCATGTGACCCCTGACTCCTCCCCTCCATGTGACATCATCACAGGTCCTGTAAGCACAGAGCAGCCATATATTAGGTGTGCGGCTCTGCAGGTGGAGCTCTATGTTCTCTCTATTTCTCTATGTTCTACACGTTCTATCTCCTGATATGTTTCCCCTTATTATCTCCAGTCATTGTATTATTACACAGGATCTTTATGATGTTACATCGTCATCTTCTCCCCATTCAGGTCCCTACAATATCGGATCCTCTCACATCTTCTATACAAGAGAATTCTCCTGATTGACCATCAAGGATGGATCTGGACAGGGACAAGATGGCGGAGAGGATCTTCCACCTCACCCTAGAGATCCTCTTCCTTGTTACTGGAGAGGTGAGAGATTGTGATGACAATGTCACATGACATCATTCTTATCTATGGACAGAATAACAGATGACAGAACTGGAGAGGTGAGGACTCTGGAAATGTCTGGAGACTGGAGATTTATTAATGTGTCTCTCCATAACCAGGATTACACAGTAGTGAAGAGCTCTAGTGATCTGTGCTGTCAGGACCCTGTGTCTGAGGGAAGAGCCCTGAGCCCAATCACGGGGCCTCCACCTCACCCCCTGATACATGAGGACATCAATGACCAGAAGATCCTACAACTCACCTACAAGATGATTGAGCTGCTGACTGGAGAGGTGACACTGCTGGGAATGCTGCTGCTGCTGGGACATTATACAGTAACGCTATGAAGGGATCGGGGAAAGATGACAATGGTATCATTGTATGTGTCAGGTTCCTATAAGGTGTCAGGACGTCACCGTCTATTTCTCCATGGAGGAGTGGGAGTATTTAGAAGGACACAAAGATCTGTACAAGGACATAGTCATGATGGAGGTTCCCCGGCCGCCCCTCACATCACCAGGTAATAGACAGGACTAAATACACACGGCCTATAATGATCTGTATGTAAAGAATGAATTCAGTCCTGTATGTGTCTCCTCCAGGTCTATCCAGTAAGAGGACAACACCAGAGAGATGTCCCCGTCCTCTTCTCCCACAGGACTGTAAACAAGAAGATCCCGATGTTCCTCCGGATCATCAGGTAGATGGAGAGAAGGTGTGATGAGATCTCCCTATGATGTGTAGACGGCTGTGAAGGTCTTGTGCTCAGTCTTGTTTTATCCTCCAGTATTCTATGTTTTATACTTGTGTAATGAGAACGGTGGAGATGGCAGATTACAGCTGATCATAGATGGGACTTCTCCATCTGTCTGTGACTTTTACAATCTTTGTTTCAGGGTGAAGATCTGCCCCATATTAATACTACAGAGACATATGTGAGGGGTGATGATGATCTGCCCCATATTAATACTACAGAGACATATGTGAGGGGTGATGATGATCTGCCCCATATTAATACTACAGAGACATATGTGAGGGGTGATGAAGATCTTCCCCATATTAATACTACAGAGACATATGTGAGGGGTGATGATGATCTGCCCCATATTAATACTACAGAGACATATGTGAGGGGTGATGAACGGTGTAAAGAGGAGATTCCTACAGATAACCGCCCAGGTGAGTAGTAACCACTAAATGCAGAGAAGTCACAGATTCTTCTAATTTAACAACTGCTACAATGTGAAACTTTAAAGAATATGTAAAGGATTTGGGAAATATCATTCAAATATTCCAATCAATCCAGTATATAAAGCTGAATGTAGATATGTGTGTGTGCATGCTCGCTAAAGGAATCCACACCGTTGCATTTATAATCATGACACTTTGCACAGCCTCCTCAGTTGACTCAGGGAACGTCATAGACTTTGTGTTGAGGGGATATTTTAACCATACACATTAGGCTGCCTTCACACTTGCAGATGCTCCGCAGCGTTCTGCGGAGGCATCTGCAAGCCTCTGCATGCAGACCGCAGCCCCTATCTTTATAATGGGACGCACGGTGTCTGCAGATGCTTGACATGTTAGAGCACTTCATGCTTCCCTCTGCTGACAAGCTTTTTGGAGATGGAGATTTCATTTTCCAGCAGGACTTGGCACCTGTCCACACTGCCAAAAGTACCAATACCTGGTTTAATAACCACAATATCACTGTGCTTGATTGCCCAGCAAATTCACCTGACCTAAACCCCATAGAGAATCTATAAGGTATTGTCAAGAGGAAGATGAGCGACACCAGACCCAACAATGCAGATGAGCTGATGGCTGCTATCAAAGCAACCTGGGCTTCCATTACACCTCAGCAGCCACAGGCTGATCGCCTCCATCCTACACCGCATTGATGCAGTAATTCATGCAAAAGGAGCCCCGACCAAGTAATGAGTGCATTTACTGTACATACTGTTCAGTAGGCCAACATTTATGAATTAAACATCATTATTTCAGTTGGTCTTATATAATATTCTAATTTTCTGAGATAATGACTTTTATATTTTCATTGGCTGTAAGCCGTAATCATCAACATTTACAGAAATAAACACTTGAAATAGATCACTCTGCGTGTAATGACTCTATATAAATGTGTTTCACTTTATTGAATTACTGAAATAAATTATCTTTTTGATTATATTCTAATTTATTGAGATCCCCAGCCCCTCACATCACCAGGTAATAGACAGGACTAAATACACACGGCCTATAATGATCTGTATGTAAAGAATGAATTCAGTCCTGTATGTGTCTCCTCCAGGTCTATCCAGTAAGAGGACAACACCAGAGAGATGTCCCCGTCCTCTTCTCCCACAGGACTGTAAACAAGAAGATCCCGATGTTCCTCCGGATCATCAGGTAGATGGAGAGAAGGTGTGATGAGATCTCCCTATGATGTGTAGACGGCTGTGAAGGTCTTGTGCTCAGTCTTGTTTTATCCTCCAGTATTCTATGTTTTATACTTGTGTAATGAGAACGGTGGAGATGGCAGATTACAGCTGATCATAGATGGGACTTCTCCATCTGTCTGTGACTTTTACAATCTTTGTTTCAGGGTGAAGATCTGCCCCATATTAATACTACCGAGACATATGTGAGGGGTGATGATGATCTGCCCCATATTAATACTACAGAGACATATGTGAGGGGTGATGAGCGGTGTAAAGAGGAGATCCCTACAGATAACCGCCCAGGTGAGTAGTGACCACTAAATGCACAGAAGTCACAGATTCTTCTCATTCAGCAGCTGCTACAATGTGAGACTAAAAGAAAGAACAACAGCAAATAAAAGTGAAAGATTGCCTCACCATGGGAATATATCCAGGTTACTCTGTTTCGTGTATAATCAGGGATTCCAACCCAAGCCGTGGAATGCGGCTCCAATCAATCCAGGAAAAAGGGTGAATCCCACATAGTCTATAAGCGAAGCATCTCTATATATAACTGCAAAGTGTCGCATCCACTTCCGTCTGGATGTACACCTATGTCACTTTCGGCAGCGCCATATTTCCACACCCAAGTGATGAGTATGGAAATATGGCGGCCGCAGACCGCTGCATGCCCTCCCCACCCGCTCCCAGCAGTCTGCCCGGTGATCCCCCATCAGCTATCCCCCCTGCAGCTGGCAATAAACTGGTGGAGCCAGGTCACATGACCATGATGTCACGACAGGCCCTTAAGCAGAATGGATGGGTGAGCAGAGAGCAGCCAGGTAATGCAGCTGCAGCCACCCCACACCATGATTGCACTCACCTCCAGCACTCACTCAACCTCGCACTCTCTCTGCACTCACACAGCGCCAGCATTCACTCAACCTGCACACGCTCTACCCAGCACTCACTCTGCCTGCACTTACTCTGCCCCACACTCAATCTGCCCGCACTCAATCTGCACTCACTCTGCCCCAGCACTCACTTTGCACTCACTCAGCCCCAGCACTCACTCAGCCTACACCACTGTTACTCCGCACTCAGCCCCGCAGTCAACCAGCCCCACACACACTCAGCCTGTACCACGGTTACTCCACACTCACTCTGCCCTCACACACCCTGCACTCACTCACCATCCCCACTCAGGCCGCACTCACTCTACTCAACCTGCAGCTGGTTCACCCCACTCACCCTGTTGCCGACTGAACAAGGAACTGCGCCAGTTCCTCATGCCTTCATCCTCTGCCGCCACATGAGGGAGCACAGGGGTTGGGGCAGATAGCAACCACGGTGCAGGGGGATTGCAGAGATGAGGCAGCACCTGGGGGCAGGGAGTGAGGTGGAAAAAACAGCGGACAGGGGAGAGACAGCATAGGGGGAAGTGACGGCTGCTGCCCCCAGTGCCATAGAGTCCACCCCATCGTGATGTCATCGCCCACCCGATGTGATAGCATCGGGCTCCCATTTAGTTTAATATCAACATAATTAAAATTCCATGATAGCGGAGGAGATCATCCCCAGACTAGTTTCAGGCATACACCCTTTGTCAATGAGTCATCTCCGGATGATCTTCGCTATCATGGTATTTTAATTCTGTTGATATGAAATAAACTTTGCTTTCATACTACTTGGGATTCACCATTTCTTCTCGGACTAAAAGAACGAACATTACTTATTATTAGAAGGTATAAGAGGTTTCCCGTATATTTTAGACAAGGAAAATGTGCAGTTTATCTTGGAGTGAATACATATCACAAAGGTGGCACTGGAGTTATTCCACTTCCTTACTGAAGTGCAAATTTGCATATTTCCTAGAGGAGGGATGTGGCTGTAATCTCCTCCCCTACTTAACTGTCTTCTTATGGTTGCAGGTAAACTCCTCTCCATAAGGTAGATAGCAAGTTCCCAGACCTTGTCTTAGGCCACTCACACAGCCAGATCAAAATATCCCACACACTACCCTGATGAGGGGCAGTTACCCTGAAACGCAGCATCTGTAGTTTGGGGTTCTGATCTTGCACAAATCCATTAGTCATATTAAAAAGCTTGTTGGAAAGCGATTATGACTTTGAGGAGCTGCTTAAAGGTGGCACTGGAGTTCATCCACTTCCTTACTGAAGTGCAAATTTGTACATATCACATATAAAACTATGCGTTTTGAGTTTGCATTCCCTTTTATATGGAAATAATAATAGTACAACCATATTCTATAGTGATATGAACACCTACACTGTGTTCCAAATGATTATGCAAATTGGTTTTAAGTGTCATAGGGTTGTTTTTTTGTTTGTTTTTTAATGAAACCCATTGATGGTATTGTGTCTCAGAGTTCTTTGGATCACTGAAATCAATCTCGGATACCTGTGATAATTAGTTTGGCAGGTGAGCCCAATAAAAGGAAAACTGGGTGTTCCACAATATTAAGCAGGCCACAGTTTTCAAGTAACATGGGAAAGAAAAAGGATCTCTCTGCTGCCGAAAACCAACAAATAGTGCACTGCCTTGACCAAGAGATGAAGCGTGATCATCATATTGTGAAGAGATTTGTGGCTGATTCTGAGCACAGACGTGGTCGTGCAGAATGAGGAAGGTTTCTGCCAGGCAAGTTCATCTGATTAAGAGAGCAGCTGCTAAAAAGGCCTTAAAAACCAACAAACAGATATTTGAAGCTGCTGGTACCTCTGGCATCCCTCGAACCTCAAGGTGTAGGATCCTTCAAAGGCTTGCTGTGGTGCATAAACCTACTATTCGGCCACCCCTAAACAGTGCTCACAAGCAGAAATGGTTGCAGTGGGTCCAGACATACAGTTAGGGCCAGAAATATTTGGACAGTGACACAAGTTTTGTTATTTTAGCTGTTTACAAAAACATGTTCAGAAATACAATTATATATATAATATGGGCTGAAAGTGCACACTCCCAGCTGCAATATGAGAGTTTCCACATCCAAATCGGAGAAAGGGTTTAGGAATCATAGCTCTGTAATGCACAGCCTCCTCTTTTTCAAGGGACCAAAAGTAATTGGACAATGGACTCTAAGGGCTGCAATTAACTCTGGAGGCGTCTCCCTCGTTAACCTGTAATCAATGAAGTAGTTAAAAGGTCCGGGGTGGATTCCAGGTGTGTGGTTTTGCATTTGGAAGCTGTTGCTGTGACCAGACAACATGCGGTCAAAGGAACTCTCAATTGAGGTGAAGCAGAACATCCTGAGGCTGAAAAAAAAGAAAAAATCCATCAGAGAGATAGCAGACATGCTTGGAGTAGCAAAATCAACAGCTGGGTACATTCTGAGAAAAAAAGAATTGACTGGTGAGCTTGGGAACTCTAAAAGGCCTGGGCGTCCACGGATGACAACAGTGGTGGATGATCGCCGCATACTTTTATTTGGTGAAGAAGAACCCGTTCACAACATCAACTGAAGTCCAGAACACTCTCAGTGAAGTAGGTGTATCTATCTCTAAGTCAACAGTAAAGAGAAGACTCCATGACAGTAAATACAAAGGGTTCACATCTAGATGCAAGCCATTCATCAATTCCAAAAATAGACAGGCCAGAGTTAAATTTGCTGAAAAACACCTCAAGAAGCGAGCTCAGTTCTGGAAAAGTATTCTATGGACAGATGAGACAAAGATCAACCTGTACCAGAATGATGGGAAGAAAAAAGTTTGGAGAAGAAAGGGAACGGCACATGATCCAAGGCACACCACATCCTCTGTAAAACATGGTGGAGGCAACGTGATGGCATGGGCATGCATGGCTTTCAATGGCACTGGGTCACTTATGTTTATTGATGACATAACAGCAGACAAGAGTAGCCGGATGAATTCTGAAGTGTACCGGGATATACTTTCTGCCCAGATTCAGCCAAATGCTGCAAAGTTGATTGGACGGCGCTTCATAGTACAGATGGACAATGACCCCAAGCATACAGCCAAAGCTACCCAGGAGTTCATGAGTGCAAAAAAGTGGAACATTCTGCAATGGCCAAGTCAATCACCAGATCTTAACCCAATTGAGCATGCATTTCACTTGCTCAAATCCAAACTTAAGACGGAAAGACCCACAAACAAGCAAGACCTGAAGGCTGCGGCTGTAAAGGCCTGGCAAAGCATTAAGAAGGAGGAAACCCAGCGTTTGGTGATGTCCATGGGTTCCAGACTTAAGGCAGTGATTGCCTCCAAAGGATTCGCCACAAAATATTGAAAATAAAAATATTTTGTTTGGGTTATGTTTATTTGTCCAATTACTTTTGACTTCCTAAAATGTGGAGTGTTTGTAAAGAAATGTGTACAATTCCTACATTTTCTATCAGATATTTTTGTTCAACCCTTCAAATTAAACGTTACAATCTGCACTTGAATTCTGTTGTAGAGGTTTCATTTCAAATCCAATGTGGTGGCATGCAGAGCCCAACTCGCGAAAATTGTGTCACTGTCCAAATATTTCTGGCCCTAACTGTACATGAAGACTAATTTTCAACCAGTCTTATTTACTGATGAGTGCCAAGCAACCCTGGAAGGTCCAGATGAATAGAGTAGTGGATGGTTGGTGGATGCCACCATGTCCCAACAAGGCTGCGACGTCAGCAAGGAGGTGGAGGAGTCATGTTTTGGGCTGGAATCATGGGGAAACAGCTGGTAGGCCCCTTTAAGGTTCCTGAAGGTGTGAAAATGATCTCTGCAAAGTATATAGAGTTTCTGACTGAGAACTTTCTTTCATGGTACAAAAAGCAAAAACGTGCCTTCAGGAGCAAAATCATCTTCATTCATGACAATGCAGCATCTCATGCTGCAAAGAATACCTCTGTGTCATTGGCTGCTATGGGCATAAAAGGAGATAAACTCATGGTGTGGCCACCATCTTCCCCGACCTCAACCCTATAGAGAACCTTTGGAGTATAATCAAGCAAAAGATCTATGAGGGTGGGAGGCAGTTCACATCAAAACAGCAGCTCTGGGAGGCTATTCTGACATCATGCAATGAAATACAAGCAGAAACTCTCCAGAAACTCACAAGTTCAATGGATGCAAGAATTGTGAAGGTGAGATCAAAGAAGGGTTCCTATGTTAACATGTAACTTGGCCTGTTAGGATGTTTTGGAGTTACATAGGTTTTTATTTCAGTGAATGTGACCTTCTAATCCTGCAAATTCAACAAATAAGCATTTTCAGTTCTTTAAAACATATCAAATGTTTAGAAACTCTACTGTGCCTAATAATGTGGATCAGTGCATTTAGAGTTTTTTTTAATTTTGAAGATTATACTGTTATCATTGGGAGGTTTCTTCAATAAAATTTGATGTATACTCTAACGGGTGATGACTTTTATTACACTGACTGTCATTTGCATTGACCATTTAGGAAAATCAGAGAAAAAGAACATTTGCATAATAATTTGGAACACAGTGTATTTAATATAAGCAGATGTATATTCGCTATACTTTTTGTGTGGGGACTGAATATGCAATATGTGCAGTTTACAGGAGTGGCGGATCTAGGTTTTACGGCATCCTAGGCAAAATTTCAGTTTGGCGCTCCCCCCTCCCTCTCTCAAGTGGTTTGAGTAGTCATTAAGTGACCAAACTTTCATCTTTGCTTACTTAGTCATGCTGACTAGCTTCTCTTCCTAATTATCTCAATGTTCAGTGAAAAACTGGAAGCAGGAAGAAAAGCTGTCACATGCATGAGTTGCGGGGCCATTTGGTGACTGCTCGAACCAACCAGCAGAGCTGAATCTTGACAATCCGTATACTACATGCTGTTAGGATTAGGCTGCAGTGCTTAATTTTTAGACTTAAACTGTGAGCTTTCACAGGGCGTACACTGTACACATTTAGGATTCTGCCATGCCGGTAGTAAGAGTGGACGGTCATGTGAGCTTAAAGAGGACCTGTCACCTCCCTGCTGCATGGCAATCTAAATGCAGCACTGAATGCAGCATGTCTGCTGCATTCAAGGAAGGGGTCCCCTATGTGTCTATGTGCTGTGTACCCTAGAGATATAGCCTTAGGCAAACTCACTGTTAGAAGCCATAAGGGCAGTCCCTGTGGCTGGAGTTAGCTCTATTCATGGGGGCCATTCCCTCCCTCTGCCTCTTTGTGCTGCCTCCTGCTGTGCTGTTTATGCTTTCCTCCTCTCCTGCTCTCTGTCACTCATCCTGCCTCACACAGCTTGGTCACAGCGCATGCAAATAATTAGTCCTGACGTCAGAGCCAGATTCCCGCCCTGTTTATGCTTGGTTCAGACAGCAGGGCAAGAGAGGAGATAGGGCAGAACCTGCACAGCAGGAGGCGGCACAGAGAGGCAGGGGGAGGGAATGACCCCCGTGAATAGAGCTAACTCCAGCCACAGGGACTACCCTCATGGCTTCTAACAGTGAGTTTTCCTAAGGCTATATCTTGGGGTACACAGCACATAGACACATGGGGGACCCCTTCCCTGAATGCAGCAGACATGCTGCATTCAGTGCTTCATTTAGGGGTGACAGGTCCTCTGTAAGTATTTGATTAGTATTTTTCCAGCCACATTCTGACTAGACATATCCGGTTTTGCTTAGCTCATGTGTATTGAGCATGGCTACGCATGTCTGGTTGACACGTGAGTAGTGTTTTGAAATCACTTATTTGCCATTTCATGACCTTACATTCACAACACTGGCACCGGAGAATCCTGACAGTGTGCAGCGCTGTGAGTATTTAGAAGGGCTGCAGTCACGTAGACTGCAAACTTTCATCATAAATTTGGACAGCACTTTTAATGCTCGTAACATAAATTGAAATGTTCTAACCTTTATCTTCTTAGAAGGCGAAAATACTTTATTAATAAGGCCATGTATCACTTAATCTTACAAGTTAATGATTGTTATATGTACAAGATCAGAACCAATAACAGCATAGAAATACCTCACCAGAACCACCAACAGTACAGAAATACATCACTGGAATCATCAATAGTAAAGAAACACAGCATCTCAACTCCCAGCAGTACAGAAACTCATCACAAGAACCACTTTCCATATAGATTACATCACCAGAACCACCAGCAGTACAAAAATACAGCTTCACAACCCTAATCAGTAAAGGAATACATCACCAGAACCACCAGCAGTACAGAAACACACCTTCACAACCCTAATTAGTAAAGGAATACATCACCAGAACCACCAGCAGTACAGAAACACACCTTCACAACCCTAATTAGTAAAAGAATACATCACAAGAACCACCATCAATACATTGGACATCAAGTGTAAAATCAGATCAGACACATACACATTTGTATCACATGATGTATGATGTCCTTATCAATGGTAAGGTGATACTGTGACTTGTTGTCATCAGTCAACATCAGACTGAAGACCATATACGGACCACAGTACTGATGAGAATGTCAGTAGGATGAACAAACATTTACATCCAGGCACCTTATATATGAAGAAATTGGGGAAAAATATACCAGCACCTTCTCCAGATTCAAAAAGGAGTGAAAATTAGATTAAAACATCCATTTTATTAAGGTTCTAGAACGCACGTAATAAATTCATGTGCAAGGTGAAGGCTTACACGTTTCAGACCGCCAAGGGGTTTGATTACGTGTGTTCTATGGAATTTAATACAATGGATGTTTTAATCTAATTTTCACTCCTTTTTGAATCTGGAGAAGGTACTTTTATTTTTTCTCTATTCAATATTTCCCATTCAAGGCTTGCTACCAAGGATTACCTGTGCACCGTGTGGACCCATAAGAGGCTTTTCATATGGTAGGCTGATAATCTTTTTCTACATTTTCAAACACCTTTATAGATGACATTAATAATGTTGGGGCCCTTGCTTGGCAGCGTAAGTGACTCCAACACCCTCCTCATGTTTAACATAACACAGTACAGCAGTTTATTACATTTCGGCATAAACCTGCTCATTAATCACGTATACAACATAAATCATACAGTTTCACATATAATACACTATTCACATAGTCATATTACAGGACATTATTCCCATGGTCACACTTTTATACATCATCAACAGAACATTAAGGTGTCCCATGCTGACCCTTACAGACCTCAGTCTGGTTCTGATGGCGGTTATGCCTGCCTGGCATTATTCGCATGAAACATCATACATGGCACTTTTACATGAACCATTATGATTTACACATGAAACACCATACGTTGCATTTTTCCATAAACCATCATGATTCACGCTTAGGTCGTGATGTGGTCCCATTGACTATCAGTCGGTCCCAATGGAGGTTATGCCCACCTGGCAGTATTCACATGAGACATCATACATTGTATTTTTTACATAAACCATTATGATTCACACATGAGACATCATACATGGCATTTTTCCATAAACCATCATGATTCACACTTAGTCAACGGGACCACATCACGACCTAACAGTCGGTCCCAATAGCGGTTACGGCTGTCTGGCCTTTGTGGACTCCACAGACTCCAGCCCACCACAGGGCCCATACACACACATCAACAGTCCCTCATGGACTTCCATGGAAGTCAGCCTTGTCTGGTCCAGACCACACACATACACAGTCCCTCCTGGACTTCAGCCTCTTTAGTCAGAGGGACAGGCGTCTCCTTCATGGAGAGCCAGGCTCCCCTTCATGTCCCCGAGGGATGGGAGCCCTCCAACACATGCCCTCTCCCTCAGAGGCCCCTGTCTGTTCTTCCTGACTTCCAGCACCTATTATTCTGGCTGCCACACCTGGAATGCAGTGATAATCAGCACACTCCACTCGCACACACAGACCTAGGTGCACTTAACCCTATATGCACCCTTCAGGTCTAGTACAGCAATCACTCCTACACACAGGGTCAGATACTGTTAACCCTGTGTACACGGCTCAAGGCACATGTGATTTTTACCGGCCATGGGCTCTCATGCCGGTCATACCTCACACCGTGAATAGAAAATTGCCCTTTATTGCTCAAAATATGACCCACATTCTGTCCCTCTTATGGTGCATGCCCTCTCCTTTTCATATTGGGCCCCCTCTTCACACGGTTTTCTCACACTGTATACCTTCTATATTTTACAGTCTATATATTGTGCCCTCTCATCACCCTCAATCTCCAGGGCATACTGTCTCCTCCCTTACACTGTCCCCCAATGCTACCCTGTCTCTGTATCGCCCCTGAGTCTCTATTCGGTACCCCCCTCATACTTTTCTCCTCCCATATTGTCTTCTCACATTATTCCCATCAATAGTCTCTTCATACATTTCCACTTCCCTTATACTGTCTCCCGACAAATCCCTCCTTCTAACCATATTGACACCTCTCCCGACACATCCCTCCTTCTAACCATATTGACACCTCACCCATCTCCCCCTGCCCCCTATATTACGTCCGTATACATATCCCCATGCTTCTCATACTGTTTTCTCATACATTCCCCCATACTGTGTCCTCACCCGTAACCCTCTTAAATTCACCCTAACTCCCATACTGTCCTCAAATTCCCCCCCTTCACTCAACCCATACTGTGTCCTCAAATTCCCCCTCATGCTCCCCATACTGTGTCCACACCCATGCCACCCCCTCACTCCCCATAATGTGTCCTCAAATTTCTCATCCTTTTGCTTCCCATATTGTGTCCTCAAATTTCTCATCCTCTTGCTTCTCATATTGTGACCTTAAATGTCTCTCCCCTCATCTTGCTCCCCATTCTGTGTCCTCTCATTTGTTCCTCCTTTGCTTTCTATACAATGTCCTTAAATTTCCCCTCTCCTCAGTCCCTATACTGTGCCCTCACCCATACCCCTCTCACTCCCCATACTGTGTCCTCACTTCTATCACTCCCTTCACTCCCTATGGTGTATTTTCATACATCACCCCTTAACTCCACATACTGTTTCCTCAAATTTCTCAGTGGACAATCGTTAAGGAATGTTATTTGCAGTACCTTTTATATGATGAGATAAAGATGTCAGGGAAGATGAAGGGAAGGATGAGCGATAAAAGCTGGAGGATATTGGTAACAGCGGAATCCTATCTTTTGTCCTGATGTATGTACTACCAAGATGGCATTGACCAGCAAGAACGTATGTGACAAAACAAGATTGGAGGAGTTCTAGAGAGAGAGGCATACTGAGAAATTACCGCAACTATATAATACATAAAAATATATTATAACAATGGCTAGAAGATGGCATCAAAGGACAAAAAAACACTGCACAACCATCAAATGCATTTATAAAAAACGAATAAAGACATATCAAATTATATATATTCCTGATATGTCTAAAAGCTCCAAAGAGAATAGCTGGACAGCACAACATTAACCATTTTATAGAAGTTGGGTGCAGAATTTAGGTTCACCATCTCCTAGGGCTGGGGGAAGTATGTAATTAAGAAAAAAAAGATTCTTTGCTCGCCAGTCAGTCTCTGCTGAATCAGTGCTTATGTCTGGCCTCTCTGTACTTGACTGCAGCCATACTATTCCATATACAACGTGTGCGCTGCAGTCCTTCAATGGCCTCACAGTATATATATGTGATATTAGGCTCATCATCACAACAGCCAAGTAGACCAAGACAGGAGGGGGCGCTAAAGTGGTAGGCGAGACAGACCGAGCTGCTATCGAACCCATCGGAATCCGATGGGTTCGATAGCAGCTCGGTCTGTCTCGCCTCTCCTCACTGTCCTTCCCACCTCCTCACCATCCGACAGCCTCTTCTTCTGAATGACATCCGAATCGCATCTCTGTGCAGAAGCTTCTCCTGATCGCACTGGCATAGATACCTCAGCGGTTCGTGCATGCGCAGAATAGTTTTAAGCTCTGCCTGCAGTAGCGCAGAGCACATTGCGCATCAGACTCACGGTATTGTAGATATTCGGGGCCAGCACTCCTTCCCAGTGTGACACCTCCTACGGAGGTCTTTCGCCACAGCCGCAGCAGTCCACGGCTCTCACTGCTGAACGGGGAGGTGAGGATGTTCTCCCTGCCAATCCGCGGCCGACCGTCCCGGTGCTCACTTCTAGTGCCGCTCATTAGACACATGAATATTCGGGAAACAGAAAGAAGCCGCACACAGGATTTATCAATTCAGATCAGCGGTTTTATTGTGCCCAAGTGTCCCAAGGATTGTACCCACTGAAGCGCCATTAGCGGCGCTAAATGCCATTGTACCACCACCCCCTGTCCTCCCACCCACTACCCGCACCCTGCTATGTGCACTTGGGCACAATAAAACCGCTGATCTGAATTGATAAGTCCTGTGTGCGGCTTCTTTCTGTTTTCCGAAAGAGCACAGTGCGCATTCCCGATCCCGAGAAACCTCTGTGCAGGCGTATGGTTCAGATTTCATTTAGAAGGAGAGACTGTCGGACGGCGAGGAGAGGCGGGACAGACTGAGCTACAATCAAGCCCATGAGACCAGAAACAGGTACCGTAATTGTCATACAGGGTGGACATTTTTAAACATATTTAGTAGGTGCACAGGGGGAGTCAGGGCATAATAGCCACCTTCTTAAAATGCAGAATAGGTGCTGTTGAAGGTGGCGCTTTTAGTGTCACATGCCCAAATCAGGAGACCGGTATCTTTTAACCCACATTCTTGACAACTCAAGAAATCGACTTTACAAATTAAATATATAAAGAAGATAACCAGGGCACTTAGCAGTACTAGTAGTCAAATCCAGGGAAGATTTCCCACGGGCAAGTTCCTCTTTGGTGGTGCCCAGCCAAAGCAGCAGATTAAACGACAAACTTCTTAGAAGAAAAGGCGGCACTCACCAAGTTGGAGCGGATGGTCCTTTTATTCCATGGTTACATAGACAAATACGGGACCCGTAGATGCGATAGAAAGTCGCGAAACGGCGTGACCACCTCCCTGCACCTTGTTTGTCTATGTAACCATGGAATAAAAGGACCATCCGCTCCAACTTGGTGAGTGCCGCCTTTTCTTCTAAGAAGTTCGACTTTACAAATTAGTTTGCTATTCCAGTTTTACATTATCTACAAAGTCAGAACTTCAAATACAATCGTAGTGCTCCTCCGTTCTGCAGTAAAATGCATGTGACTGTGAGAGATTGTGCCAGACAGACACCCCCTAATAGTATTGACTGACAGACTCATTTATGATTCCCCACTGAGCGTCGTACTACAAAATAATGGTGACCGACACTCTGAAATATGAACCTAGGAAGATGCGGCATTTAACACTGAATTGGAAAACTGCTAGAGCCTATCCCGGTGGCCTGATATCATTATCCAGTGGTCTTTGCTCTATGGTCTTCGGTTAGAATGTGAACCAATACGTTAGTGATAAATTGGATTTTTAAACATGCATAGCAATTTTATTGAACATTTTATATAATTATGAAAAATGTTTCCTAGTTTATATCATTGAAAAAGTAATAAAAGTGTTATTCTTGGCAGGTGACTGTATGAGGAGATCAGAGGGACTTCTGGCATCTTCAGACTTTCAATCATATGATCTTGGTGTGCTACAAGACACATATGAAGAACATTGCGTTATCCCAGCTGTATCGTCGGTGCTTCACAGCAAAGCTCTACCATCTGAACCTATTAAACAGGTCCTATCTTGTGATTTGTCACAGACTATTAAGGAAAATAAAAGTCACAGTAGGGATGTTATAACTACCATAGGGAGAAGACATTTTCATGTTCGGAGTGTGGGAAATATTTTAATCGTCAATCAAACCTTATTGTACATAGGAAAACTCACACAGGTGTTAGGCCATTTTCATGTCCAGAATGTGGGAAATGTTTTGCAGAAAAATCAAAACTTGTTAGACATCAGAGAATTCACGCAGGAGAAAAGTCATTTGCATGTTCAGAATGTGGAAAGTGTTTTAACCAGAATTATGATCTTGTTAGACATCAGAGAATTCACACAGGGGAGAAGCCATTTTCATGTTCCGTGTGTGGGAAATATTGTAGATCTAAAGGAATTCTCAATAGACATAATAGAATTCACACACGGAAAAAGTCATATTCATGTCCAGAATGTGGGAAATGTTTTACTAAGAAATCAAGTCTTGTTATACATCAGAGAATTCACACAGGTGAGAAGCCTTTTTCATGTTCAGCATGTGGGAAATGTTTTACAAGTAAATCAACTCTTGTTATACATGAGAGAACTCACACAGGGGAAAAGCCGTTTTCATGTTCAGAATGTGGGAAATATTTTAATCACATATCAAATCTTGTTGCACATCAGAGAACTCACACAGTGGAGAAGCCATATTCATGTTCAGACTGTGGGAAAAGTTTTGCGTGTAAATCCTATTTAGTTAAACACCAAAAAGGTCACATAGGGAAGACGCCATATCTATCTTGAGATTGAGGCAGGGCTGTGAAGTCTGTAAGCCAAACATCCGACTCTTCAGTTTCCCTGAATCCAACTCTACCAAAATGGACACTAACTCCACGACTCCGACTTCACTACCATGACTGTGAAGTCAGTAAGCCAAACGTCCAAATCCTCAATTTCTCTAAATCCTTTTCCACCAAAATGGACACTTACTCCGAGTCCACAACCATGGCTGTGAAGTCAGTAAGCCAAACCTCAGATTCTGACTCCACCCAAAATGGACACGGAGTCCGACTCCACAGTCCTCGATTGCGGGAAATGCTTTTCTTTCAAAACAACAATGAGCTCACATAGATAAGAAGCCATTTTAACACCCAGAATGTGGGAAATGTTTTATTTGAAAATTAAATTCTGTGTATCAGAAATTAAGACTTGTTACACAAAGTGGTGAAGGCCTATTAATGTTCAGCATTTAAGGAATATTTCTCCCCCATAAAGAAAATGTAATGGCCACGTCACACCTGGCGACACCGGCGGCAACGGGCGGGAGCGCACTCGTTTTTGGCGCCCTGCCAGCGTCGCCGCCCCCCATTTACATGGGGCGACACCTCCGGTGACGCACCGGTGATCTGACAGGCGGCATCGCCGCCAGGGTGTCTCAAAACCCCAGCGGCCATGCAGTACAATGGGAGCCTATGGCTCCCATCACCTGTCAGGTCGCCGTCGGCCGTTTACATGGGGTGATGTGTGCACATCACCCCAGATCGGCCGCCTGGTTTCAGAGCACTGCTCTAAAACCAGGCGACCACTCAAATGCGTTGCCCTCGCCCAGTCACATTGGGCGACGCATTGGCGATGTAAAAAATCACCGCCGACATCCCCAGGTGTGACGTGGCCCTAAGATTCAAAAAACTTACAAAATTACATTTTTTAAACTTGTTTAAAGCGAACCTGTCACCCCCCCTGGACATCAAAAGCTATAATAGCCACCTTCTGCAGCACTAAGGCTGCATTCAGGGAAGGTGGCTATAGGCTTTTGATGCCCTATATACTGTTAAATATTCACTTATATAACTGCTTACAGTTTAGAAGACCGGGAGGTGGGGTTTCGCGCTCCTCTGACCCGCCCCCTCTTGTCAATCAGCCTGGTCGCCTGCTGCTGCCTCCCCTCACAGTCTAGCATGAACGCACGCCTCCGTTCTCCTCTATGGCGCTGCGCATTCGCTGTGTGCCGAGTGTCCAAGAAGTCGTCGGGCTGCGCGCACAGCGCATGCGCGGCGCCATAGAGGAGAACGGAGGCGCGCGTTCATGCTAGACTGTGAGGGGAGGCAGCAGCAGGCGACCAGGCTGATTGACAAAAGGGGGCGGGTCGGAGGAGCACGAAACCCCGCCTCCCTGTCTTAGGTCTTCTAAACTGTAAGCAGTTATATAAGTGAATATTTAACAGTATATAGGGCATCAAAAGCCTATAGCCACCTTCCCTGAATGCAGCCTTAGTGCTATTATAGCTTTTGATGTCCAGGGGGGGTGACAGGTTCGCTTTAAACTTGTGTATTGTTCCATTTTACAAGAAAACATGTCGATAACACTGACTCACTGACTTCAATGATTCTCTACTGAGATCCAGCTACTCAACGATAAAAACCCACACCATGAAGCTATGGGCACAAGCTTTTGGTATGAATGTTAATCCCAAACGTGGTTTGGACTCAGCAGTTATTGAGTCTGCTGTACAGTTCTGGTGCAATTTTTTTCCCACTTAAGTGATGTAAATGTTGATGAATTTGTTGAGCGGTCCTCTCCACGTCCACTCCTACGCCAGTCCACCTCAGCTTTACCCAAAAAGACTTCATTTTTGAGTTTCTTTCGAGTTGTTGCAAAAATACTGCAACATTTCAAAGGTGTTTGGTGACAGAATTTTGGTGAAAACATTTTGATGAATCAAGCCTTTTGTTTTGTCAGCCCAGATAGATGACCTTAGGGCTCAGACACATCGGCGTTGAAATCGGATGAGTGCAGTGCGAGAAAATGTTGTATTACACTCTGACCAATGTTAATGAGTGATAGCAGATGAATGTTCTTATGCAGATTCTGGATAAGAAAAAAGTAGCAACGTGTTTCAACTATATGCATGTCTCTTGCAAGACTCGCCAAAACAAGTCAATGGGTGCGATAAAAAATTGCACAGCATGCTGCTAGCATAGGGACTGCATTTTTAGCATGGTCTTTCCCATGCTGGAAAAAGTTAGAAGAGAATAAACAGATAGAAAGATGATAAGAATAGCTAGAACACCTTACCAGGGCCACCCATACAGCTTCATACATATTCACTGCACTGACTGGCAAACAGCCAATCACAGACACTCAAACTCTGTGAGAGCCTCTGTGATTGAGGAAATGCAGTCTGACTGCAATAGCCAATCTGAACAGTGGTTGTGCTTGGTTACCCTACACATTAGTGTAGGGCAACCAACCTGTTGTCATAGTGTGTTAAACAAATAATAAGTGGCGTTTCGCAGCATTTTTAAGTCTAGCCCAGTGAAAATGGATGGCTGTGAGCTGCCACCCTCAGCTGCCCAATTTTACCTCGGCTGGCACAGAGTGTGAGCATCTGTAATTGTGTGATTGCCGGTCAGTGCAGTGAATATGCATGAAGCTTAATGGGCAGCCCCGGAAGCAGCAGCGGGAGACTGGTAAGCCCACTCTTGCTACTCTAGCATCTATCTGTCTATTCAATTTAATCTATCCCTTCTGTCTACTCTTTTCTAACTTTAAAAAGCATAGGAAATACCTTGTTAAAAACGCATTGCACACGGACATCACACTGATGTTAGCTGAGAAAAAAAAGGAGATTTTTGTGTACTCACCGTAAAATCCTTTTCTCCTTCGCCTCTAATTGGGGGACACAGACCGTTAGCTGAGAAAAAAATGCACAATCGCATTGCACTCGCATGCCTCACGGATCAAAAAATGGATGTTACTCGTCCTGCTCTCCTGAATGAGAAACGGTCCGATTTTTCATTCTACCGTGTGTTCCCAGCCTTACATTTACTCTATTAAACTTGACTTGCTCTCTCATCCCAAGCCTCCCTCCTCCTCAGATCCCTTTGTAAAGATTACATTAATAATGTTACATAATTCTCCACTGTTGATTACCTTGCAGTTTAGTATCATTTGCAAATGCTGAAATTCTACTCTGTATGTCATTTAAAGAGGATTTTATTAAACATTTTCAAAAGAGAGCCCAATACTGACCCCTAAAATATGCCATTGTTAAAAAGGAATCAGTCATCAAAAAAAATTTTTCACCAATTGAACAAATGTAAGATATTAATGTTGTAATTAAAAAATGTTTCTTGTTGGTCAATGCGTGTCTCCCAGGATGTGACTAGAAAATTGCGCTGGAATGTCATGGTTTCACAGCTGCAACTTTGGGTGCAGCGCAAAAATAAAAGTCGGCGTGGAATGGGTCAAGCTTTTTTACCTAGTTAGATTAAAAAAAAACTTGACCGGGGTTTTTATTTTGGTATGATCTGTAGAAAGGTTATGGGGCAATTCTTACCCTCTAGGCCGGGTTTACATTTACAACCTGCAGGAAAGTGCAGGTGTGGGTGTGGTCGGATGCATCACTGAAGGTGCTGAGTGTCTTTGTGTGAGTTGAACACAGACTGGAGCCAGAGACTTGACTGCACTGGAGATTCCTACATAAGTGCATGCGCTACCTGTAACAAACTAAATGTGGATATGCCCGACTGCGATCCGGGAGTCAAGATCTAAAGTTTGAAATAAAGACTTTTCCTGGTTGAACAAAACTTACCTGGGTCACTGTCTCTCATCGACATTGCGGGTGTAAGGTCCCCGCGCCCCTACATATGATGGAGAATGCAGGCACCCTATTAAGGCATACTGCAATTCCACATGTCCTGAATTAAACCAGCAAATCTGCACCTCAAGCCAGCAAACAAGATGGAGGAAGTACTTAAGAAGCAACAGACTTAACAGCCTATTAGTCCAACAGAAGGCAGAGAGACCCCATCACCGGCGACCCTGGTCTGTCCAGAGACCCGGGACAGAATCAGGTCGACGCCTCCTGACCTGGAGGCCTTCCTCACTGTTTTTGAAAGCTTGGAAGAGCAGGAGAATCTGACTAGTGTGCAGAAGTGGTGTCCCCATTCCTAGTGGGAGATACCCAGAAGGCATATGTTGACCTCAGCCGTGAGGACGTCCAGGACTGGAAAGCTCCAAGATGAGGTCCATGCCTAGATGGGTGTCAACATGTATGTATGACAACAGCAAGAATAACGGTGTAAAAGAAGCGCTGAGGCTGAGGGGTAGGGATTAAAACACACACCTTTAATAAAACTTTACACTCTCCAGACCACAACGCATTTCGATAGCAAGCTTCCTCAGGCAGTGGAGAGTATATAAAATGAAAACCCTTATCTAGGACATTTGTCTAATCATGGATTACAATTAATTATGACAACACAGGAAGTAGACAGCCTAAGAAACCAAAGGAAATCTGCCTAATACATAACCTGGAATGTTTTTATTTTTTATAAAAAACAATTATTATAATAATCTAACATTAATATAATAAAAACATATACTTAATTTTATTTTCTAATAAAAATGAAGGATTAAAAAAAAAAAAAAAAACAGGAGCCTACTTTCCATAAAAGCATAATGGAAGACATTACTAGCATGCAAAACCAGAATGTAAAGAAACGGCTTATGAACGCCGAAGCAGCTCAGAGCCAAGGGTACAATAGAGAGGCCACAAAAGGGGGATCATGTTTTGGTTTTGTCGCCCACGTTTGAACATACGTTCATAGCCAAGTGGCAAGAGGAGACGATAGCAAATATACCATCTAAATCTCCTATGGAAAGACTGGAAATGTATGGTTGCAGACGCAACTACGATAGAGGCTCTTGTGGATCCTCCAACACTGGCCCGGGGGGGGGGGGGTGAGTAGCGAGAAAGACAAACTGAAATTAGGTGACACGCTCTCAAAACTGCAAAGACGGGAGTCTCGGAAATTGGTGGAGTTGAACGTATTTTCAGAGCTGCCCAGCTGTACAACTGTGGTCCAACATAACATTGTCACAGGGCTGCAAGTAAGGGTGCAAATGATACTCCAGAGGCCTAGAAGCAAGTTATTGCGGAGGAGGAAAAGAAAAGCTACATCTAGGAATTATTGAGGATTCCAGGAGTGAGTAGGCCAATCCCATTATACTGATTCCAAAGCCTTCCATTGCAATTTTGTAATGATTTCTGGAAATTGAATAAAGTGTCAAGATTTTACCCGTATCCAATGTAGATGAGCTGATTGAAAGACTGGGTCAGGCTGGTATTTCATAATGCTGGGTATAACCAGGGTTACTGGCAGATGCCTTTGACAGAGTCTACAAAAGAGAAGACCGCCTTCATCACATCTAGCCTTTCGACTATGTTTTAGAAGATGATGGACACATTTTAAGAGTCCCATCAGGAGTATGCAACTGGCATACCAACCAGTGTCTGATGCAAGCGGTAGTGGTTTCACTCAGAGCCGTGGGCTGGATGGCAAACCCACAAAGTGCATATAGACTACTGGCTGATGACCAGAGCATGTACCCTCATATGAAAAACTCATATTTATCATAATGAGGGTTGGACTAGATATAGCAAGCACATCTTACCTACTGTATCCACCCATTTTCTTATAGATTATAAGCTTTGGAGCAGAACCCTCACCCCTTTTGTAACTGGTGAACTATGTATTACTTTGCATCGTCGTTATTGTCTGTACATAGCCCACCCCCACTGTAAAGTGCTGCGAAATATGTTGGTGCTATATAAATAACATTATCATAAAAAATGTGCTCTAGGATTTGAGGAACACCACTACTTGGGGTATGTGAACAGCCAAGGGGTCATCAAACTCCAAATAAACAAAATCGAGACTGTTTAAAACTGGCCTTGGCCTCTTAATAGGGAGCATGTAAGAGCATTCCTCAGAATCATATGGGTATTACAGGGGGTTTATACTTTATTTGAATGGGAGGTCATCACCCCTTACCGATCTCCTAAAGGGATTCAGTGGAACCCTCAGGCGGAAGAGGCATTTTAATCCCTGAAGTTGGCGTTCTGCACTCAGGCTATTCTCCTACTTTAGGTAGGGACAAGCTAATTGTTCCAATGGTTGCCTCCAAAGTAGGCCTGGGAGCGAGTCTGTCTTGCTGCTGGGGCAACATTTCCACCTGGTTACGGATTATTCACCTCGTCGATGAGAAACTCTAAGAAGAAAGCTTGGGTCACCAGATGTTTGGCATTACAAAATTTTAGCTTCCCCGTAGAACATCGAGCTGGGAAGTGACAAGGAAATATGGATGCCATGTCACCGGCACTTTTTATGGTAACGTTCAACAGCACAGGTTTGAAAAGAGGGGAGGTTTATGTGAGGCAGGGATGGGAGTCTTTTATACGAGGGTGAATACCTGTCCCCCAGAATGTGGCAGGATGGAGGCGGGGGGGGCAGGATGGATGCGAGCGGGCAGGATGGAGACAGAGGGAGCAGGATGGAGACGGGGCAGATGAGCGGGGGGCAGGATGGAGACAGAGGACGGATGGGACGGGGGATGGCGGCGGGCAGGATGGAGACAGAGGGAGCAGGATGGAGCGGGGGGCAGGATGGGGGCAGTGGAGCGGGGCAGGATGGAGACAGAGGAGCAGGATGGATGCGGGGGCAGATGGAGACAGAGGGAGCAGGATGGAGGCGGGGGGCAGGATGGAGGCGGGGGGGCAGGATGGAGCGGGCGGGCAGGATGGAGACGAGGGCAGGATGGAGGCGGGGGCAGGATGGAGGCGGGGGGGCAGGATGGAGACGAGGGGCAGGATGGATGCGGGCGGCAGGATGGAGACAGAGGGGCAGGATGAGGGGGGGGCAGGATGGAGACAGAGGAGCGGAGGATGCGGCGGAGGATGGAGACAGAGGAGCAGGATGGAGGCGGGGGCAGGATGGAGCGGGGGGCAGGAGGATGGGGCGGGAGGATGGAGACAGAGGGAGCAGGATGGAGCGGGGGGCAGGATGGAGCGGGGGGGAGTACAGAGGGAGCAGGATGGATGCGGGCGGGCAGGATGGAGACAGAGGGGCAGGATGGAGGCGGGGGCAGGATGGAGGCGGGGGGGCAGGATGGATGCGGGCGGGCAGGATGGAGACAGAGGGAGCAGGATGGAGCGGGGGCAGGATGAGGCAGGGGGGCAGGATGGATGGCGGGGGGCAGATGGGGGGGGGGGGGAGTGGAGAGGGCGGGGAGCGGGGCAGGATGGAGAGGGGGCAGATGGCGGCGGCAGATGAGACAGAGGGGCGATGGGGGGGGGGCAGGATGGAGGCGGGGGGGCAGGATGGAGCGGGGGCAGGATGGAGACAGGGGGCAGGAGGAGGCGGGGCAGGATGGAGCGGGGGGCAGGATGGAAGGTGGGGGCAGGATGGAGACAGAGGAGCAGGATGGGGCGGGGGCAGGATGGAGCGGGGGCAGGATGAGCGGCGGGCAGATGGAGACAGAGGGCAGGATGGAGGCGGGGGGCAGGATGGAGCGGGGCAGGATGGAGACGAGGGAGCAGGATGGAGGGGCGGGCAGGATGGAGACAGAGGAGCAGGATGGAGGCGGGGGCAGGATGGAGGCGGGGGGGCGGATGGATGCGGGCGGGCAGGATGGAGACAGAGGGAGCAGGATGGAGGCGGGGGAGGATGGAGGCAGGGGCAGGATGGATGCGGGCGGGCAGATGGAGACAGAGGAGCAGGATGGAGACGGGGGGGCATGGAGCCAGGGGGGAAGGATGGAGCCAGGGGGGAAGGATGGAGCCAGGGGGACCAAAAGGACATAGATAAATTGATAAATAGTAGTAGATGCAATATATAGTCTAAAATGAGATTATAATTCCTTTATTTTACTCAAGAAATGGCTGGAGATTAGTATAACAGGCTATATCGGTCATTTTTGACCAAAAAGTTCAAATGTAAAAAAAAACATGGAGCGAAAAGTAAACAAAAAAATAAAAGTACCCAAAGAAAGAAGCCCTCAAATGAGGAAAAGTCAATTACCGTATATACTCGTGTATAAGCCGACCCGTGTATAAGCCGACCCCCCTACTTTTGCCCCCAAAAACTGGGAAAACTTATTGACTCGCGTATAAGCCGAGGGTGGACTCCAGCACAGGTATACAACCCCCAGCAGTGAGGTATACCGCAGCCTCCCCAGTGGTAGTATACAGCAGCAGCCCCAGTGGTAGTATACAGCAGCCCAGAGGTATATACAGCCCCAGAGGTATATGCAGCCCCATATGCAGCCCCAGAGGTATATGCAGCCCTATATGCAGCCCCAGAGGTATATGCAGCCCTATATGCAGCCCCAGAGGTATATACAGCCCCAGAGGTATATGCAGCCCCATATGCAGCCCCAGAGGTATATGCAGCCCTATATGCAGCCCCAGAGGTATATGCAGCCCTATATGCAGCCCCAGAGGTATATACAGCCCCAGAGGTATATGCAGCCCTATATGCAGCCCCATATTGTAGCCCCAGAGGTATATGCAGCCCTATATGCAGCCCCAGAGGTATATGCAGCCCTATATGCAGCCCCAGAGGTATATACAGCCCCAGAGGTATATGCAGCCCTATATGCAGCCCCAGAGGTATATGCAGCCCCACATTGCAGCCCCAGAGGTATATGCAGCCCTATATGCAGCCCCAGAGGTATATACAGCCCCAGAGGTATATGCAGCCCCATATGCAGCCCCAGAGCTATATGCAGCCCCAGAGGTATATGCAGCCCTATATGCAGCCCCAGAGGTATATGCAGCCCCAGAGGTATATGCAGCCCCAGAGGTATATGCAGCCCTATATGCAGCCCCAGAGGTATATGCAGCCCTATATGCAGCCCCAGAGGTATATACAGCCCCAGAGGTATATGCAGCCCTATATGCAGCCCCAGAGGTATATGCAGCCCCATATTGTAGCCCCAGAGGTATATGCAGCCCTATATGCAGCCCCAGAGGTATATGCAGCCCTATATGCAGCCCCAGAGGTATATACAGCCCCAGAGGTATATGCAGCCCTATATGCAGCCCCAGAGGTATATGCAGCCCCACATTGCAGCCCCAGAGGTATATGCAGCCCTATATGCAGCCCCAGAGGTATATACAGCCCCAGAGGTATATGCAGCCCCATATGCAGCCCCAGAGGTATATGCAGCCCTATATGCAGCCCCAGAGGTATATGCAGCCCTATATGCAGCCCCAGAGGTATATGCAGCCCCAGAGGTATATGCAGCCCCAGAGGTATATGCAGCCCCAGAGGTATATGCAGCCCTATATGCAGCCCCAGAGGTATATGCAGCCCTATATGCAGCCCCAGAGGTATATACAGCCCCAGAGGTATATGCAGCCCTATATGCAGCCCCAGAGGTATATGCAGCCCCATATTGTAGCCCCAGAGGTATATGCAGCCCTATATGCAGCCCCAGAGGTATATGCAGCCCCAGAGGTATATACAGCCCCAGAGGCATATGCAGCCCTATATGCAGCCCCAGAAGTATATGCAGCCCCACATTGCAGCCCCAGAGGTATATGCAGCCCCACATTGCAGCCCCAGAGGTATATGCAGCCCTATATGCAGCCCCAGAGGTATATGCAGCCCCACATTGCAGCCCCAGAGGTATATGCAGCCCTATATGCAGCCCCAGAGGTATATGCAGCCCCATATTGCAGCCCCAGAGGTATATACAGCCCCAGAGGTATATGCAGCCCCATATGCAGCCCCATATGCAGCCCCATATGCATATACAGCAGCCGCAGCCCCGGGGCTGTATACAGCCGCAGCCCCGGAGGTATACAGGCCCCCCATCAAGTTCCAGGGCCCCCTCCCCCTTGCGCGCCAGCCTGTAAAGGAAAATCATACTTACCGGTGTCCAGTCGCGCCGTCCGCAGCTGCCGACATGATGATCCCCGGCTTCATTCAGCGTCTTCCCGCGACTTCCTGTGGTCGCGGGCAATGACGTCATTGGCCGCGACTACAGGAAATGCGGAAGACGCTGAATGGAGCCGGGGATCGTCATGTCGGCAGCTGCGGACGGCGCGACTGGACACCGGTAAGTATGATTTTCCTTTACAGGCTGGCGCGCAAGGGGGGGGGGGGGGGGCCCTGGAACTTGATGGGGGGCTTGTATACCTCCGGGCTGCGGCTGTATTTTTTTTATTTTTTATATACCCGCGTATAAGCCGAGGGGGGACTTTTCAGCCCAAATTTTGGGCTGAAAAACTCGGCTTATACGCGAGTATATACGGTAATCACAAGTTTTCGAACCACATAATGAATATTTAAAAAATATATCAAATTTCAAATTCGGTCATTTTTGACCAAACAGAACAGCAGGGTTAAACCTGCAGCAAAGAGGTTGAGGGAGCAATAGGAAGACTGAGTGCAAACAAGGCGCCCGGCCCTGATGGTTTCAACGGAGCATATTTTAAAGCCATGAAAGACCAGATCGCCCCGATACTTACCGACCTATATAACGGATTCCTACAAGGAACCCAAATACCCGAGGCCATGAACATGGCATACATTAAATTAATTCCCAAACCAGGAAAAGACACCCTAGACCCATCGGGATATCGACCAATATCATTAATTAACCTAGACTTAAAATTAATGTCAAAAGTAATGGCTGACCGCTTAGCCTCAATTTTGCCGAACCTAATTCCCGCTCACCAGGCAGGCTTCATAAAAGGCAGATCCACTACAACGAACATACGCAAAGCAATGCTGATAATGGATGTAGTGAGGGGGAGGGAGAGAGACGAGAAAGGTTATCCAGCCATAGTTACATTAGATGCCGAAAAGGCTTTTGACAATATACGATGGCCATGGCTGGATAAAGTCTTCAAAACCTATAACCTCACGGGTAACTTTAGGACGTATCTTGGGGCCCTATATAACAACCCGAAAGCTAAGGTGAGCATACCGGGATTCCTATCAGATGCCATTAGCCTTAATAAAGGAACTAGAGAGGGTTGCCCACTCTCGCCCTTATTATTCAATATGGCAATTGAACCACTGGCAATGTACCTAGAACACCATAAGGTGTTCAGGGGCATCATGGTGGGGTCAAAAGAGGTACGACTGGCGATGTTTGCCGACGATGTTATTCTCTTCTTAAACGACCCAGACAAAGAACTCAAAAATGCCCTCACAGAAATAGAACGATTGGGCAGATATTCGGGTTTCACACTCAACAAAAACAAATGCGAAATAATGTTCCTTCAGAAAACACCCCCCCTGCTGACAGGAAATCAATATGAAAATATACAGGTAGCAAAAGATAAGATACGATACCTAGGAATCCTTCTGGCCAGATCACCTGCGCAAATTTATAAATACAACTTTGCTCCCATAATTGAAAAGATTGAAAAGGAATTACTGAGATGGAAAGACTTACCCTTGTCTCTGTTAGGTCGGGCGCACTTGATCAAAATGATCAGTTTTCCGAGACTCCTCTACCCGCTCCAAACAATTCCCCTATTATTGAAGCACGCAGATGTCAAGCGGCTCAATAAAGCATTTTCAAAATTTCTGTGGAGAGGTGGGAGAGCGAGGATAGCAATGCAGACTCTTCTACAGACAAAAGACATGGGTGGACTAGGACTACCAGATGTAAGGGGCTATAACCTCGCCTGTATGGCCAGACATGTAGCAGACTGGTTACACAACACAGATAGATACTCTGACGTTATGCTGGAAAGTGAATTAGCCAAACCATGGGGACTACCGGCCCTACTTCACTCCCCATTATCGGTCATACCAAAAAAGATTAAGGACACGATGTTCTGCAGAGATACCATTGCCACATGGAAAGCCATTAGGAAAAAAATGAGACTCTCATGGAAAATTTCAATACATTTATCACCATGGAACCATCCTGGATTCAAAGTAGGCCGCCTTAATAAACTCTTTGAGAAATGTAGGGAAAAAGGAGTGAGCACCATGAAAGACCTCATGAACCTAAGTGAAAAAAGGTGGTTATCGGGTCAGGAAATATTGCAGAAATTTGGACTTCCAAATACACATTTTCTGCAGTACTACCAGATACGATATCAACTAATGGAGAACCTCCTAGATATAAAGAGGGAGATAAATAACGAGCTTTGGGCAAACACGATAGACTCGAATCCATCCAACATAAACATCTCGTTTCTCTATGCAGGGCTACAAAAGATACTAAGGGCCACTTTACACACACCAACTTATCTGTCCAACTTCTGACCAACTTACTGGTTGAAGTGAAATCATGGACACATTGCTCCATTTTGTGGCTGTGTATAAATGGAACAATGTGTCCATGATTTCACTGCAACCGGTAAGGCTGGGGTCACACACACAGATATCTGGGCAGATATTGTTCACAGATCTCTGGTTGCAGTGAAATCATGGATAGATTGCTCCATTTGTACACAGCCACAAAATGGAACCATGTATCCATGATTTCACTGCAACCAGAGATCTGTAAACAATATCTGCCCAGATATCTGTGTGTGTGACCCCAGCCTAAGACCGACTACCCCAGACAAACTGTTCCGAAGATGGAAAAAACACTTCCCAGACCAAGACTTGATATCAAAATTATTAGAGGGATGGCAATTAGCGAGACGACACTTAGAGAATGAGAGATGGAGAGACACCCAATATAAGGTGATGCACGGGACTATCCAGGGCTTCAATATCCCTTCAAAACAGGGAGGAACACAGAGATGGCTAGCTTGTCCCAAATGTAAGACACCGATGACAGATATAGAACATGGACTGTGGTCATGCCCAACAACTCAAAATTTGTGGAGGGGGGTTGAGACACTAACAACGACCATGGCTGGACATAAAATTGGATTATCCCCACTGCTATGGCTGTTCCATTACATTGACACGACTGACCAAACACCGACTCCCTTGACATTATTTCACACGATAGCTATACTGGCTAAACGCCTCATACTACAGTGTTGGCTGGATGAATCATTACCAAACGCACGGGTACTCGTTACGGTAATGAAAAATGTAGCATTTCTGGAAAGAACGGATACATTGAGATCACCATCTAAGCTGAACACAAAATTCTTTCAGAAATGGCGACCTTTCATTGAAAACGTGATGACAGATCATGACATTAGGGACTTTGTGATGCCCTTCAGGAATACGACATGGTATGCGAAGATGGAATTGGAGGGAAATCTGGGAAAACTCAGATGTGACACAGCGCCATGAGAACACTACACATAGATAACTCCGAAAATTAAAGTAAAATATTTTATTCAGATACTTTGTGAGCTAACAAGAGACGTTTAGATACATGAATCAAAACAGAACCATCGCAATGGGAGGGGGGGAGGAGGGAGGGATGGGGACAGTTATTTGGAAGGTTGAAAACATGACTTATGGTTAAGAAAGCTGTACACCGCTGAATTTCTTCAAACCATGTTTCTGTTCAATTTTATATTATATTTGATATTTGATACAGTTATACCTGTTAAATGCAATGTACATTAGAATGTTGAAAATTGAATAAAAAAGATGATAAAAAAAAAAAACCTGCAGCAAAGTGCAGGTTGGGGTGTGGTTGGATGCAAAGCTGAAGGTGCTGATTGCCTATGTCTGTGTGAGCTGAACACAGGCCGGAGCCTAATGGTGGGTTTACACACACCAATCATTGTATCCAATCTCTGAACCAATCTCTGGTTGCAGTGAAATCATGGACACATAGTTCCATTTTGTGGCTGTGTACAACATGGAGCAATCTGTCCATGATTTCACTGCAACCAGAGATTGGTTGAGAGATTGGATACAATGATTGGTGTGTGTAAACCCACCATGAGACTTGGGTGAAGCCGCTTTAGAGGTTCCTACATTAGTTCATGCCGTCGCCTGTGACAAGCTGCTCTTTTTAATCTGAAATTTGCAAATAAAGAATTTCTGTGGTTGAAATAAACTTACTTGAGTCACTACTTCTCTACAGCATTGAGAGTGTAAGGTCCGTGCCCCTGCACTATGAAATATGAAAAATAATTGGAAAAGTTTTGATATTTTCCACTTTAAAACACCAGGGTGAGCAGCTGATGATAATTGCAATGAATTCCTGCACTACCAAGGCAGTAAATGTGAGAGGGATCTGCTCACATGCATCTCATGCCCTCCCCAGTGTGAACCGCACCGCCCCGAATCAGATTTCAGTTTTTTGCTATCCGGTTTCCATCTGTCTGGGAGGACCCGGGAGAATTCAGATTTTTCTCCCAGACACAAAAATGTTCCTTGCAGCGGTTTTTGTGTCCTGCACCCCCTAACATGGGAGTCTATGGTGCCGGATCCGATATAAAATCGGATGCGGCTCCCGGACGCTGGCTGCTGAAGTTTAGTAGCGAGCACTGCTCAACTTCAGCACCTGGAGCTGTCCCGTGCAGAGATTTCAGGACTGTGGCTAGCTCCCCGATTTTGAACTTTCAGCAGCTGCAGCCAATTGCGGCAGAAAACAGGACCGGTGGCATATCCGGTTCTGTTTGTCCAGGGTAGTCAGGTTCTGTCCAGTGCCCGGGTGTATAATGAGGCGGTCACTGTACAGGGGAGGTTCTGTATTCATCACAGGGTATATAATGAGGAGATCACTGTACAGGGGAGGTTCTGTATTCATCACAGGATGTATAATGAGGAGATCACTGTACAGGGGAGGGTCTGTACTCATTACAGGTTGTATAATGAGGAGATCATTGTACAGGGAAGGTTCTGTATTCATCACAGGGTGTATAATGAGGAGGTCACTATACAGGGGAGGTTCTGTATTCATCACAGGGTGTATAATGAGGAGGTCACTGTACAGGGGAGGTTCTGTATTCATCACAGGGTGTATAATGAGGAGGTCACTATACAGGGGAGGTTCTGTATTCATCACAGGGTGTATAATGAGGAGGTCACTGTACAGGGGAGGGTCTGTATTCATCACAGGGTGTATAATGAGGAGATCACTGTGCAGGGAGGTTCTGTATTCATCACAGGGTGTATAATGAGGAGATCACTGTACAGGGGAGGGTCTGTATTCATGACAGGGTGTATAATGAGGAGATCATTGTACAGGGAAGGTTCTGTATTCATCACAGGGTGTATAATGAGGAGATCATTGTACAGGGGGGGTCTATATTCATCACAGGGTGTATAATGAGGAGGTCACTGTACAGGGGAGGTTCTGTATTCATCACAGGGTGTATAATGAGGAGATCACTGTACAGGGGAGGGTCTGTATCCATCACAGGGTGTATAATGAGATCACTGTACAGGGGAGGGTCTGTGTTCATCACAGGGTGTATAATGAGGAGATCATTGTACAGGGGAGGTTCTGTATTCATTACAGGGTGTATAATGAGATCACTGTACAGGGGAGGGTCTGTATCCATCACAGGGTGTATAATGAGGAGATCACTGTACAGGGGAGGTTCTGTATTCATCACAGGGTGTATAATGAGGAGATCATTGTACAGGGGAGGTTCTGTATTCATCACAGGTGTATAATGAGAAGATCACTGTACAGGGGAGGTTCTGTATTCATCACAGGGTGTATAATGAGGAGATCACTGTACAGGGGAGGGTCTGTATTCATTACAGGATGTATAATGAGGAGATCACTGTACAGGGGGGTCTGTATTCATCACAGGGTGTATAATGAGATCACTGTACAGGGAGGTTCTGTATTCGCCACAGGGTGTATAATGAGGAGATCACTGTACAGGGGAGGTTCTGTATTCATCACAGAGTGTATAATGAGGAGATCATTGTACAGGGGAGGTTCTGTATTCATTACAGGGTGTATAATGAGATCACTGTACAGAGGAGGTTCTGTATTCATCACAGGGTGTATAATGAGGAGACACTGTACAGGGAGGGTCTGTATTCATTACAGGATGTATAATGAGGACATCACTGTACAGAGGAGGTTCTGTATTCATCACAGGGTGTATAATGAGGAGATCACTGTACAGGGGAGGGTCTGTATTCATTACAGGATGTATAATGAGGAGATCACTGTACAGGGGAGGTTCTGTATTCATACAAGGTGTATAATGAGGAGTCACTGTACAGGGGAGGGTCTGTATTCATCACAGGGTGTATAATGAGGAGATCACTGTACAGGGGAGGTTCTGTATTCATCACAGGGTGTATAATGAGGAGATCGCTGTACAGGGAGAGTTCTGTATTCATCACAGGGTGTATAATGAGGAGATCACTGTACAGGGAGGTCTGTATTCATCACAGGGTGTATAATGAGGAGATCACTGTACAGGGAGAGTCTGTATTCATCACAGGGTGTATAATGAGGAGATCACTGTACAGGGGAGGTTCTGTATTCGCCACAGGGTGTATAATGAGGAGGTCACTGTACAGGGAAGTTTTGTATTCATCACAGGGTGTATAATGAGGAGATCACTGTACAGGGAGGTTCTGTATTCATCACACGGTGTATAATGAGGAGATCACTGTACAGGGGAGGTTCTGTATTCATCACAGGTGTATAATGAGAGGTCACTATACAGGGAGGTCTGTATTCATCACAGGTGTATGATGAGGAGGTCACTATACAGGGAGGTTCTGTATTCATCACAGGGTGTATAATGAGGAGGTCACTATACAGGGGAGGTTCTGTATTCATCACAGGGTGTATAATGAGGCTCTCACTGTACAGGGGGGTCTGTATTCATCACAGGTTGTTAATGAGGAGATCACTGTACAGGGAGGGTCTGTATTCATCACAGGGTGTATAATGAGGAGATCACTGTACAGGGGGGTCCATATTCATCACAGGGTGTATAATGAGATCACTGTACAGGGGAGGTTCTGTATTCATCACAGGGTGTATAATGAGGAGATCACTGTACAGGGGAGGTTCTGTATTCATCACAGGGTGTATAATGAGGAGATCACTGTACAGGAGAGGGTCTGTATTCATCATAGGGTGTATAATGAGGAGATCACTGTACAGGGGAGGGTCTGTATTCATCACAGGATGTATAATGAGGAGATCACTGTACAGGGGAGGGTCTGTATTCATGACAGGGTGTATAATGAGGAGGTCACTGTACAGGGGAGGTTCTGTATTCATCACAGGGTGTATAATGAGGAGGTCACTGTACAGGGGAGGTTCTGTATTCATCACAGGGTGTATAATGAGGAGATCACTGTACAGGGGAGGGTCTGTATCCATCACAGGGTGTATAATGAGGAGATCACTGTACAGGGGAGGTTCTGTATTCATCACAGGGTGTATAATGAGGAGATCATTGTACAGGGGAGGTTCTGTATTCATCACAGGGTGTATAATGAGAAGATCACTGTACAGGGGAGGTTCTGTATTCATCACAGGGTGTATAATGAGGAGATCACTGTACAGGGGAGGGTCTGTATTCATCACAGGATGTATAATGAGGAGATCACTGTACAGGGGGGTCTGTATTCATCACAGGGTGTATAATGAGATCACTGTACAGGGGAGGTTCTGTATTCGCCACAGGGTGTATAATGAGGAGATCACTGTACAGGGGAGGTTCTGTATTCATCACAGAGTGTATAATGAGGAGATCATTGTACAGGGGAGGTTCTGTATTCATTACAGGGTGTATAATGAGATCACTGTACAGAGGAGGTTCTGTATTCATCACAGGGTGTATAATGAGGAGACACTGTACAGGGGAGGGTCTGTATTCATTACAGGATGTATAATGAGGAGATCACTGTACAGAGGAGGTTCTGTATTCATCACAGGGTGTATAATGAGGAGATCACTGTACAGGGGAGGGTCTGTATTCATTACAGGATGTATAATGAGGAGATCACTGTACAGGGGAGGTTCTGTATTCATCACAGGGTGTATAATGAGGAGGTCACTGTACAGGGAGGGTCTGTATTCATCACAGGGTGTATAATGAGGAGATCACTGTACAGGGGAGGTTCTGTATTCATCACAGGGTGTATAATGAGGAGATCGCTGTACAGGGGAGGTTCTGTATTCATCACAGGGTGTATAATGAGGAGATCACTGTACAGGGGAGGTTCTGTATTCGCCACAGGGTGTATAATGAGGAGGTCACTGTACAGGGAAGGTTTTGTATTCATCACGGTGTATAATGAGGAGATCACTGTACAGGGGAGGTTCTGTATTCATCACACGGTGTATAATGAGGAGATCACTGTACAGGGGAGGTTCTGTATTCATCACAGGTGTATAATGAGGAGGTCACTATACAGGGGAGGTTCTGTATTCATCACAGGGTGTATGATGAGGAGGTCACTATACAGGGGAGGTTCTGTATTCATCACAGGGTGTATAATGAGGAGGTCACTATACAGGGGAGGTTCTGTATTCATCACAGGGTGTATAATGAGGCTCTCACTGTACAGGGGAGGGTCTGTATTCATCACAGGTTGTATAATGAGGAGATCACTGTACAGGGGAGGGTCTGTATTCATCACAGGGTGTATAATGAGGAGATCACTGTACAGGGGGGTCCATATTCATCACAGGGTGTATAATGAGATCACTGTACAGGGGAGGGTCTATATTTATCACAGGGTGTATAATGAGAAGATCACTGTACAGGGAGGGTCTATATTCATCACAGGGTGTATAATGAGGAGATCACTGTACATGGGAGGTTCTGTATTCATCACAGGGTGTATAATGAGGAGATCACTGTACAGGGGAGGTTCTGTATTCATCACAAGGTGTATAATGAGGAGATCACTGTACAGGGAGGGTCTGTATTCATCACAGGGTGTATAATGAGGAGATCACTGTACAGGGGAGGTTCTGTATTCATCACAGGGTGTATAATGAGGAGATCACTGTACAGGGGAGGTTCTGTATTCATCACAGGGTGTATAGTGAGGAGATCACTGTACAGGGGAGGGTCTGTATTCATCACAGGGTGTATAATGAGGAGATCACTGTACAGGGAGGTTCTGTATTCATCACAGGGTGTATAATGAGGAGATCACTGTACAGTGGAGGTTCTGTATTCATCACAGGGTGTATAATGAGGAGATCACTGTACAGGGAGGGTCTGTATTCATCACAGGGTGTATAATGAGGAGGACACTGTACAGGGAGGGTCTGTATTCATCACAGGGTGTATAATGAGGAGGTCACTGTACAGGGGAGGGTCTGTATTCATCACAGGGTGTATAATGAGGAGGACACTGTACAGGGGAGGGTCTGTATTCATCACAGGGTGTATAATGAGGAGGTCACTGTACAGGGGAGGGTCTGTATTCATCACAGGGTGTATAATGAAATCACTGTACAGGGGAGGGTCTGTATTCATCACAGGGTGTATAATGAGGAGATCACTGTACAGGGGAGGGTCTGTATTCATCACAGGGTGTATAATGAGGAGGTCACTGTACAGGGGAGGGTCTGTATTCATCACAGGGTGTATAATGAGGAGGTCACTGTACAGGGGAGGGTCTGTATTCATCACAGGGTGTATAATGAGGAGATCACTGTACAGGGGGGGGTCTGTATTCATCACAGGGTGTATAATGAGGAGATCACTGTACAGGGGAGGTTCTGTATTCATCACAGGGTGTATAATGAAATCACTGTACAGGGGAGGGTCTGTATTCATCACAGGGTGTATAATGAGGAGGTCACTGTACAGGGGAGGGTCTGTATTCATCACAGGGTGTATAATGAGGAGATCACTGTACAGGGAGGGTCTGTATTCATCACAGGGTGTATAATGAGGAGATCACTGTACAGGGAGGTTCTGTATTCATCACAGGGTGTATAATGAGGAGATCACTGTACAGGGGAGGGTCTGTATTCATCACAGGGTGTATAATGAGGAGATCACTGTACAGGAGAGGGTCTGTATTCATCACAGGGTGTATAATGAGGAGATCACTGTACAGGGGAGGGTCTGTATTCATTACAGGATGTATAATGAGGAGATCACTGTACAGGGGGGTCTGTATTCATCACAGGGTGTATAATGAGGAGATCACTGTACAGGGAGGGTCTGTATTCATCACAGGGTGTATAATGAGGAGATCACTGTACAGGGGAGGGTCTGTATTCATCACAGGGTGTATAATGAGGAGATCACTGTACAGGGGAGGGTCTGTATTCATCATAGTGTGTAGCATAGGATTATTATAAAAAAGAGCCTTTTTTTGAGCTGGACTGCCCATCACTAACAACCAGAGGAGCTGATCATGTGACCCCTGACTCCTCCCCTCTATGTGACATCATCACAGGTCCTGTAAGCACAGAGCAGCCATATATTAGGTGTGCGGCTCTGCAGGTGGAGCTCTATGTTCTCTCTATTTCTCTATGTTCTACACGTTCTATCTCCTGATATGTTTCCCCTTATTATCTCCAGTCATTGTATTATTACACAGGATCTTTATGATGTTACATCGTCATCTTCTCCCCATTCAGGTCCCTACAATATCGGATCCTCTCACATCTTCTATACAAGAGAATTCTCCTGATTGACCATCAAGGATGGATCTGGACAGGGACAAGATGGCGGAGAGGATCTTCCACCTCACCCTAGAGATCCTCTTCCTTGTTACTGGAGAGGTGAGAGATTGTGATGACAATGTCACATGACATCATTCTTATCTATGGACAGAATAACAGATGACAGAACTGGAGAGGTGAGGACTCTGGAAATGTCTGGAGACTGGAGATTTATTAATGTGTCTCTCCATAACCAGGATTACACAGTAGTGAAGAGCTCTAGTGATCTGTGCTGTCAGGACCCTGTGTCTGAGGGAAGAGCCCTGAGCCCAATCACGGGGCCTCCACCTCACCCCCTGATACATGAGGACATCAATGACCAGAAGATCCTACAACTCACCTACAAGATGATTGAGCTGCTGACTGGAGAGGTGACACTGCTGGGAATGCTGCTGCTGCTGCTGGGACATTATACAGTAACGCTATGAAGGGATCGGGGAAAGATGACAATGGTATCATTGTATGTGTCAGGTTCCTATAAGGTGTCAGGACGTCACCGTCTATTTCTCCATGGAGGAGTGGGAGTATTTAGAAGGACACAAAGATCTGTACAAGGACATAGTCATGATGGAGGTTCCCCGGCCGCCCCTCACATCACCAGGTAATAGACAGGACTAAATACACACGGCCTATAATGATCTGTATGTAAAGAATGAATTCAGTCCTGTATGTGTCTCCTCCAGGTCTATCCAGTAAGAGGACAACACCAGAGAGATGTCCCCGTCCTCTTCTCCCACAGGACTGTAAACAAGAAGATCCCGATGTTCCTCCGGATCATCAGGTAGATGGAGAGAAGGTGTGATGAGATCTCCCTATGATGTGTAGACAGCTGTGAAGGTCTTGTGCTCAGTCTTGTTTTATCCTCCAGTATTCTATGTTTTATACTTGTGTAATGAGAACGGTGGAGATGGCAGATTACAGCTGATCATAGATGGGACTTCTCCATCTGTCTGTGACTTTTACAATCTTTGTTTCAGGGTGAAGATCTGCCCCATATTAATACTACAGAGACATATGTGAGGGGTGATGATGATCTGCCCCATATTAATACTACAGAGACATATGTGAGGGGTGATGATGATCTGCCCCATATTAATACTACAGAGACATATGTGAGGGGTGATGAGCGGTGTAAAGAGGAGATTCCTACAGATAATGACCCAGGTGAGTAGTGACCACTAAATACAGAGAAGTCACAGATTCTTTTCATTCAGCAGCTGCTACAATATGGGACTAAAAAGAATTAACAGAACTTAGTTTTATGATAGTAAACTATGAGGTTTCCCATACTTCCTAAACACGGAAAATGTGCAGTACGTAACTCATATAAAACTGTGTTTTGAGTATCCTTTTTGTTACTTAAGAAAATATCAAGAAAAATCATTTCAAAACTTTTTCACCCTTCCATGTCACCCATAATCTATACAAATTTTAGGGGGGGTACTGCTGGACTTAATATTAACCAATAGGCTGGATAGAATATCAAATATACAGGATGGGGGGGTCACTTGAGTAATAGTGATCACAAAATAATAGGATTTAATGTATATTTTAATGAGATGTATAGTAGAGGGGTTACAAGGACTCTAAACAGTTGAATTTCCAAGAATTAAAGGTACCTTTACACTCCGCAGGCGATAGGCGACTTATCGTCGCCAAATTCCCCAATTACACGCTGAAGCTGGGAGGCAATTTGATGGAGATTGTTCCAGGGCGACATATCGCCGTCAAGATTCCCAGCCGCGGTTGCGGAGTGTAAAGGTACCTTTAGAGATGATCTCAGTGCCATAAACTGGGTCGATGTCCTGAGAAATAAAAGTACACAAAGCAAATGGGACACTTGCATGAGCATCCTGAATGTGACCTGTGCACAATATATACCCTATAGGAATAAACAAGCTAGAAATAGGAGGAAAGGAAAATGGCTAAAAAGAGCTGTAAGGTGCACAATAAATGACAAGAAGGAAGCATTTAGAGAAAGCATGTAGGTAGTGATGAGGCATTAAATAATTAAAGAAAATGCAATAAATGATCTAAAAAGCAAAATCAAGGCAGCAAAGATTGAGACTGAGAGACTCATTGCCAGAGAAAGTAAAAAGAATCCCAAAATAACCTTCAACCACATAAATAGTAATACACTGAATAATAATAGTCTTGGCCCCCTCAAAACTAGGTGGGGTGAAATGGTGGCGGAGGATGAGGGAAAAGCCAATCTACTGAATGCCCTTTTCTCTACAAGAAAATCGCATGACCAGACATCATGATTTGATCAGTGATAAAATAAATTCTCCATTAACCTGCTTAACAGTAAATGTAACCTTTACAGTGGGTAAAATCCTTGAGGATTTCTTAAGAGATCCTATACTGGAGTATCTCAAGAAGCTTAACTTCATGACCCAGTATCAACATAGGTTTATGAGGGATTGTTCCTGTCAAACTAATTTGGATGTCGTATGTAGCAAATTTTCAAGGGCATTTGATATGGTGCCACACAAAAAGTAAGTATACAATATGAGAATAGTAGGACTAGGGTCAAATACGTATAATTGGGTTAAGAACTGGCTCAGTGATGGGAAACAAAGGGTGGTTATTAATGGAACACACTTGGACTAAGTACAGTTAACAGTGGGATACCAGAGGGGTCAGTATTGGGTCTTCTCTTTTTTTAACACATTTATTAACAACCTTTATAGGGGGAATACAGAGTAGAGTATAAAATACAGAGTAGAATTTCAATGTTTGGAGATGATACTAAATGCTGCAAGGTAACAAATACAGGGGAAATTAAATTAGTATAAGGCTGGTTTCACACTACGATTTTGGCCCCCATGCAGCCCTATGGGCATTGGACCGAATCGGATGTGCACTAAATGGCATCCAATTTGGTCCGATCCGATTCTGTCTGATTTTGTCCGATTTTTTTTTTTATCGGTGCAAAAGTCTGAGCATGCTCCAATTTTTGCACCGAAAATAAAATCGGACAAAATCGGATTGGACCAAATCAGATGCCATGTAGTGCACATCCGACCCGACCCGATGTTTTTAACATGGGGCCCTATGAAGCAGGGTCTGAGGAAACATCTGATGTGTCCTCGGACCCGATTTTACTGTACTGAACATGCTCAGTACAGTAAAACTGCTCCTAACTGGGAAAGCAGGGGTTAAAAAAAAAAATATGTATGCTCACTTGTCCCCGAGGCCCCGCCGTCTCCCGCACAGTCCCGCAGGCTCCCGGTGTCTTCCCGGTGTCTCCAGAGGTCTTCTTCTTCTGAACAGGACCTGCCGTGATGTCACAATCATGTGACCGCCTGTTAAAAAGGTGTAACCGACAGTCACGTGACTGTGACGTCACAGCAGGTCCTGTTCAGAAGAAAAAGACCTCTGGAGACACCGGGAGGACACCGCAAGGACACCGGGAGCCTGCGGGACCGTGCGGGAGACGGCGGGGGCCTTGGGGACAGGTGAGCATACATTGTTTTGTTTTTTTTTGTATCAGGCCGGAGGGAGCGATTTTCTGCCGGAATCGGATGCCTAATTGGCATCCGATTCCAGGCATCAGAAGGGAGCCAATACTGTCCGATTTTATCGGACAGCATTGGCTCCCTTAAAAATCGTAATGTGAAAGTAGCCTTACACTGGGATTTATGCTTTCTGGAGGCTTGGGCTAAGAAATAGCAATTAAAGTTTTAATGTGGATAGATGTAAGGTCATGCTCTTGGGCAGAAAAAATAAAATGTATGTCCTCTGGCACCCCCCTATCATCTGGACAATCAGAGAATTGACCGAGGATAAGGAAATGAGCATGGCTGCTCTGCTTCATGCAGAATATTGAGGCGCTTGCTGAGATGGGATGTATAAATTTTCAGCTAGGAATATATATACAGCAGTCCATGACTACCAAATCTGTAATAACACAAGCAAAATACTCTGCCACCACTACTGGTAACTTGAGGCCTACACGGGGTCATGGTTTTTCATCATAGAGCAAGAAGTACAAAGCTATGAAATTTTATATATTTAATCTGAAAATATAGGCAGTGTTTACAAAAATATTCAAGTTTAAAAAGGGGACAGATTACAGTACAGCATAGATAGTTACTTGTGTCACATGGTGACTGCTGCAAGCTTTCGGGAGGGAGAAACTCCTTAGAAGAGATTCAATTTAGCATCACAGTTTAGGCTGTGTTCTCCATCGTCCGAGTCACAAAAGCACAAAAGGGTGGTTTTGGTTTTTATGATTACTATAAATTTACTGACCTCCCATCTTCTGACCTCATGGGGCTGGATTTAGAAGAGTTGTCAGTACTACAGAAAATTAAGGAATTGCCACTCTTTGCCATATCACAGCCTCTTGAGCATTGCACATGAAAGATATTCATGTCATCTTGTCGGTTGTGAAATTATCTTTTAATAGACAGGAAACACGACATGGCTGATATTCTCTAACAGGCGCAAATCCATTTGCTATGATTCCGGCCATCGCCCAACATTTGCCATTTCATACGGATTCTAACTATAAATTTCATAACTCAACTATTAATGTAGTGTATGAAATTTGATATGAAGTGTTTTAACTGAGAGAACAAAGAACCTCTGCATTGCTTTGATTGCTGTTATTATATGTCTTTAGGGTTATGAAACCTACTCCTTTGCATTCCTGGCCATTTTCTAGCTGTTTTTAATTACTCGAAGGGGAAAGGGGGTCAGAGTTCTTTGGTCAGTGAATATTAAAACAAGGGTGAGGGAGGACAGGAGGCACTGTCTCTGAGGCTGAGTATCAGCTCCAAGAGACAATGGAAAACATACTTCTATTATATGTTCCTGACAATGTATAATTATGTACTAAATTGTAAAACCGTCACTGAAAATGACTTTGGATATACTGTATGGGTGAATATCTGACTCTGACTTTAGTGACCAGTGTCAAGCAGCTGCTGCCAAGACTAATAAAATAATGGGTTGCATTAAAAGAAACATAGAGACTAATGATGACAACATAGTTTTGCCTCCATACAAATCACCAGTGTGACCCCACTTAGAATATTGTATACAATTTTGTCTCTGGTGTATAGAAAGGATATATTTGAACTAGAGCAAGTGCAGAGAAGAGCGGACAAAGTTATTAGAGGACTGGGTGGACCAAGATATCAGGACAGGTTATTAAATTTGGATTTATTGAGTTTGGAAAAACAAAGGCTTAGGGGCGATCTAAGAATGTACAAATATATGAGGGAACAGTACAGAGATCTTTCTAATGATCTTTTTACACCTGTAATGTGCTGTAGGATTACTCAGGGATCTATTAGCAGATGGGAGCACTGACAGACTGAAACCAAATTTAAAGGTGAACAAGTCTATATTTATCACACGTGGCAGAAAAAACTTGAAGTGCAACAAATGAGTTGAGATAAGTTCATCAAACAGGCAACAACTGAAAGTCTTTTGAAATAGTTCTAGCACAATAATGTAAACAAGAAAGTGTTTAGAGTTTATTCCAAAAGTTTATTCCAAGTATTTTGATCCCATCTGACCACATGACCTTCTCCCATGCCTCCTCGGGGCCTGGACATGTGCTGACTTGAGCAGGGGGACCTTGCGTGCCTTCAGGATTTTTATCCTAGTGTGTTACTAATGGTAATCTTTGAGACTGTGGTCCCAGCTTTCTTGAGGTCATTCAAAAAAAACAAATAGATTTGCGCCAAACTGCTTAAATCAAGTGTGGGATCAGTCAGAGATCCCTTCTGCTCACCTTCTCCTGTTGTGCCTAATCGCACAACTGGATTGTGGGTTTAGATTTCTCCCAGCTGGGCTCTCCTCATGGGCTCCGAGCGGCAAGGAGGAAAGATGCACGTAATCCCCGTGGATCTCGGTGCACGTGACAGCTCAGGGGGAGTGGTGGTGTGACGTCTGCCAGGTCCTGAGATCCAAAGCTGCTGTGTATCACGCTTCCCGACGGGGAAGAAAAATTGCAGCTCCAGAAACACAAGTGATATTGTAAGCGCTAAGGTAACAGTAACAGGACTCGGCTCAATCAAATATTACCTCTCGGCTTTAAGGGTTCAGTATAAGGATCCCTTTAGCCACAACGCGTTTCAGTGCCAATTGCGCCTTTCTCAAGTGATTCACTTGAGAAAGGCGCAATTGGCACTGAAACGCGTTGTGGCTAAAGGGATCCTTATACTGAACCCTTAAAGCCGAGAGGTAATATTTGATTGAGCCGAGTCCTGTTACTGTTACCTTAGCGCTTACAATATCACTTGTGTTTCTGGAGCTGCAATTCTTGAGGTCATTGACCAGGTCCTCTTGTGTAGTTCTGGGTTGATTCGTGACTTTTCTCAGAATCTTCCTTAAACTTCTTAGGCTGGCTTCACACTGTGGGTTTGATCCGATCCGAGGCTGTCCGTGTACACCGGACAACCCCGAACCAGATTTTGGCCCTATAGTAACCTATGGGGCCGGATGGAAGCCAGATGGCAGCTCTCTGCCATCCGGTTTCCATCTCTCCGGGACAATCCGGGAGAATTCAGATTTCTCTCACGGACACAAAAACGTTGCTTGCAACGTTTTTGTATCCTAGGAGAAAAATCTCCCCTAATTGCATTCGCCCGGATCGTCCCGGATCCGGGGCAATCCGGTGCTCCCTATGGGGCCAGATTGCCCTGGTCCGGGAGGATCCGGGAACCGGACACCTGCAGCTGCACGCCGCTGTTGTTTCAGGACTGCGGCTAGCTCCCTTCAAGCCGCGGTCCTGATTCATCAGCAGCTTCAGCTGCGTGCGGCTGCACACCAGACCGGAGGGCATATTAGCCCTCCACTGTGTGCTGATCCGGTCCGGGGTTGTCAGGTTCATCCTGACAGCCTCAAGTCGGATCAGACCCGCAGTGTGAAGCTGGCCTTACTTTTCCAGAAATGGGCAGAGGGTTCTATTGTAGGAGTCATTAATGACTTATTATGCTTTCAGATTTGACTTAGCCGGCCATTAAAATAGTTAGACTTTGTAAAGAAGTTGGGGCAGAATTTAGGTTCGCCACCACCGCGGGCTGTGATTAAGAAAAAAAATAAATCGAAGCCTTACTTGTCTATCTTTTGCCTTTCTGCATTTGACTGCAGCCGTGTTCCATATACAACATGTGAGTGCTGCGATCCATCTATGGCCTCACAGTATACGTAATGCAACGGTCATGTGTAATATTAGGCAGCCAAGTAGACTAAGCGTGGAGAAGAGCAATAAAGTGGTAGCCCTGAAGTGACAGGGGATTTAATAGGCAAGTAGTGTTTACTTTAGTTTATCACATTCTCCTTTACCCCACTTAATCTGGGAAAAAACACTCAAAAAATTAATTTGCTATTCAAATGTTACACTTTTTACAAACTCTTCTCATACATAATTGTATGTCTCCATTATGATTTAAAATGCATGTGGCTGTCAAGGATTGAGCCAGACAGACACCCCCTAATAGTACTGACTGACAGGCTCATTGTGATTCTCCACTGAGTGCCTTAGCCTGGCTTCACACTACGGTGTGATCCGGTCCGGGGCTGTCCGGGATGACCCTGACAGCCCTGGACCGAATCAGTACACAGAACCGGAGAGTCTAATGTGCCCTCCGGTCCTGTGTGCAGCCGGATGCTGCTAATTGCAGCCACAGCTGCTGATTTTTCAAGACCGCGGCTAGCATGGAGCTAGCCGCGGTCCTGAAACAACAGCGGCATGCAGCCGCCAGTGTCCGGTTCCCGGATCCTCCCGGTCCGGGGCAATCCGGCCCCATAGGCTCCCATGTTAGGGAGGGCCGGATTGCCCCGGCTCCGAGAGAATCCGGCCGAATCCGGGAACCGGCAAATTGGGGAGATTTTTCTCCCCGGACAAAAAAATGATGCAAGCATCATTTTTGCGTCCGGAGAGAATAATCCATATTTTCACGGATTGTCCCGGAGTGATGAAACTGGATGGCAGAGAGCTGCCATCCGGCTCCATCCGGCCCCATTGGCTGCTATGGGGCCAAAAACCAGTCCGGGGCTGTCTGATTTATACCGGACAGCCCCGGATCAAAAAAATCGTGGTGTGAAACCAGCCTTACTTCAAAATAATGGCACTCTGAAATATAAACCTAGGAAGATGGGGATTTCAACACTGAATTAAAATACAGCTGGAGCCTATTAGATGGCCTGATATCTTTATATAGTGGTCCTTGTTCTGTGATCTTAGGTTAAAATGTGAACTGTTTTGTCACCAATATCTTAGTAAATTATCAAATTTTGCAACATGACTTACAATTGTAATGGACATTTTATATCCTTGAAAAAAAACTATTTCCAAGATAATAATATTGAAAAAGTAATAAAAGTGTTTTATTTGTCAGGTGACTGTATTACAAGATCAGGTGAACTTCTGACATCCTCATATTTTCAAACATATGATGTTGATGTGCCACAAGACACATATGAAGAACATTGTGTTACCCCATCTGTATCCTCAGTGCTTCACAGCAAAGCTCTACCATCTGCTCCTATTAAACAGGTCCTATCTTGTGATTCATCACATGCTATTAAGGAAAATAAAAGTCACAGAAGGGATGATGCAGCTACAATAGGAAAGAAGATATTTTCATGTTCTTATTGTGGAAAATATTTTAATCGTCATTCAAACCTTGTTGCACATAAGAGAACTCACACAGGGGAGAAGCCATATCCATGTCCAGAATGTGAGAGATGTTTTAGAGATAAATCAACTCTTGTTACACATCAAAGAACTCACACCGGGGAGAAGCCATTTTCCTGTTCAGAATGTGGGAAATGCTTTACAGAGAAATCAGCTCTTATAGCACATCAGAGAATACACACAGGGGTGAAACCATTTTCATGTTCAGAATGTGGGAAATGTTTTGCGGGTAAGTCAACTCTTGTTACACATCAGAGAACTCACACAGGGGAGAAGCCTTTTTCGTGTTCAGTGTGTGCGAAAAATTTTAATCAGAAATCAAGTCTTGTTAAACATCAGAGAACTCACACAGGGGAGAAGCCATATTTATGCTCAGAGTGTGGCCAAGATTTTAGTCAGGTATCAAGTCTTGTTATACATCGAAGGACTCACACAGGGGAAAAACCATATTCATGTATAGACTGTGGGAAATGTTTTGTGTGTAAATCAGACTTGGTTAGACATGAAAAAAGTCACCTGGGGAAAAAGCCATACCTATATTGAGAATGTGGGAAAAGGATATGTCGAGCCCCAGGCTGTGGGGTACTCGGGTATCAGGTGGCAGAGGGTTAACTTTGTCACGGGGAATGGCGGCTGTGCCTGATCCCGTGTCCTGGGTGACACTTCAAAAGGGGTTTTATGTACAAGGGATTATTTACAAGTTAGTAGTTGTCGTGACGCCACCTGCAGTTTCTGGTGAAGTAGCACCAGCGCCACCACAGTCCGCCGGAGGTCGGTGGTATTGCGGCTGAGATGGTGTAGTCCTCCGCAGGCAGGACTGGGACCTCCGGGGCAGCAATCCTGTGAAGGAATAAGTTCATAGGAAAGAAGATGCAGCAGAGTCGAGTTCACTTCACTCCAAGTACTTTACTGAAAAACTTTAGCAGCATTCGTTACAGTTCTCAGTGCAGTAAGATGTTAAATGACAAGTAGGTAACGGGTGGCTGCAAGCGGATCTCAGATGGTAGGATGGAACCCTCAGTGTGTGTCTTTTCTCCGTCAATTCTTCCCTGCTTCCCAGTAGTCGGGGTGAAGTCTGACCCCATAAAGCGGATCTGGCCTACTGCTGTCTCTCACTCTCCTCGCTCCCGTCGGGTTACCTTCTGCTGGACCGCTGAACCCTCAGGCGATCCTGGTACGCTCTTCTGGTCGCTTAAGAGTCTGGGCAGTATATATATACCCCTCAGTACGCCGGATTTTCTGTGGTCCTTAGAGGATCCCACAGGTGCGGGCTCCGGTGCCCGGTAAGCTGCCGGGGTTGGACTCTCCGAAGTCCCTCTCTTCCTCCAGGCTGGCTGTCTGCACCTGGGAAAGCTTTCTTTCTACCTGGGCCCTCAGCCGAGGGACCCTCCGCTCTGGTTGGAGGCAAGAAGAGGACCTCCTTGCTCCCTCAGGCTCCCTGCCTTGCTGCTAGCTGACTCTAGTTCCCCCTGGAGGTGGTTTTTATTCCCTCCCGGGTACCTTCCACTGTGTGATCTAGTGTGGGGTGTTGGTCTATGGGTTCCACCCATCATTCTAAAATCCACTTGCAGCTGGAGTATCTGCACCTCTTTTACGGATGCAGTACCCCTCTGTGTCGCCTGCCTTGCGGGGCGCCACACTTATTTCTTTTCTTTCAAAAGTACACAGAGCTCACACATTTGAGAAGCAATTTTGATTCGTAGACTGTGAGCCCTCGTGGACAGGATTTCTCCCCTCTTGTATCTGTTCGACCGAATTGTCCACATTTATTGTTACTTGTATTGTTACTATGTTACTTGTCCTAGTCTGCCCCTTTTAGCATGTAAAGCGCCATGGAATATAATGGCGCTATATAAATAAATAATAATAATAATAATAACAATACCCAGAATGTGGGAAGTATTTTATTTGAAAATTAAATTCTGCCAGCATGTTTCTCCTGCTTCTCATGTCACAGGCTTCCTCTTCAGATGGCCTTTATACTCTATAAAGCTTCATAAGTACTTGTTCCATAGTCCTGGGATCCTTTTCTTTTACTTCAAGCAGACTTTAAGTGGCTTGCATGCTCTATCATTGCAGCATATCACCTTTGCATGATCTTTGATAGCCTCTTTGGTGCCAACCTACATGAAACAAAATATTTAGACAGACCTTAAAAAAGGCTACAATAGCCGAAACCTTGGTTTACCCTTTATATACTTTGGGCTACTTGATAATAAATAAAACTTTATTTGCACATGACGGTGCCCTTTTTGGTATGCCAGTGTTAAGGACTCCTCAATCAGGAGTATCAACCTTAGCCCGTACTAATGTACGTATGCAGTGAGAATAACTAACACCTGACACAAGTTCAAGATGCTAAGAGATTATGAATTTACTTAAGAAAACAAATGAAATTTCTGCAGACAATTCTGGGGGTGGTTAGCCCACAATAAGATCATTCATTGATTGGTTACAGAATATTAAACATAACTAATCATTGGTCACTAATAGCTGTAAACTAACTGGCTTATGCAAATCTATTGTAAATAGATTATTCATGCTTATATTAGATTAATCATATTAGTGTTATTTAACATTATGGAAGCTTCCTTATCTTATGTTTTAGAACATTCTGCCTTGTTATTAAAACATCCTATTCTTTGGTCTCAGTCCCAGACGTAGATGACCTTCACTATAACTCATAGTTAGCAATACTTGATGTGAAAGCATTATTTCTTAAAGGCAAAAAGTATTTAAAGGGATGGGAACATCTATGCTAGATATATAGTACAACACAGCACATAGATAAATCTTTGGATATTTTCATACATGGATATATATTGATTTCCTTAAAGGGATCCTGTCACCTCCAAAACGCCTCCTAAGCTAGCAAAACATTTCCCTGCAGCATATTATCACTAATCTCACACTCCTTTTGTCTCCTAAAAGCATCCTGTGAAAGTGCATAAAAACGTTTTAATACTTACTCATTAGTGACTATAATTAGCAGGGGCTATTCTTTAGTCACCAAGGCGGGCTGTTTTGCAGCTCCAGGATCCACCCTGTCTCTGTGTGTTTGCTGTGCTTGTGCAGGCATTGCCCTCTCCCTTTCTATCACTCACAGAATGCAAATCATTAGTCCTGCCTTCAGTTTCACAGCAGCACAGACAGAGAGAGGGTGGATCCTGGAGCTGCAAAACAACACCCCTGGTGCCTAAAGAATATAGCCCCTGCTAATTATAATGCCTAATGAGTAAGTATTAAAACGTTTTTCTCCACTTTCACAGGATGCTTTTAGGAGACAAAAGGAGTGTGAGATTAGTGATAGGATGCTGCAGGGACATGTTTTGGTAGCTTAGGAGGCGTTTTGGAGGTGACAGGATCCCTTTAACACCAGGGCTTCTGTGCTCTATAATAAATATATTTTCCTGAGCACCCGCTGTCTGTAAGCAGTGAAGGAAGATTATCAGATATATAATATTGTGATGTGTATCAGCCACAAATGTCTTCACAATACAATGATCATGCTTATGTTTTAATGAAATATATAATGGCTTTATAGCTTGTCCCAAATCTTTGCAGTTTTTGATGCATTTCAGCAGCAGAGATCCTTTTTTCTCCCATGTTTCTTGTAACCTTTGGTTTGATGCGGAATGTCCTTCTTAAGTTTCCATTTAAATGCACCCTCTTGTAAAACTAATAATCACAGATGTTTAAGATTGATTTCAGTGTTCCAAAGACCCTGAGACACAAGGCCATCCATGAGTTTATTTTAAAAAAATGAAACATAAATAAAATCATATTTACATCATACACTGCATACATTCAGGGTTATATTTGCCACTAGGCATGGGGTACAGGGAGCTGTATGAGCTCGGAAGTACAAGCTCCTGCACTTCTGGGGTCAGAGGAGCGCCAATCATCCCCCTGCTCCAAGGTGCTATGGTGTCGCTGCAGCGCTACTAGATCATCTCACAACACTGCAGATGTTGCAGCAGGGTGCCGCAAAGGAGAAACAAGACATAGGGGCCAGAAGAAGGATACGTGAGCAGGTGAGTGCTCATTTAGCTGAAGATGGAGGTGGGGGACGAAAGGTAATGCTACATTATGGGCTGATGCTACAGGCTGGGGAGGAGGGAGCCTGATGCTACAGGATGGAGGTTGATGCCACAGGGTAGGGGGACTGATGCTACAGGATAAGGAAGAGGGAGCCTGATGCTACAGGATGGAGAGGAGGGAGGCTGATGCTACAGGATGGAGAGGAGGGAGGCTGATGCTACAGGATGGAGAGGTGGAAGGCTGATGCAACAGTACGGGGAAGAGGGAGCCTGATGCTACAGGATGGAGAGGTGGAAGGCTGATGCTACAGGATATAGAGGAGGGAGGCTGATGCTACAGGATGGAGAGGTGGAAGGCTGATGCTACAGGATGGAGAGGTGGAAGGCTGATGCTACAGGATATAGAGGAGGGAGGCTGATGCTACAGGATGGAGAGGTGGAAGGCTGATGCAACAGTACGGGGAAGAGGGAGCCTGATGCTACCGAATGAAGAGGAGGGAGGCTGATGCTACAGGATGATGAGAGGGAGGCTGATGCTACAGGCTGGGGATGGAGAGAGTGAGACCGGGATAGAGGGAGGCTGATGCTACAGACTGAGGGGCAGGCAGGCTAATGCTACAGGATGGAGAGGAGGGAGGCTTATACTACAGGCTGTGGATGGGGTTTGTGAGGCTGATGCTAAAGGTTAGGAATGGGGAGAGGGACTGAGATGGAGGGAAGCTGATGCAACAGGTTGGGGATGGGGAAGGCTAATCCTACAGGGTGGGAGGGAGGCTGATGCTACATGATGGATGAGAGGCAGGTTGATGCTGCTGGTGGGATGGGGGAGGGAGGCTGATGCTACAGGCTGAAGGAGGGAAGCTGATGCTACAGGCTGGGGATGGGGAAGGGAGGCTGATGCTACAGACTTAGAGGCAGGGAGGCTGATGCTACAGGCTGGGGGGACAAATGCTGATGCTATAAACTGGGGGAAGGGAGGCTGATGCTAAAAGCTGGGGATGAGGGAGGCTGATGCTACATCCTGGGGGAGAGGGATGCTGATGCTTCAGGCTGGGGATGAGGTAGGTTGATGCTACAGGCTAAGGAAGGGATACTTATGCTATGGGCTTGGGATAGAGGAGGATGATACTACAGGCTAGGATAGGGAGACTGTGCACATATGTGTGTAAATACTCATATGTTGTGTGCACATACTCATAGTGTTGACTGCTTCATTTTGGGTTCATTTAAGTACTGTCATAGATAGACCATTATTTTTAATATTTAAAGATTCCATAATATCAGGGTCTGTACCACAGGACTGGCGTATAGCAAATGTGGTGCCAATATTCAAAAAGGGGACAAAAACTGAACTTGGAAATTATAGGCCAGTAAGCTTAACCTCTACTGTGGGTAAAATCCTAGAGGGTTTTCTAAGAGATGCTATACTGGAGTATCTGAACAAAAATAACCTCATGACCCATTATCAACATGGTTTTACGAGGGACCGTTCCTGTCAAACTAATCTAATAAGCTTCTATGAAGAAGTAAGTTCTGGACTGGACCAAGGAAATGCAGTGGATGTGGTGTATATGGACTTTTCAAAAGCTTTTGATACGGTGCCACACAAAAGGTTGATACATAAAATGAGGGCAATGGGGATAGGGGAAAATATGTGTAAGTGGGTTAAGAACTGGCTTAGTGATAGGAAACAAAGGGTGGTTATTAATGGAACACACTCAGAATGGGTCACAGTTAACAGTGGGGTACCACAGGGGTCAGTGTTGGGCCCGCTCCTATTTAATATATTTATTAATGACCTTGTAGGGGGCATACAGAGTAGAATCTCAATATTTGCAGATGACACTAAACTCTGCAGGGTAATCAATACAGAGGAGGACAATTTTATATTACAGGAGGATTTATGTAAACTAGAAGCTTGGGCTGCTAAATGGCAAATGCGCTTTAATGGGGATAAATGTAAAGTCATGCACTTGGGCAGAGGAAACAAAGGGTATAATTATGTGCTTAATTATAAAACACTGGGCAAAACTACCACTGAAAAAGACCTGGGTGTATGGGTAGATGACAAACTCACATTTAGTGGCCAGTGTCAGGCAGCTGCTGTAAAGGCAAATAAAATAATGGGATGTATTAAAAGAGGCATAGATGCTCATGAGGAGAACATAATTTTACCTCTATACAAGTCACTAGTGCGACCACACTTAGAATACTGTGTACAATTCTGGTCTCCGGTGTATAAGAAAGACATAGCTGAACTAGAGCGGGTCCAGAGAAGAGCGACAAAAGTTATTAGAGGACTAAGGGGTCTGCAATACCAAGACAGGTTATTAAACTTGGGGTTATTTAGCTTGGAAAAACGAAGGCTTAGGGGTGATCTTATAATAATGTACAAATATATGAGGGGGCAGTACAGAGACCTTTCTAATGATCTCTTTACTCTTAGGCCTGAGACGGGGACAAGGGGGCATCCTCTACGTCTGGAGGGAAGAAGGTTTAATCATAATCACAGACGTGGATTCTTTACTGTAAGAGCAGTGAGACTATGGAACTCTCTGCCACATGATGTTGTAATGAGTGAGTCACTACTAACATTTAAGAAGGGCCTGGATGCCTTTCTTGAAAACTATAATATTACCGGTTATATATACTAGATTCTTTGATAGGGCGTTGATCCAGGGAATTAGTCTGATTGCCGTATCTGGAGTCAGGAAGGAATTTTTTCCCCCAATGTGGAGATTAGTGTTGCCACATGGGGTTTTTTTGCCTTCCTCTGGATCAACATGTTAGGCTATGGGTTGAACTAGATGGACTTAAAGTCTTCCTTCAACCTTAAAAACTATGTTACTATGTTACTATGTTACTATGTAGTTGCAGACAGGATAGTTTAGGGTTCATGCAGGATAGGTTTGAGTTCAGGTAGGACAGGTTCAAGTTAAGGCAAGTACAAAGTCACATTGGCCTGACAATACCCACCAGATGTGAGACAAACTAGATACGGACATTGCAAGGAGCACCTCCCTACAGGGGATGATTGTAACAGTGTGTATCTTCCCCCACCCCCTGGCCTCTTATTCATGTATACTATGCAATTTAATGTACTGTAACTTAATCTGTGTAACAATGTGTCCCCCGCCTGAGTTCCTGTACTAATGCTAGTGGGGGATTCTTTCTTTGTCCTCAGCAGGAGCTGACTCCAATAGATAACTTGTAAGGCAGAATGAAGTCCTTTGTTTCTAGAATTTTCTGACTGGAGCAAACCATTCAAAAGTAGGTGTGAACCCCCTATACATGGGCTGATCCCACGAGCCCAAACAGTAGATTCATGTGTGATCCTGCCAGATGTAAAAGAGAGTCCTGATAGTTGAGGGCCTGAAGCTGCAGCCAGACCCTTGTGCCCTGGGTGGATGTATAGAAGCTGCCTTGGGGGATTGTGTGGTGTAGCTCATCGGTTGAATCTATTGACTCATCCAAGGACTATTTATACATTTCTCTGGTGTCGGGAGTACTGGGTGGCGCCCAGGACTTGTTTTGCTGTCGTGGACTCATTGCGGACTCTGCTGAATTACCTTCATTGGTGCTGTTCCATTTTCCCTGTTCAGTAAATCTCATTGGATTGATCATCGGCCTGGTGGCACTTCCTGCTCTGTCGCACACCCCGTCACAATGATGCCTGAAATAACTAGTGCCTTGCAGTCATAGGCTAGGAACAGATTATGCCCACTGCCTCTTAAACAAGTGGGAATTGTTCAAGCCCTGGGAGCCACAGTGGAGACTGAAGCAGAAGGAACATGTGGGCGGCAGCGGGAGTGAGTACTTCGGCCTCCCTGCCAGGAAGATGTGGGGCATTACAATATCAACAGTGTCATTATGTGGCCTTCGCTTTAAATTTTTAGAGGGTCATCAGTCCAACCTTAATTCAAATTATAAGAAGCTAAACGTGTGGACTTTGCTCAACATTTTTAGAGGGTCATCAGACTGCCCTTGTCCAAATTTTAAGAGTGTCATCATGAAGTGTTAGTAATCCACCGGCCTGGGGGCAAATGCCTCCCTGTCACCCGGCCCAGTCTGCCCCTGATCATGGGATCGTTGCTCATAATTTTCCATGGGTGTTTATGATGCCGTCTTTCATAATTTTTTCAGGAAGTGTATGAGGCCTACCTCTACAATTTTTTTACATATATAGATGTATACCCCTCGGGTAAATGTTTTTCATCCCTTTCACTTAGTGCATAGGCTTTACCAGACTAGAAGTCCCATTCCTTAAAAATGGGAATAAATGTTTTCTGAGGCCCTCCTCTACGTATCTTTTTACGTTACATTTAGTGCATAGGTTTTATGAATCTAGGAGTCCTACTACTTAACAATTTTAACACAATTTGTATGAGGACCTTCCTTATGTCTAATACAGAGTATTTTTTGCCAGTTCTTGCTTATCCGCATAGGCTTTGTGAATTTCAGAGTCTCTCCTTCCTAAGTTAAACAGGATGTGTCTGACCATGTCATATACGCCACCATGCCCATATAGGATAGGTATCTACCAATGGGTGTAATTTTATTTCCCCATCTACTAAGTCATCGGCGATGGGGAAATACGATCAGAGATGGCATGGCCAATAGAGGGTGGAGGAGGTGTTTTTTTTTCTCTTTTTAATTTTGCCTTATATTGAAGTCATCATAGAATGGTTGAATTGGAAATAACCTCAAAGGCCATCGGGTTCAATTCCTTGCAAGTGCAGTTTTACCTAAATCATCCTAGCTGTATGATTGTCCAGCCTCTGCTTGATGATTTCCGTTGATGGAGAGCTCACAATCTATCGTGCTGCCTATTCCACTCTCTGCCCTCACTGTCAGAAAGTTTTTCCTAATGTCTAATCTGTATCTCTTTTAGTTTCATGCCATTGCTTCTTGTAATTCCTTGTGCTAATGAGAATAGAGTAGCTCGCTCTGCATTGTGATTACCTTTCATATACAATATATGATAGCATATATACATATAAATGAAATCAATATCCACATAAAGTGCAGGAGCACATATTATGTATAGAGTAAGTCAAAGTGTTACGTGCAGTTCCCTATTTAAAGTAATACAATACCAGCTGAAAGTATGCTGGATTTACTAAGTAGCCATAATACTATCCCTTATTTGAGAAGAGAAGCCAAGTTGTTTCTGGAGCAGAAGAGCCAACAGATTCAGAGTGTGATTGGCACAGCGGCGGTGTGGAGGAAGACAAGACAAACTATCAGAAGTGACGCACCCAGGGCAGGGTACTCAGCTCTCAGGCTCGGTCTGGGATGTCACAGGTGGCTGCCTGAGGCTGTGGCCCTGGTGGTCAAATGAATAAGTGAATTAAATAGAGTATATAAGTTTGTGACGCCACCTGCAGTACCTGGTGATGCTCACCAGCGCCGCTACAGTCCTCCTGTGGTCGGTGGTATTGCGGCAATGATGGTATAGTCCTCCGCAGGCAGGACTGGACCACCAGGGCAGCAATTCTGTGAAAAGAATCAGTTTGTACAAGAAAGGATACAGCAGAGGCGATAATTCACTTCACCGGGTACTTTACTGGAAAACATTTAGTCATCATTACAGTCTTTCAGTGCAGTAGATGTTACAACAACAAATGCTACGGGTGCTGCAAGTGGAATTTCTGGCTGATAGATGGATCCCTCAGTGTGTGCCATTCCTGTTCCTTTCTTTCCCTAGCCTCCGAGTGGCGGTGAAGTCTGATTTCATGAAGACTAATCTGACCTCCTGCTGTTCCTTGTTCTCCTCTCCCTTGTACCCATCGGGTGAACTTTGTCTGCTCACTGCAGTGTCCTGCTGTTCCTGATCCCCCTCTTTCTGGGCTCTTTGGGAGTCGGGGCGGTGTCTGGAGACCTCCCCGGTCATCGGATTTCTGTGAGCCTTGTAGGAACTCACAGGTGCGGCTCCGGTACCCGGTTCCTTTCCTTGGGCAAACTCTCTGGTTACTTCTCACTCTCCACATTGAGTGAACTCCCAGGTGAGTTACTCTCTCCTTTCTCTCTTTTCTGGGATCTGTACTTCTTTTTGTCCTGGGTCCCTCAGCCGAGGAGACCCTCCTTTCTCCCTTCAGGCCGACTGCCTGCCTCCCACTCACTACTCACTAGTTCCCCCCTGGAGGTCACTATGTTCCCTCCCGGGTCCCTCCCACCTACTGGCTAGTGTGGGGTGTGAGTTCTAGGGTTCCACCTACTGGCCATAGTTCCACTTGCAGTGGAGTGACTACACCGCTTTTATGGGTGTAGTACCCCTTTTGTGGCACCTTCATAGTGGGGCGCCACAGAAGAATAGTATATCAGAAGAATATGTGGGTAATGCTAGGGGTAGTAGTCCCCCACATGTATCACCGCTCTAAACAAGCGGCTTCGTCAGGGGTGAGGCGTACTGTCCTCTGACTAAGCCACTTGTTTAGATTTTACCCAGCCATATACACCTTGTTCATACCCTCTCTTTTAGTTTTGCTTTTGTCCTTTGTTTTTTTTTTTTTATTTTTCTATTCAGGCATTTTTTTTTTTTTAGGCATTCTACAGCATATGGCTGTCTTGCTCTGCTGGACGCATCCCACTATCATCTCTTCTTATTCTCTTTCCCCTGCATTTAGCTTGTCATATTCGGTCACCCTCTTATATTATGCCCCCTGCATTTCTTGTGGTCCTACATCATCAAGTTTCCTTCCTTGCCACAATCACATGACGCTCTCCCTATTGTGTCATCGCCACGCCTTCTTTTTGTGGGCTTGTCTTTTGGTGCATTCCACATTACCAAATTCCCTTTCTGGCCTGGCGGCCCAATGATGCGTTCCCTCTTTATCCCGCCCCCTCACAGGGTCATCTCCCGTGAGTGCACATATTGTACTTTTACTCGGCCTCCTATTTGACCCTGTCGCAACACTCTCCCTGATGCGTTAACACCATGCCCCCTCCAAGAGGTATCTCTCCCTCTATACTAGCCTTCCATTTGACCCACTCACTTAACACTCTGTTAGGTTATTGCAACGCTCTCCCCACGTGTTGGTCTCCTCTGAGTGTGCTCCATCAAAAGGAAGCTGCCATCGCCAAATCATAGAGTATCCTCCACGCAATGTTTGTCACCTCTCCACTGCGCTACCTTCTATTGTCATGCTATATTATGCTTTTTTTTCCCTCTTTTTCTGTACATTATCTTGCATTCTTCTGGTTCACATCAGTCTTTACTCTTTTTATTCTAGGACTATGCTGCCATCTTCTGGCCATATGACATTATTATGCTATGTTCCTACGTTACGCTATGTTCCATTACTACGCTACGTGTTTGCAACTGCTGGCTCACCGACTGGTGCGTGACATGACCACACGCTAGAACTCCACATAGCACGTGAGCTCGGCAAGGCTTTGTGACTAGTAGAGGTCAGTAGTTGAATACCAGCTATAACATGTACTTCTGTGTTCCGGTCAGCCTCCCCACATAAGAACTGATGCGTGGCATGGATGTCTGTCATCTGTGAGGTTCTACAACACCGTCCAAATTTTTGGTCCCAGCACAGCGTTCAGCTGTCCCTACCTCAGCCCTTAAAATGTAAACAAAAAATACAGAGGTACGCAGAGCCAAATACAGGCCAAAACACTAAATGGGCATATTTACAGATTGCTTGTCCTGGAAATGATGCCGTTTAGGCTTGTGGACACTGAGGTTTACCATAACCTCATGGCAGCGGCTGTCCTTCGGTACTTGCTTCCCAGCTGCCATAATTTTACAAGGTGTGCCATCCCTGCCCTACACTAGCATGTGTATCATAACATCACCTGTGCCCTAAGAAACACAGTTACTGAGAATGTCCACCTAACGAGCAATATATGGACAAGTGCTTATGGCCAGGGAAGTTATGTTTCTATGACCACTGCATCCTTATACACACAAAAGGATGTAGAGATCAGGGGAGATCTAATCAAAGGACCCTAAACAGGCCACGTTCCCTAAACGTTACCCTGGTTTGTCTCTGCCTACGTCAGAGGTTGGCACCTAAAGATTACACAATGGCAACCCCATTCAATGTCAGCTCGCACATAAATTTGGGAGAGGCATCAGGCAACCCTCAACCAGAATTTTTATTAGGTCCCTCTACCATAAATTTGTGATGGCCCTCAGGTGACCCTCTACCATACATAATAATAATAACAGGGGTGCATCAAGCCTCCCTGCCACCTGAGCCCTATAGAGGAGCGGGGTGGGGGGGGGTGTGCTAGTAGACTCTAGCTAGCCCCGCCTCCCCTGTAGCCATTGGTGAAGATCGGGGGGGGGAGCTATCAGACCTCAGCCTTCACTAGTGGAGCGCCGCCGCCGTCTTACCGGGTGACGCCGCGGCGCCCGCCATCTCACAGGAAGCCGCCGCTGCTGCTGGCGCCGCCTACTTCTCCAATGCCGCTCCCCCTGCCTGCTGACGCTTGGTACTCAGGGCTCACACTGTCCAATGGACGGTGCGGCCCTGAATAATAATAATAATAATTCCTATCACAAAGTACTGGTAGGATCATAAACCTGAAAAGATTATTGAAAATGAACATGCAAAACTACTATGGGACTTCCAAATTCAGACTGACAAAGTCTTGGAACACAATACTCCGGACCTTACCATTGTAAGAAAAAAGGAAGTGTGGATCGTCGATGTGGCAATACCAGGCGACAACAGGATTGAGGAGAAGCAACTGGAAAAACTGACACGATATGAGGATTTAAAGGTCGAACTGCAAAGACTCTGGCACAAGTCAGTGATGGTGGTCCTGGTGGTGATCGGCACAAGCAAGTGAAGGTGGTCCCAGTGGAGATTGGCACACTGGGTGCGGTGCCTAAATACCTTTGGAGTTGATAAAATAACAATCTGTCAGCTGCAAAAGGTCACCATACTGGGCTCTGCACACATCATTTGCCGATATATGACGCAGTCCTAGACTAGTGATTTAATACAAAATCCAGCATAATGATCTTATTAGATGTGTGTAAATGTTGTATATGCATAATAATAATAATAATTTTTACATATCATATATCATGCTCCCTAATCAAAGTCAATTATATATAGCCTATTCACTATTTCTCCAAACATAACTTTGCGTCAAACTCCACCAAAAGCTCTACACAGATTGGTTGGTGACGGCTCATGCAGCTTTTATCTATTCCCCATCTCTTCAAGAATGCTGGCATATCATTCTAAATAAGCACCTCATTGTAGATTGTAAGCTCTTACATGCAGGGTCGTCATTATTTTTACTTTAATTATTGTATTTTTTATAACTTATTTATGACTGTTTGTATATGAACCTCTGAACTGTAAAGCGTTGTGGAATATGTTGGCGCTATATAAATAAAGATTATTATTATGGGATCGACAAAGTCACTTTGATTAACTATCTTGCTATTGTCTTGGCAGTATCCAACTTTTTTAGACTTGCACAAAACCATGATTGTGTGCATATTCAAAAAAGATGGAAACTGTGACGCTAGTCATTATTGACAAGTTGTGAGTTAGCCATATCAAGGCTTAAAAGGATAAACAGAGGAGTAGTCAGGTCACGGTCTGGAGTCAAAATACCTGGAGGATAGCAGATAAGAGAACTGGGATGGTCAGAATGAGGTCCAAGATCAGGCAACAATAGATTACTTAAACAGTGCACAGGAACAGAGGCCAACAAGTACCACTGAACAGAACGCTATGACTGACAGAGTTCTAGGAGAAACTGCTCAGTTAAGTAGCTGGGCAATCACCGTGAAAAGGGAACACCTGAATAATCCTGCACTTCACAGAATCAGATTGGATGACCGAGCTGTCATTCAACACACCGACCTCAGCATGCCCCAGTATTTGATTGGACGACTGAGCTGTCACTAACCGACTGACAGCTCAGCACACCCCAATTCCATAGTTACAGCAGTCACTCATTGCTTCCTAGATGAATTGAGCAGACGAATCGTGACAGAAACTGCCTGCTTTTTTTTGAGGATTACAACAGAAATACAGTGCTCAGCATAAAGCATTGTTCAGTAGTGTTCAAAATAAAAGCATTTCAATATGACCTACCAGATTATTCACTGTTTTTAGTATAAATTATATTACCACATGTCAAACAATTTAGCAGTTGGTACAGTAGATATTAGAAAACACCAGACTTGGCATTCATGAGCTGCATGTTTTTGAGTCTGTGTATTTGAATAATTAATTGAAAGAGGGAGTGTTCAAAATAATAGCAGTGTGGAGTTCAATTAGTGAGGTCAATCATTCTGTGAAGAAACAGGTGTAAATTAGGTGGCCTTTATTTAAAGGTGAAGCCAGCACATGTTGTACATGTATTTTGCCTTGAAAACCTGAGAAATATGGGTCGTTCAAGATATTGTTTAGAAGAACAGGGTACTTTGATTAAAATGTTCATTGGAGAGGGTACATCTTATAAGAAAGTGCAGACAGTGATAGGCTGTTCAGCTAAAATGATCTCCAATGCTATAAAATGGAAAGCAAGACCAGAGAGATGTGGAAGTAAATGGAAGACCACCATTCTAATGGATCGAAGAATAGGCAGAATGAGGGGTTAATAAAGATGGAGTCCCTAAATGTCTGTCTTTTTATTTCTAATTAAAAAAAAAAATTCTCTGTGTAGTGTCTTCTTTACTATTTACTTGAAATTCTTAATGGCCGCATCTAACTATGCCTGGCAACAGAAAGCTGGTATTCTCCCCTTATTACCCAGCGTGCGACCTCCACCAGAGCCGCTAAATAATCCAGGTAAAGCGCCTGGAAATGGCTTTACATTGAATGCAGCTTTTTGAGGGGCGCCTGCAGGCTGTTATTCTTTAGCATGGGGAGCTTAAAATGATGGGTCCTCACTCAGCTGAAAATACCAGCCCTCAGCTGCATAGTTTTACCTTGGCAGGCAAATAAAAATAGGGTGGAGCTCTACGCAATTTTTTTGCCAGCTAAGGTAAAAATAGGCAGCAGAGGGTGGCAGCTCATAGCTGTTTTATCTGTGGTGAGACTGAAAAATACAGCGGAGCCCTACGTATTTTTTTCCCATTATTTATTTTACACCCTATGACATTAGGTTGGTTGCCATACACTAATGTGTATGACAACCAAGCACAGACATTATCCAGATTGTGAAAATGCAGTCTAATTTCAACAGCCAATCACAGACGTTCTCAGAGAGCATGATTGGCTGTGATTGGCTGTTGTGCAGTCAGTGAAATGAATATGCAGAAAGGTTAATGGGCAGGACCGGAAGTGAGTGAGACGAAGCGCGGTAGAGCGGACCTAGAAGCAAGCAAGCAGTGAGAGACCGGTAAAATGATCTATGTGTGTCTGTCAGCTTTTGGACATCATTGAAAGTGTTTCCTATGCGTTTAATGTTGCCTGCCATTGATTTTAATGATGTTCGGGGTATTCAGTGAATTGTTCGTCAAACAATTCGGTGAACGCAGCCACATTCGAACCCTGAGGTGTTCGTCTATCTCTAATCTGGACTAGTTTTCTGGCTAGATTCTTAGCAGAGGAATCTCTCAATGGTTCTGCCTCCTGGTACTGGTTAGTATAATCCATGACCATTAGGATATACTGATTTCCTCTGGCGAATTTGAGCAGGGGTCCTACTAATTCCATTGTTAGCTATTTAAATGGCACTAAAGGGCCAGTTAGGTGGCCAGTGGAAAAGGTCCTGCAATCATTTAACATCTCTTGGTGACAGCCTGGCCAGTAGAACCTCTGGAGGAACCATTCCTGTTTTTTGTCTACCCCCAGAAGGCCACCTAAGACATGAGTATGGGCTATGTCTAACACCCTGCACTTGATTGGTCCGGATATCAACAACTTTTCTAATACCTCACCTCTGCTTCCTGACACTACAATATCTCCCCATTTATGGCAAAGTATGGATACCTGGTGACAGCCCCCAGCTCTTCAGGAAGTCGTTTTAAACAGTTTTATTATCAAACATCCCTTTAAACGTCAGGTCCCTTGGTTCGGAAGTTCCAAAGTACCCCTCAGCTAAAAATGTTGGCCTTGTCTTCATCGCTAAACAGGACACAAAAATAAAACCCATCAGACTCAGGCTGCTACAGAGTTTCTTCAGAGGTGCCCTGGTTGTTGTCCAAGCAGCCCCACAATTCCACTTTCCTCTGCAGCTGCTTTTACTTATGACATGCGATTTCCTTGTGGCAATCACAGGTGACTCTTGGGATTCGTGCTCATGCTTCTGCATCAACTGTAATGATATAGGTTATTTGGTGACATTTAAGGTGGGCATGGGAAGCAACTTCAAAGAAAACATCCAGACTGCTTATTAAAGCTACATAAAGTTAGTTAAAAAGAAAATAAACAGTCTTCCTTTGCAGGGAAACAGGATACACAGTACTAACAGAGGAACCACAGTGTTAATCCAGCATACATGTCCGATCATGGATATTTTACACAAGAGGCCCCATTACCTTCACATACAGACCACTAGTGACTACACCTGGACTTTCTTATGTCCACCATACCACACCCTGGGGTGAGGATATGTGAGCAGCCAGTCCCACCCATCTCTCTGACTGTTCGTAAACCTGGCCCTTGTCAGACCTAAAAATCATTTCCATACACATTATAATGCTGCACTCAGTCCTGTCTATGAAGGTGCTAACTAAACACAATTCTATTTCAAATATACAATATTTGCACTCGACACAGACTTATTTCACATTAGGGAAAACTGAAAACTGAAAAAGTAGAGATACTTGGTATTATGGAAATGGCCAAATCGATAATTCACCCAGTTGCCACGTTGCGGCGATCTCTGTAAACTGGGTCCTAACACTAATGAAACTGCCTGATGTCTGTCTGGGCTTTTCCTCATCGGCTGAGTGCAGCATTATAATGTGTATGTGTATGACATGGGTTCAACACCCGTTTGCTAGCACCTTTCCTCACTCTAGTTGTGAGATATGAGCTATTGCCCTCTGGTATCAGTCTCTAGCACGCCTAAGGGGTTAACCTCTTTTCCCAAGGCACCAATTATATATTCAAAGCACCTGTCTTTAGTTATAAGACTGCAAATCCATTGTTCTCTGGTATCAGCCGATGAGGAAAAGCCCAGACCAGACATCAGGCAGTTTCATTAGTGTTAGGACCCAGTTTACAGAGATCGCCGCAACGTGGCAACTGGGTGAATTATCGATTTGGCCATTTCCATAATACCAAGTATCTCTACTTTTTCAGTTTTCAGTTTTCCCTATTGTGAAATAAGTCTGTGTCGAGTGCAACTATTGTATATTTGAACTAAAAATCATTTCAGCGCTATGTGTACTGGAACTAGGTTCCAAACTTATATCACAGATAACCATCTCTGTACCTGTACCATCTCATAACCACCTCCATAATGTGTCCGGATGCCATCTTACACATATAATATGATCTTGTCCTGGTATAAGTATTGTGATGTTGTGACCGGCTGCATTGTGAATAGCTGGTATATATCACAGAGGTGTTTTCCTCTGTTGTATAAATCTGGAGGTTTCTATGGGACCCGTAGTGCCACAAGATTTCTTAAGGCACTCAGGGCCAGGTTAACAGATGGCTAGAGAGATCGATGTATCTAACTATCACACACCTCCACCAATGGGTGTGTCTCATGTCTTAAAATGGTGTCTGTTTGTTTGTCACAGCTTTTGGTGTTGAGGCAGCAGACCTCCAGGCTGTGTGAGGAGGCTGCCATAGGTCCTGAGAGGAAACAGACCGAAAAACCGCGTGCGTGCTGACCAGCTTCAGTGAGTGGAGCCTGAGGTTGTGCCACGGGGATACTTCTGTAGAAGAGTTGTATCTAGGATACTTCTGAAGAGGTCTTGTTTCAGAATCTGTGCTGGCATACCCGTAAGTTAAACAGACTGTATTCTGAGTGTGTTTTAGGTTTCTGTAAAGCTGAAGAAAGACTCATGTTATGTTCTGGAATGCAGTTTATGAACATGTGAATAAACCATATGGACATTGAAAGGAGATGTGTTCCTATCGCTACCTTGAGGAGCAAGCAATGTGAGTAACCCCATTACATAGAGAGAGTGAATTGAAACAGTATATTTTGGATGAAAATAACAGACCTTTCTGAGGTTTTCCAAGCAACAATACAATCTTTCCCTGAGGTCCTCATGATGAAGAACAAAAGGCAATGTCATACTCATATTTTTCTACTGAAGATATTCTAGCATGGCTAAGAAGTGCTATATTGTTGCCTTAAAAAACAACAAAAATCAGGGAACCATAGTGTTAATTCTCCCACTCACTCTGTGAAAATTTCTAAGGCAATAAATTGACATATAAAAAATAAGGAAATCCATACAGAAAAAAGTTTTAAAGCAATATATTTAGTAATGAATAGTAATATGTTGTGAGACCAGTTATATGAGAAAATTGATTTTATTTGCTTGTTGGATAGCAACCATCTATTATCAATGGCACACATTTCTCAGTCCTAATTTCCTTTCCTTTTGTGTATACATGGGTCTTTGATAGTACAGTCATGGCCAAAAGTTTTGAGAATGACACCAAAATGATATTTTCACATGATCTGCTGCCCTCTGGTTTTTATTTGTGTTTGTCTGATGTTTCTATCACATACAGAAATATAATTGCAATCATATTATGATACCAAAAGGTTATATTGACAGTTAGAATGAGTTAATGCAGCAAGTCAATATTTGCAGTGTTGACCCTTCTTCTTCAGGACCTCTGCAATTCTCCCTGGCTGCTCTCAATCACCTTCTGGACCAAATCCTGACTGATCGCCGTCCATTCTTGCATAATCAATGCTTGCATTTCGGCAGAATTTGTTGGTTTTTGTTTGTCCACCTGTCTCTTGATGATTGACCACAAGTTCTCAATGGGATTAAGATCTGGGGAGTTTCCGGGCCATGGACCCAAAATCTCTATGTTTTGTTCCTTGAGCCATTTAGTTATCACCTTTGCTTTATGGCAAGGTGCTCCATCATGCTGGAAAAGGCATTGTTGGGCGCCAAACTGCTCTTGGACGGTTGGGAGAAGTTGCTCTTGGAGGACATTCTGGTTCCATTCTTTATTCATGGCTGTGTTTTTAGGCAAGACTGTGAGTGAGCCGATTCCCTTGGCTGAGAAGCCACCCCACACATGAATGGTTTCAGAATGCTTTACAGTTGGCATGAGACAAGACTGGTGGTAGCGCTCACCTCTTCTCCCGAATAAGCTGTTTTCCAGATGTCCCAAACAATCGAAAAGGGGATTCATCAGAGAAAATGACTTTCCTCCAGTCCTCAGCAGTCCACTCCCTGTACCTTTACCCCAGTCCTCAGCAGTCCACTCCCTGTACCTTTCCCCCAGTCCTCAGCAGTCCACTCCCCTGTACCTTTTGCAGAATATCAGTCGGTCCTGATGTTTTTTCTGGAGAGAAGTGGCTTCTTTGCTGCCCTCCTTGAAACCAGGCCTTGCTCAAAGAGTCTCCGCCTCACAGTGCGTGCAGAAGCACTCACACCAGCCTGCTGCCATTCCTGAGCAAGCTCGGCCCTGCTGGTAGTCCGATCCCGCAGCTGAAACAGTTTTAAGATACGGTCCTGGCGCTTGCTGGTCTTTCTTGGGCGCCCTGGAGCCTTTTTGACAACAATGGAAGCTCTCTCCTTGAAGTTCTTGATGATGAGATAGATTGTTGACTGAGGTGCAATATTTGTAGCTGCGATACTCTTTCCTGTTAGGCCATTTTTGTGCAGTGCAATGATGGCTGCACGTGTTTCTTTAGAGATAACCATGGGTAACTGAAGAGAAACAATGATACCAAGCACCAGCCTCCTTTTAAAGTGTCCAGTGGTGTCATTCTTACTTAATCATGACTGATTGATCGCCAGCCCTGTCCTCATCAACACCCACACCTGTGTTAATGGAACAATCACTAAAACGATGTTAGCTGCTCCTTTTAAGGCAGGACTGCAATGATGTTGAAATGTGTTTTGGGGGTTAAAGTTCATTTTCTAGGCAATTATTGACTTAGCAAGTAATTGCTGTTAAGCTGATCACTCTTTATGACATTCTGGGTATATGCAAATTGGCATTAGAAAAACTGAACAGAAGACTTTGTTAAAATTAATATTTGTATCATTCTCAAAACTTTTGGCCATGACTGTAGCTGTTCAGTCATACAATTTTTCAATAAAACAAGTAAAAAAAATTATATTATGCAGTTTGAAATTTGAATAGATATTTTTGTCACGGGGGAAATCATCTTTTACATTCTAGATAATTTAATGGTCAACAAAATTTAATTTTTTTAAGAAAAACATTTCCTACATTCTCTACTGTGTGTGTTCTAACGTGTAACAAGACTAAGGCCCCTTTCACATCAGCAATTTCCGCTGATTGCGGCAGATCCGACAGATTTACCACACCCCCCTAACGGTTGCATGTGCGGCAAGCCCCATGCATTGTCTATGGGGCTTGCGGCAAGCGTGTTATTGCCGCGATTCGGCAGTTGCGCAAAATAACCGCAGCTGACCGCGTTTTTTCCACGATCACAACTGCCGGATTGCAGCAATACCGCATTTGCCACAAACCCCAAAGACAATGCATGGGGCTTACCACAAGTGTCCCGCAAGTGCGGCCGTCAGGCGGCAGATACGGTAATTTTGCCGGATCTGCCACAATCAGCGAAAAGCACTGATGTGAAAGGTGCCTTAATTCATCTGTAAAACATTTTCTGCTTTTTTTTTTTTACCACGTATATGGCTTCTTCCCTGTGTGATTTCGCTCATGTCTAACAAGATTTGATTTGTCTGCAAAACATTTCCCACATTCTGAACATGAATATGGCTTCTCCCCTGTGTGACTTCTCCGATGTATAACAAGACTTGATCTCTGCTTAAAATATTTACCACATTCTACACATAAAAAAGGCTTCTCCCCTGTGTGAGTTCTTCGGTGTTTAGCAAGATCTATTTTTTGGTAAAAACATTTGTCACAATCTACACATGAAAATCGTTTTTCCCCTGTGTGAGTTCTCTGATGTGTAGAAAGATTTGATTTATCTGTGAAACATTTCCCACATTCTGAACATGAATATGGCTTCTCCCCTGTGTGAGTTCGCTCATGTGTAATAAGAATGGATTTCTGCCTAAATTTTTTCCCACACACCGAGCATGAAAATGGCTTCTCCCCTGTGTGAGTTCTTTGATGTCTAACAAGATCAGATTTATGATTAAATCCTCTTCCACACTCCAAACATGGATAAGGCTTTTCCCCTGTGTGAGTTCTCTCGTGTGTAGCAAGAATGGATTTCTTCTTAAAATTTTTACCACAAATTGAGCAAGAAAATGGTTTCTCCTCTATGTCATGTCTTTGATGTGTTGTGAGGGCAAAACCTTTGCCACATTCTGAATCTGGAAATGGATTGTTTCCTTTGGGAGCTCTTTGAATATTAACATCTGTTCTGCGAGTTTTATTTTTCTTCACTGTCTGCGATGAATCAGAACATAGGACCTGTTTATAAGGCTCAGATGATAGATTTTTGCTGTGAAGGGCTGGATACATTGCTGGCATAATGTCATGCTCATCATATGGAATCTGTATGACTTCAATATCTTCTAATTTAAAATCGGAGGATGTAAGATCTCCCTCTGAACTCCAGGTACAATCATCTGCCAACAATAAAATTCATTATTATTTTTGAAAACTAGAACCATAAAAATTATTTTTTTATAACATTTCTATGTAAAGTCCGAACAAATTGTAAGTTATAACAAAATTCTTTAACGGACTATGACAGTGTTGACAAAATAGTTGGAACAGTAGACCTCAAAGCCTATGTAAGGCTGCCTTCACACTTGCGTTTGTGTCTGCATGCGAAGGGCATGCAGACGCAAACGCAGCCCATAATAATGTGAACGCAGCGGAGAATCTCCGCATGCGTTCACATTAATATGGTGCCCCGGCAGCCAATCAGCTGTCTCTGGGGGCGGCCTGGAGGAGGAGATCAGCGGCAGAGGTCTCCTCCTCCCGTCACAGCTGATCTCCCGCCGGTGTCAGCGGAGAGAAACAGCTGATCTGATAGCTGTTTATATCTCCCGCGCTGACACCGAATAGGGTGATATCAGTGCAGGAGATAAGAAACAGCTGATCGCTGCTTCAAATCTCCCACGCCGACCTCACCTATTCGGTGTCAGTGCGGGAGATTTAAACAGCTGTCAGATCAGCTGTATCTCCCCGCTGACACCGGCGGGAGATCAGCTGTGGCCCTGCGTGATCTTCCGGTGGCCGCCAGTGATCACCAGCGGCCACCGGGAGAGATTTCAATGAGAGCCGCAGCGTTCTCCTGCGCTGTCATGCGGAGGACACTGCGGATCCATTGAGATCCATGCATTTTTTGTGCACTTGCGGATAAAACAAGCGCCGCGAACGCACAAAAAAATTCTGCATGCTGCATTTGGAGTGCGGTCGGAGGGCGCATAAATTATGCACATCCGACCGCAAATGCGGCCAAACACAGCCATACGCAGGCACATGCGTTCCCATGTTAAACATAGGAACGCATGTGCGCAAGCGTTTGGCTGCGTTTGCTCCAAACGCAAGTGTGAAGGCAGCCTTAGACCAATGGAAACAAATCAAACTCCGAGGCGCTGTGTATGTGAACCAGCTTTGATTAGTGAGAGCTTCAGTGTGTTGAATTGTTGCGCTGGTCAGGTACAATACTGAATAGAATATGCAGGAATATTTGACTAATACTGCACCAATTGCTTATCCCAACGCTCAGCATTAGAACAAAGGTTATCTTCAAGAGGGAAAAAAAATAAAAATGGTGATGTCTCCAGGCGCTGCTGCAGGATAAGGAACATCAACGTAGATTGGAAAGATTGTTAAAACAACGCATTTCTGGTACAATCCGTTCCTTCACTAGAAACACGTTGTTTTAATAAATCTTTCCAATCTCCATTGATGTTCTTATCTTAAGTCAGTGATGGGAAGAAATTGAGGTCCATATTTTTTTTTTCACTTGAAGATATGTTAAACCAATAGCACTTTTAAAACTCTGTGCTAAAGTTAGCGTCTTTACAAGTTATTCCAGTTCTGCCATTCTGGTGCTCCTCTTTTTTTTTTTTTAAATCAGATATTTTATTAAACCAATTAAAGATTTACAACTCCATCATAATACATTGTTACAGTATTTTACATCTTTCAAACCCCCAATAAACAACCCCCCCCATCTTCCCCCATAGACAGCCTAGCCCTAGACAGTGTACATTGCTGTGAAAAAATCATACTAATAACAACTGTATGGATACCGGTTCCTCTTCCTCCTCTTACAGAGATCCAGCATCCTAGAAGAGAAGCAGTCACCATATTCACGATAAACATATTTATAGCCCTTCACTCCGATTTCAGCCACGGGTTCCATAACTTCTCAAACATTGTGAAAGCATTCCTCCTTTTGTATACAGCTTCTTCCGTCCTTATTATGTAGTTAACCTGCTGTAAGTACTCCACTCTAGAAGGGGGCTCGGCCCTGATCCACCCCCTCGCTATCACCTTTCTTGCCATGAAAAGTAATCTCGCCACCGCTATCTTCTGTACATTCGTCACACCAATTTCTTCTACATAACCCAACACACACGCAATCGGTTTTCTCGGAACCACACACTCATATCTTCCTTCAATTAAATTTATCACCACCATCTAGGACAATCCCACATCATATGTAACACACCCGCTCCCTCATGCATACAGCGCGGACATTCCGATGTACTCCTCACACCAATCTTAAATAAAAATTCTGGAGATCTATATACTCTGTGCACCAAGTAAAGCTGCGACAACCTACCCAGCTCACTCAGAGACAACTTTGGACCGTACTCCAGTATATTGTCCCACAACTCATCTTCAATTTCCCCTATTTCTTCTTCCCATCTGTCCCGAGCCCGTATAGGATGCCGCAGTAGAAAGGTATGCAAAAGATCACCATATACCGTTGAGATAACCTCTCTAGTACCATCTTCCATACAAATGTAATCCAATACTATATCTTTGCATACTGTAAGGTCGTTCATTCTCACTTGCCTCTTATAAGCATGCAGAATTCTAAGATATAGAAATCTATCCGTCTTCAGAATCCTAAATTCCTCTCTCAAAGATTCAAATGTCTTTAATCTAATATTCTCTACCAGTTGCCATAAGCATTCCATACCCAAACGTGCCTAGGGTTTTTGTTCTCCCAATATATAAAATTCCTCTAAATTTTTGTTCAACCAGACATGGACACCTCTCAGTTTTTTTTATCCGAGCCCATACCTTCTGCACCAGACCCAGGGTGGGAAACCTCCCTCCTAAGTGACCCAGCTCCCCCACCTCCAAACTTCGCACCAGTGGGGATCTTTTTGTCATATCCTCCAAGATCCTTTTCAGTGAACTCGCATGACTCTTCGAGACCCAACCTCTAAGATGCTGACTCTGGGACGCCAAAAAAAAAATACAAGGGTTGGGCAAGGCAATTCCTCCCTCCGACTTTGGCCTCTGCAGGATCTGAAGTTTAATTCTTGGCTGACTTCTTCCCCAAACTAGATCTCTAAATAATGAGTTCAGTCTCAGAAACAAACCCCACGGGAGCCACATCGGAGAGTTATGAAGTACATAGAGGATCTTTGGCATAAGAATCATTTTAGCCAAATTTGCCCTTCCCACCACCAAGAGACGCAATTTAGACCAAGCTTGAGCCTTATCTTTCAGTTTAATCAAAAGCGGATCCACATTCAAGCGAACAAAATCTGTGATCGGCAAGGAAATCTGAACTTCCAAATATTTAAATTGTGTCACTACTTTAAGCCTAGTACACCCAAAGTCTCCCAGTTCTTCCATTCTATCCCTCTCAATCATAAATAAATTGGACTTATGCCAATTAGCCCGTAGCCCCGACATATCCCCAAATTTCTCGACCAATGCCACCGCCCCCGCAAGTGAATCCACAGGATCCTGCAAAAACAGGAGTACGTCATCCGCATAAAGCGCAATCTTTTCTTCCACCTGACCAAATTTAAAACCAACTACTTCACTAGATCTCCTAATATGTGCAGCCAGTAGCTCAATCGCGAGGGCAAACAATAACGGAGAAACTGGTGCTCCTCTTTGATTGCAATGATTCTATATATCACATGTGGTCGCAGGATAGGAGACAGTGGATGTGGTCCACGCTGCCGGCCATTCAATTAAGTTCAGACCAAGGAGTGAAGAACATGCGGTTTATTATGGTCAATGTGTTTGGAACCCCACTGGTATCTTCATCATGACACATGGTGGTTTGTCCTCATGAAAAAATCAGTGGGTTTTCAAATGTGTTGACCATAATAAACCGCATCATCTTTGCTCCTTGGTCTTAACTCCTTTCAGTTGTCGGCAGCAAGGACCACATCCACTTTCTACTATCCTTCAATACCTGTATACTCTGGAGCCGCAGCAGCTGCTTAGTTGATGCTTCTACAGGATTATGCCTCTCACAACTCCGTCAGGTGAACATGTCTCCCTATCCTGTTTTTCCTATTTAAACACAGTTAAGACCCTAATGCAATCTTTTTGTATTTCCAACACTCTGTGATATACTATTTGTATATCACATGTGAATATATGTGTATATCACATGTATATCACATGTATTAGGCAGCCTTCCTGCGCAGCCTGGCCAATCATGACGCTATTGCGTTGTCCAATCAGCGTGTTAGCGTCACGGAATACACAACTCTGTCACGCCTATGTACTTGCGGCGCAAAAGATGTACGCCCATATTCCCTTAGTGGTTACGGCGTGTGAAGGGGCGACGGGATTCAACGGGAAGGTATCGGCGGGATCTGTGGGAACTTCCGGGGAACCACTATACCTTGAGTTGACAACGCAATGGCGGCGTGTACATGCGGCATCGGCGATCGGTATCAACCGTCAAAAACGTGCGTGTGCACGTGCGGTTGATACCGGTTGCTAGGCACAGTGGCAGCGTGTAAAGGTACCTTAACAGGTGCTTTTTTTTCCCAATTACGGACTTTGACTCTGCACAAGACATTTTTGCCTTCTCTAATATCTAGTTCCCTGAGACACAGAATTCTGGGTTCTAAGGAAAATATTTCCCAAAAAAAATGTCTTCCATTTGATGATTTAGGTGAGAAAAGTCAGAGTTTGGACTTGGACCAGATTAGGTGGAGAAGGTGGAAGACATGACTTAAACACTTAGCTCTGGATATTTATGACACTAAGGCCGGTTTTATACCATGGTTTATCTGATCCGGCGCAGCCTGGTGTGAACTGGACAGCCCTGAATCAGATTTCGGCCCCCTAGTATTCCTACGGGCCGGTTGGAGCCGGATTTCAGCTATTTGCCATCCGGTTTCCATCTGTCCAGGAGAATCCAGGAGAATTTGGATTTTTCTCCTGTACACAAAACGGCACAAATCAGATCCTCCTGGATCCGGCACTCCCTAACATTGGAGTCTCTGGCGCCAGATCGCATGTCATAGCCATAGGCTTTTATAGCCTTTCACACAGCTCCCCACGCTATTTAACACCGGCGGTCACCGCACTCTGGTTCCCGCACCCCAATGCAATACACCAACCACAGGTAATACGTGTAGCTCCCAGTATCATTATATTCATCACTTTGAACCCACAGTAGCCTTCATTAAGGTTTCTATTGGAGTATTTTACTTTTTTAGATTTCCCTGACTCCAGCAGATAAGGGGCTTTATCACAGTGACAGATCATAACATGCTTCACAAGGTACGGATATCTTGTTAACCCTTGGTTACCCTCAGCCACCTGCATGGGTGTATATGTGTCTCTTTTTCACTTAATATGTTCTTTATATCCTTTATCTATAGTGGGTCCACACACGAGGGTGGTATGGTCCATTATCATATAGGAGTATCAGGTATGGTACATTATAGATATACCATGAAGTTTTTTCTATACCCCTGCAATACATACTGATGTGGTTTCCTTCAACCCCCATATAGGTAACGACCACTATATATAAAAAATATTTTTTCTCCCTATTACATGTTATATTCATAATGCACATATGTCAATGATAGTTTAGTGTTTGTGGTTCCCTTCCTCATTTTATGAACAATTGTATCCGTGTGTCCTATCATTACCGTTTTAGTGATTCATCTTCATATATCAACCAGGGATCCTTTCACCTATACCACCGCGGATATAATTGCACAGTACGACCCTACTAAAGTACTGTACATGCATGAATGGTCTTTCCTTCCCTCCCTTTTCCATTACTTCACGTCGAGTGTTTCCCCACAGTCCTAGGGGGTCTTCTAAGCCCCCTTTAATTTCACAGCTTTATAGTTTTGGAAGTGGCGATACCAATTATGTGTACTTTTTTATATTTTGTTTTACCATAAAAGTAGAATTTTTCGTGGCAAAATCAGTTTGTTTTTTTACACATTTTACTTCACTTTTCTTTACTCTTTCAATTACCGTATATACTCGTGTATAAGCCGACCCGTGTATAAGCCGACCCCCCCTACTTTTGCCTCCAAAATCTGGGAAAACCTATTGACTCGTGTATAAGCCGAGGGTGGACCCCAGCACAGGTATACAGCCCCCAGCAGTGTGGTATACAGCAGCCTCCCCAGTGGTATATACAGGCCCCAGCAGTGTTACAGCAGCCTCCCCAGTGGTATATACAGCAGCAGCCCCAGTGGTAGTATACAGCAGCCCCAGTGGTAGTATATAGCAGCCCCAGAGGTATAAACAGCCCCAGTGGTAGTATACAGCAGCCCCAGAGGTATAAACAGCCCCAGTGGTAGTATACAGCAGCCCCAGAGGTATACAGCAGCCCCAGTGGTAGTATACAGCAGCCCCAGAGGTATAAACAGCCCCAGTGGTAGTATACAGCAGCCCCAGAGGTATAAACAGCCCCAGTGGTAGTATACAGCAGCCCCAGAGGTATATACAGCAGCCCCAGTGGTAGTATACAGCAGCCCCAGAGGTATATACAGCAGCCCCAGTGGTAGTATACAGCAGCCCCAGAAATAGTATACAGCAGCCCCAGAGGTATATACAGCAGCCCCAGTGGTAGTATACAGCAGCCCCAGTGGTAGTATACAGCAGCCCCAGTGGTAGTATACAGCAGCCCCAGTGGTAGTATACAGCAGCCCCAGAGGTATATACAGCCCCAGTGGTAGTATACAGCAGCCCCAGAGGTATATACAGCCCCAATGGTAGTATACAGCAGCCCCAGAGGTATATACAGCCCCAGTGGTAGTATACAGCCGCCCGCCCGCCACCCCCATCAGTATACAGGCCCCCCATCAGGATCCAGGGCCCCCCCCCTTGCTCCGCAAAACCTGCAAAGTAAAATCATTATACTTATCACTGTCCTGTCGCCGCCGTCCCCGCCGCTGCCATCGCGCTCCCCGTCTTCATCCAGCGTCTTCCGGTTTCCTGTGGTCGGCGCAGGCAATGACGTCATTGCCTGCGCCAACCACAGGAAGCCGGAAGAAGACGGATGAAGCCGGGGATCGCGATGGCAGCGGCGGGGACGGCGGCGACAGGACAGTGATAAGTATAATGATTTTACTTTGCAGGTTTTGCGGAGCAAGGAGGGGGGGGGCCCTGGATCCTGATGGGGGGGCCTGTATACTGATGGGGTGGCGGGCAGGTGGCTGTATACTACCACTGGGTATATACTCGCGTATAAGCCGAGGGGGACTTTGCAGCCCAATTCTTGGGCTGAAAAACTCGGCTTATACGCGAGTATATACGGTAGTCCGATTGTAAGACATAAATATTTTTTACCTTAATGACTGCTCTCATGAATTGCTGGACTCATGTGCTGCATGCATGAGACCTGTTAGTTATTCACTGACACAGCCTGTTAGATCATGCTCATAGTAGTGACTAACAGGCTACCATGCCCGGAGGTGAACAGGGTGTGATGGCAACTATCAGCACAAACTATTATAATCTCGAGAAAGCGGTAGTGTTAAAGGGGTCATTCTAAACCCCTTTAAACCACTTAGATGCCACTTCCACCATTGACAGCAGCATTTGAGGGGTTAGTCAGCCCCGATCAGTACCAAAACAGTCAAGGTGTCAACTGTCATATACAGTTGTCACGCGGGGAGTGTTCGTCCACTTGAAGGCACGGTACACTTGATCTATAGCACCGTGAAGACGTGGCGCTGAGGATTGAGGACCCTTACCACCCGTCGTGGAAAGGCGTATCGGTAGTCATTGAAGGTCTAATCTACATGAAGCGTTTGGATCTACAATGTCAAACAACACAAGGAGAGAAGGGCTACTGTCACCTCCAAGCTTAGGGAGGCCTGGTTCCAACACAATGCTGTTTAGGATTGGGCCCCTGCCCAGGACTGGTGACACTTTTACGTTTCGTCACTACCAGGCCTGAGTTGAACTAGAATGCTATGAACGGGTAATTATAGTAGTAAAAAAAAAAGCAAAATACAAAGTCAATGTGCGGGCCCTGCATTCATCATTCATAAAAGGCATGGTTAAGCCTGGACCATATGCGAAGACAAAAAAATTACTCCGGTAAGCCCTTGCAAAGGAAATTGAATTAGCTGTCCTGAGCTTGAAAGAAGTAACAGAATAATCTGCACGATCACTAGAAAGGATAATATTTATTTTTTATTTTTCAACACTAGCAACCAAGTTACCCAGAGCCATATATATTGGAATAACTCACTTTGACATTACTAAGGCTGCTTGGTCAATACAGTCCTCAACTAGCTCAGAGTGTCAAAAATCTTATTTCTACTCAAATGAAGGCCACCACACTACCAACTGACTAAGGCTGGAAACACACTGGGAGTGCAAAAATCGTCTGATTGACGGATCTGAGAGTCGGACGAGTATCATCCGGGCAGTGTGGCTTCCTTGTGTTTTCGGAGCGTAATCCGTTTTATTATTCAGCAGCTATTTACTGTTTTAGCATTTACAGCAGGGGTGGGAACCTCAGGCCCCAGGGCCGAATGCGGCCCTCGATGACTTTTTTGCGGCCCCCCGGGCAGATTCCTGGGGACCCCAGTGCTCAGGCTGACAGAGGCGTTTTACCAACTGTCTGCCCTTTAAATCTAGCTCTCTGGTGATCTCTATGCCCCAGCCTCAGCTTCCCCAGTGAGGTATATGCTCCCAGTCTCTCTTGTGATGTCTAGGGCTCTAGCAAACCTGGAAATGCAGTTGAGAAGCAACATGACCAATATCACCCACTACAAAGAGAAGCAGCTCCAGCCACCACAGTAGGGGTGAGTTGATTGTTTAACCAAATATAGCAGGTAATTTTCAAGTTGATAATTTTGTACGGTCCCCGAATGATGGTAGAAATTTTCAAATGGCCCTTGGCAGAAAAAATGGTTCCCCATCCCTGATTTACAGGAACATTTTTTACAGTTGTCTGAGCTACAGAATGATCATGTATCAATTAAAAAATCAGATCCGACTCGGATGGTCCGTGTACATCTTTTTTATCGGACCCACAAGACTTGCATTGGCGAGTCTCGTCCGAGACTTGCATACTGTCGCAGCATGTTGCAGCTGACTCAACATACGTGAATCGGACGAGCAAAAAACGTCCGACACTCGTAAATGTGTTTTAGGACATTGACTAACATTGGTCCGACTGCAATGCGATTTTTACTCGCATTGCAGTCGTCCGAGTTTCACGACAATGTGTCCGTACCTTAAAGGCGAGTGTCTGTTGACCACACCAATCTGATATTGAACTATATCTAAGGCCGGGAGCACACTGTCATGCATCAAACATGGAGCGTGTTTGATGCACGACAGTGATGCGAGTTACATGCGTTTTTTTTTTTTGTGGAGCGAGTGTGGTGCGTGTGTATGGCTGTATGCATGTGAGTGTGCTGCGAGTGTGGCACGTGACTGCGTTTGTGGTGCGTGTCAGTGTAATGCTGTCCGCAGTCCTGAAGCAAACTTCAGGACCGCTGACAGCATTTGCCAGTAAATTTATACGCAGCGACTGTCAAAGGCGCGGGTTTGAATTTGCCGGGTTTGAATTTTCCCAGGACACATGGTGTCATCACACCCTGGCTCTGCAGGGGTTAATTCACTGTTAACAGCATAGCCGGCAATTGAAGGCTTTATAAATTCGCTTACAATGACTGCGGGGAATCCGGCGACCCCTAACATGGGGGTCTATGGCACCAGATCACTCCGGATCCGGGAGAATCCGGGAACCGGCTACTGGAGTTTAGCAGCGAGCGCTACTAAACGTCAGCACCAGGGTGCTGTCCCCTGTGTTGTGATTTGAGGACCACGGCAGCAGGGACAGCTACTCATATAACATTGACACAGTGTCTGGTACGCAATTTACGTACAGTACCAAGGACAGCTCCTCATTATAGGAGCCTGCCCTGCTGGTACTGTACATAAATTGCGTACTTTACCCCCACAGTCATTGTAAGCGAATTTATAAAGCTGACAATTGCCGACTGTGCTGTTAACAGTGAATTAACCCATGCAGAGCCAGGGTGTGATGAGACCATGTGTCCTGGGAGTGTGGACACTCCCTGGACACATGCTGTCACCACACCAATATCATATTAACCCTTCAAAAGCCGGGTTAGTAGCCGAATCTGCAGCCTATGTGCTGAAATACCGCACAGAAGATGCAGATGGGGAATAGCCAGCGCAACCCCGGGATTTGTAAGAATTACAATTCAATTCTGTTTTTACTAATCATCTTGCACCGCTCCTGTCACAGCAGTGCAAGATGATTTTTAACTGTACCTGCAACCCGACAAATGCAAACCCCACGGCTTTGACAGCCGCAGAGTTTGAAGCGATTCTAACAGCACACGCATGCGAATATCGCACCGTGTGCTATATGGGTGCAAGATTATCTCGCACCCATAGACTTGCATTGCCCGCTCACATCTTAGAATCGCGTGCAGCCGCAGCATGCTGCGACTGCACTTGCTTCTGACTCGCAATGCGGGTTTAGTGTGGGGGACTCACACCAGTGTGCCCTGCCTGATAGGGCAACACTGGTCCTAGTCGCACTGCACTCGCGCGAGTCTTACGCCAGTGTGCCTTCAGCCTTAAGGATAGCCTATCAATATATAAGCGTAGACCCAACCAAAATTATAGCATCCGGCGATAGAGAAGAATTTATGACTTCTCTGCATTTAGTGGTTACTACTCACCTGTGTAGTTATCTGTAGGAATCTCCTCTTTACACCGCTCATCACCCCTTACATATGTCTCTGTAGTATTAATATGGGGCAGATCATCATCACCCCTCACATATGTCTCTGTAGTATTAATATGGGGCAGATCATCATCACCCCTCACATATGTCTCTGTAGTATTAATATGGGGCAGATCATCATCACCCCTCACATATGTCTCTGTAGTATTAATATGGGGCAGATCATCATCACCCCTCACATATGTCTCTGTAGTATTAATATGGGTCAGATCTTCACCCTGAAACAAAGATTGTAAAAGTCACAGACAGATGGAGAAGTCCCATCTATGATCAGCTGTAATCTGCCATCTCCACCGTTCTCATTACACAAGTATAAAACATAGAATACTGGAGGATAAAACAAGACTGAGCACAAGACCTTCACAGCCGTCTACACATCATAGGGAGATCTCATCACACCTTCTCTCCATCTACCTGATGATCCGGAGGAACATCGGGATCTTCTTGTTTACAGTCCTGTGGGAGAAGAGGACGGGGACATCTCTCTGGTGTTGTCCTCTTACTGGATAGACCTGGAGGAGACACATACAGGGACTGAATTCATTCTTTACATACAGATCATTATAGGCCGTGTGTATTTAGTCCTGTCTATTACCTGGTGATGTGAGGGGCGGCCGGGGAACCTCCATCATGACTATGTCCTTGTACAGATCTTTGTGTCCTTCTAAATACTCCCACTCCTCCATGGAGAAATAGACGGTGACGTCCTGACACCTTATAGGAACCTGACACATACAATGATACCATTGTCATCTTTCCCCGATCCCTTCATAGCGTTACTGTATAATGTCCCAGCAGCAGCAGCAGCAGCATTCCCAGCAGTGTCACCTCTCCAGTCAGCAGCTCAATCATCTTGTAGGTGAGTTGTAGGATCTTCTGGTCATTGATGTCCTCATGTATCAGGGGGTGAGGTGGAGGCCCCGTGATTGGGCTCAGGGCTCTTCCCTCAGACACAGGGTCCTGACAGCACAGATCACTAGAGCTCTTCACTACTGTGTAATCCTGGTTATGGAGAGACACATTAATAAATCTCCAGTCTCCAGACATTTCCAGAGTCCTCACCTCTCCAGTTCTGTCATCTGTTATTCTGTCCATAGATAAGAATGATGTCATGTGACATTGTCATCACAATCTCTCACCTCTCCAGTAACAAGGAAGAGGATCTCTAGGGTGAGGTGGAAGATCCTCTCCGCCATCTTGTCCCTGTCCAGATCCATCCTTGATGGTCAATCAGGAGAATTCTCTTGTATAGAAGATGTGAGAGGATCCGATATTGTAGGGACCTGAATGGGGAGAAGATGACGATGTAACATCATAAAGATCCTGTGTAATAATACAATGACTGGAGATAATAAGGGGAAACATATCAGGAGATAGAACGTGTAGAACATAGAGAAATAGAGAGAACATAGAGCTCCACCTGCAGAGCCGCACACCGAATATATGGCTGCTCTGTGCTTACAGGACCTGTGATGATGTCACATGGAGGGGAGGAGTCAGGGGTCACATGATCAGCTCCTGGATGAGGTGACGGTTATGTGTGGGGTCAGGAGGGATTAAGGCCTTATTCACACATTGAATATTTGGTCAGACGTTTTCATCAGTATTTATAGTCAAAACCAGAAGGGAACAATGAGAGGAAAAGTATAAAGAAGCTCGAGCTCATTTCTTTATTTTTTTATCCACTCCTGCTTTTGCCTACTTATACTGAGGTAAAAAACTCACCAAAACTCGGCATACTTGTAGTATTGGGGACCGGACGTTAGTGGCTTGGGTGGTGGTCATGGCCAGGCGTATCCTGACAGAATAAACATTAATTGGCACTGCTGGACCTAATATTAACCAACAGGCCAGACCGCATATCAAATATACGGGTTGGAGGTCACTTGGGTAATAGTGATCATAACTTAATAAGCTTTCAAGTATCCTTTACTAAGACGTGTAGTAGAGGGGCTACAAGGACACTAAACTTCAGGAAGGCAAATTTCCAACGGTTGAGAGATGATCTTAGTGCAATAAACTGGGACGATATCCTGAGACATAAAAGTACACAAAACAAATGGGAGACGTTTATTAGCATCCTGAATAGGGCTTGTGCACAATATATAAACTATGGGAATAAGCATGCTAGAAATAGGAGGAAACCACTATGGCTAAATAAGGCTGTAAGGGGGCAATAAATGACAAAAAAAAAGCATTTAGGGAATTAAAGCAAGTAGGTAACGATGAGGCATTAAATAAATACAGAAAATTAAATAACATTTGTAAAAAGCAAATCAAGGCAGCAAAGATTGAGACAGAGAGACTCATTGCCAGAGAAAGTAAAAATATTTTTTAACTAAATAAATAGTAAGAAACTAAAAAATGATTGTGTTGGCCCCTTTAAAAATAATCTGGGTAAAATGGTGGATGAGGATGAGGAAAAAGCCAATATGCTAAATGACTTTTTTTTTCAACAGTATTTACACAAGAAAATCCCATGACAGACAATATGATCAGTGATAACAAAAACTGTCAATTAAATGTCACCTGCTTAACCCAAGAGGAAGTACGGCATCGTCTAAAAATTACTAAAATTGACAAATCCCCGAATACGTCAGAGTGTATGAGGTGTAGACAAGAGAATGCGGGGATTCTACACATGCTATGGGATTGCCCGAAATTACAAACATTTTGGGGAGATGTGATTGGATTAATAGAGAGGAAGTATGATTGTATGGTCCTAAGGGCTCCACTGGTATGCGTCTTGGGCTATGTCGAAGAAATTAGAGTGACGAGTCTACATAAAATCGCGGTGGCAAGAATGTTATATCTGGCAAGAAAGCTGATAGCAAAATATTGGATCAGGACCGAGCCCCCAAGCAAGATGGAATATATTAGACAGGTTGATTATATTGTGGGATTGGAGGACGCAATATACCAGAAAAGGAGTACGATGCCAATTTTTGAAGGTATATGGGAACCGTGGAGGAGACGGATGTAGTTCAACAATGCTGATGAATGTTTTCCGCCATCTCATTGGATATGTGCTAGACCGGATGGTTTATGGATGAAAAAGAAAACGGGATTGTGTGACATATATTGCTCTAATGATATGGTATACCGTATATACTCGTGTATAAGCCGACCCGTGTATAAGCCGACCCCCCTACTTTTGCCCCCAAAACCTGGGAAAATTTATTGACTCGTGTATAAGCCGAGGGTGGACCCCAGCACAGGTATACAGCCCCCAGCAGTGTGGTATACAGCAGCCTCCCCAGTGGTATATACAGGCCCCAGCAGTGTTACAGCAGCAGCCCCAGTGGTATATACAGCAGCAGCCCCAGTGGTAGTATACAGCAGCCCCAGAGGTATATACAGCAGCCCCAGTGGTAGTATACAGCAGCAGCCCCAGTGGTAGTATACAGCAGCAGCCCCAGTGGTAGTATACAGCAGCAGCCCCAGTGGTAGTATACACGCAGCCCCAGTAGTATATACAGCCCCAGTGGTAGTATATAGCCCCAGTGGTAGTATATATACAGCCCCAGTGGTAGTATATAGCCCCAATGGTAGTATATAGCCCCAGTAGTAGTATACAGCCCCAGTGGTAGTATATAGCCCCAGTGGTAGTATATATACAGCCCCAGTGGTAGTATATAGCCCCAGTGGTAGTATATAGCCCCAGTGGTAGTATATAGCCCCAGTAGTAGTATACAGCCCCAGTGGTAGTATATAGCCCCAGTGGTAGTATATATACAGCCCCAGTGGTAGTATATAGCCCCAGTGGTAGTATATAGCCCCAGTGGTAGTATATATACAGCCCCAGTGGTAGTATATAGCCCCAGTGGTAGTATATACAGCCCCAGTGGTAGTATATAGCCCCAGTGGTAGTATATAGCCCCAGTGGTAGTATATAGCCCCAGTGGTAGTATACAGGGCCCCAGCAGGGCCCCCCTCATAATTTGGCGCCCCCACCTCAGTTTCTGGGCCCCCCCGCATGCAGCGCTGCACATATACATTACGTGTCTAGCAGCTGTTACCCTCCGGTGGCAGATCGCGGCTCCCGGCTCCGGGCTCCATCTTCCTCGCTGTCTTCCTGCTTTGTGACCGGCGCGATGACGTCATCGCGCCGGTCACATGACAACCAGGAAGACAGAGAGGAAGATGGAGCCCGGAGCCGGGAGCCGCGATCTGCCACCGGAGGGTAACAGCTGCTAGACACGTAATGTATATGTGCAGCGCTGCATGCGGGGGGGCCCAGAAACTGAGGTGGGGACGCCAAACTTTGAGGGGGGCCGTAAGACTCGCGTATAAGCCGAGGGGGGGACTTTTCAGCCCAATTTTTGGGCTGAAAAACTCGGCTTATACGCGAGTATATACGGTATATATTACTACCTAAGATTGTATTGAAACTGTGTTGCGGGATACTGTCTGGTAGGGAGGGGTTGGGGGTGGGTGGACGGTGGGTGGGGGTGCTAGGGGTTTGTTTAGGGGGGGGGAGGGAAATTGGTTTTGTTTGGGGTTTCCAAAGGAAAAAGAAAAATACTGTAATTATTGCTGTACCATATATTCATGTACCATACCTTTTAATAAAATATATCTGATTTAAAAAGAAAATTGACAAATCCCCGGGCCCGGATGGGATACACCCCAGAGTGCTGCAGGAATTAAGTACTGTCATAGATAGACCATTATTTTTAATCTTTAAAGATTCCATAATAACAGGGTCTGTACCACAGGACTGGCGTATAGCAAATGTGGTGCCAATATTCAAAAAGGGAACAAACACTGAACTTGGAAATTTTAGGCCAGTAAGCTTAACCTCTACTGTAGGCAAAATCCTAGAGGGTTTTCTAAGAGATGATATACTGGAGTATCTGAAGAAAAATAACCTCATGACCCAAAATCAACATGGTTTTACGAGGGACCGTTCCTGTCAAACTAATCTGATAAGCTTCTATGAAGAAGCAAGTTCTGGACTGGACCAAAGAAATGCAGTGGATGTGGTGTATATGGACTTTTCAAAAGCTTTTGATACGGTGCCACACAAAAGGTTGATACATAAAATGAGAGTAATGGGGATAGGGGAAAATATGTGTAAGTGGATTAAAAACTGGCTTAGCAATAGGAAACAAAGGGTGGTCATTAATGGAACACACTCAGAATGGGTCACAGTTAACAGTGGGGTACCACAGGGTTCTGTATTGGGCTCGCTTCTTTTTAGTATATTTATTAATGACCTTGTAGGGGGCATACAGAGTAGAATCTCAATATTTGCAGATGACACTAAACTCTGCAGCGTAATCAATACAGAGGAGGACAATGTTATATTACAGGAGGATTTATGTAAACTAGAAGCTTGGGCTGATAAATGGCAAATGAGCTTTAATGGGGATAAATGTAAGGTCATGCACTTGGGCAGAGGAAACAAAAGGTATAATTATATGCTTAATTGTAAAACACTGGGCAAAACTGTCACTGAAAAAGACCTGGGTGTATGGGTAGATGACAAACTCACATTTAGTGGCCAGTGTCAGGCAGCTGCTGAAAAGGCAAATAAAATAATGGGATGCATTAAAAGAGGCATAGATGCTCATGAGGAGAACATAATTTTACCTCTATACAAGTCACTAGTGCGACCACACTTAGAATACTGTGTACAATTCTGGTCTCCGGTGTATAAGAAAGACAAAGCTGAACTGGAGCGGGTCCAGAGAAGAGCGACAAAAGTCATTAGAGGACTAAGGGGTCTGCAATACCAAGACAGGTTATTAAACTTGGGGTTATTTAGCTTGGAAAAACGAAGGCTTAGGGGTGATCTTATAATAATGTATAAATATATGAGGGGACAGTACAGAGGCCTTTCTAATGATTAAAAGAAGGTTTAATCATAATCACAGACGTGGATTCTTTACTGTAAGAGCAGTGAGACTGTGGAACTCTCTGCCACATGATGTTGTAATGAGTGACTCACTACTAACATTTAAGAAGGGCCTGGATGCCTTTTTTGAACACTATAATATTACCAGTTATATATACTAGATTCTTTGATAGGGTGTTGATCCAGGGAATTCGTCTGATTGCCAAATCTGGAGTCAGGAAGGAATTTTTTCCCCCAATGTGGAGCTAGTGTTGCCACATGGTTTTTTTTTGCCTTCCTCTGGATCAACATGTTAGGCTATGGGTTGAACTAGATGGACTTCAACCTTAAAAACTATGTTACTATGTTACGATGTAATTTTTAAGTCCATGTGGTTATAGAGTTGTTCATAATAGAAACGGGTGTCTGGACATAAGATCCCCAGGCGGGGGAGTGAAGGTCGAAAATTAATTATAGTGCCTGGAAGGAAATGCTGCAACCCTCACTACCTAAACTTGTCACGCTCACTAACGTCCTGTCGCCGATAATACAAGTATGCCCAAGTACTCCACTTGTGTGGCGCCCTGCTCAAACAGGTAACCACAGACTCACCTACAGCACGAGTGGGTTTCCACAGCGGGTACACAGACACAAACAACACCTTCCACCCCAGCACAGTAGGGGGAGCACAACTTGCTGCCCGTAGGCAAGATCCCCTATAAATTCTGATGCTGGGAGCGGAGTTAGTTAGAGTGTGTGGACACTAGGAGAGCTGTGAAGACGTTCTGGTGGTCAGTGCCGCGCTAGGCCCGAGCCAGTGACCCTGAACAGCCTTTAGAGTAGTTGTGCAGGGCCCAAGAGTGGGGTCGGAAGGCGAGGAGAGAACGGAGAAAGAGAAAAGTGGGGAACGAGGAGCCATCTTTGGGTTCACCCTAGAAAGCACACCGGACGCCGGAGTCCAAGTCTGTTGCAGAGCACCTAGCCCAACAGAGAATACCCGTTTACCATGAAGACTTCAGTCTCCTGGGCATCTGTGCAGCCACCAACAAGGGAGCCAGGCACCGTGGAAAGAGGAATAGCGGCAGTCCATCAAGGGTTTCCCAACTACAGCACAGGTGGTAGGGGAGCAGAGGAGGCCAGCCAAGTTTCACACGGGGCAGGGGCTTCACACACACGGGAAAAGAGACAAGGAGGCTTTAAACCCACTCGCTGTGGAGATCCTGAAGTGCTTCTTGACCACCCGACAGTACAACGGACTCTTACCTGCGATACCATCAGTAAAAGGTAAAGAAAACCAAAATTACAAAAGATGGGCGAAACCAAGGTAGCAGAACTAGCCCTATTGTTAAGGGCAAACTTGTCCAAGGGCAAGAAAGCCTCCCAATCATCCTAATCAGCAGACACAAAGCATCTCAAATAAGTCTCCAAAGTTTGATTACTCCTCTCGGTCTAACCATTGGACTGTGGATGAAACGCAGACGCAAAGGACAAATCAATACCCAGCTTAGTACAAAAGGCCCGCCAAAACCTGGAAACAAATTGGGAACCTCTGTCAGACACAATATTCTCCGGAATACCATGCAAACAAACAACATGTTGAAAAAACAACGGAACCAATTTCAAAGAGGAAGGCAATTTAGGAAAAGGCACCAAATGAACCATCTTAGAGAACCTGTCACAAACAACCCAGATAACCGACATCCTCTGGGAGACCGGAAGATCTGAAATAAAATCCATAGAAATATTCGTCCAAGGCCTCCTAGGTACTGGCAAGGGCAAAAGCAACCCACTAGAACATGAACAACATGGCTTGGCCCGCGCATAAGTCGCACAGGACTGCACAAAACAACGTACATTACGGGACAAGGAAGGCCACCAAAAAGATCTACTGACCAAGTCCCTGGTACCAAAAATGCCAGGATGACCGGCCAACACAGAACAGTGAACCTCAGAAATCACTCTACTAGTCCATCTGTCAGGAACAAACAACTTCCCCAGTGGACATCGCTCAGGCCTGTCAGCCTGAAATTCCTGAAGAGCCCGTCGTAAATCAGGTGAAATGGCAGAAAGAACCACCCCTTCCTTCAAAATGCCGACTGGCTCCGAGACCTCAGGAGAATCAGTCAAAAAAACCCTAGAGAGAGCATCAGCCTTAACATTCTTAGAACCAGGAAGGTACACAAAATCAAAACGGGTAAAAAACAAGGACCATCTAGCCTGTCTAGGATTGAGTCTCTTGGCAGACTCGAGGTAAACCAGATTCTTGTGATCGGTCAAGACCACAATACAATGCTTAGCCCCCTCAAGCCAATGACGCCACTCCTCAAGCGCCCACTTCATAGCCAACAACTCCTGATTGCCGACATCATCATTGTGTTCAGCAGTCGAAACTTTACAAGAAAAGAAGACACACGGTTTCATGGAGGAACTGACAGGATCCCGCTGAGACAAAACGGCCCCTGCCCCAATCTCAGAAGCATCAATCTCAACCTGAAACGGAAGAGAGACATCCGGTTGGGCCAACACAGGAGCAGAAGTAAACCGTCGTTTAAGCTCCTGAAAGGCAGAAACAGCCGCAGGGGACCAGTTTTCCAGATCAGCGCCTTTCTTTGTCAAATCGGTTAATGGTTTAACAACGCTGGAAAAACTCGGTGATAAAAATTTGCAAAACCCAAACATTTCTGAAGGCTCTTCACAGACGTGGGCCGAACCCAATCAAGAATGGCGTGAACCTTAACCGGATCCATCTCCATAGACGAGGAAGAAAAAATGAAACCCAAAAAAGAAACCTTCTGAACCTCAAAGAGACACTTAGACCCCTTAACATACAAAGCATTGTCACGAAGGATCTGAAATACCGTCCTGACCTGTTCCACATGAGAATCCCAATCATCAAAAAAAATCTAAATATCATCCAAATAAACAATCAAGAATTTATCAATATAATTCCTAAAAATATGATGCATAAAGGACTGAAAAATGGATGGAGCATTAGTGAGCCCAAACGGCATCACAAGGTATTCAAAATGGCCTTCAGGCGTGTTGAACATCTTCCACTCATGACCCTGCTTAATACGCACAAGATTATATGCCCCCCGAAGGTTAATCTTAGTAAACCAACTTGCCCCTAGAAAAAAAGTCGGAAATCAAAGGTAAAGGGTATTGAAACTTGACCATGATCTTATTCAAGAGGTGATAATCAAAACAGGGTCTCAAAGAGCCATCTTTCTTAGCAACAAAAAAAAACCCCGCTCCCAACGGTGAAGAAGACGACCGAATATATGCCCTTTCTCCAAAGACTCCTTAATATAACTCTGCATGGCAGCATGTTCAGGCACAGACAAGTTGAAAAGGCGACCTTAGGAAACTTACAGCCCGGAATCAAGTCAATCGCGCAATCGCACTCCCTGTGTGGTGGAAGATAACTGGACTTGGGCTCATCGAATACATCCTGAAAATCAGACAAAAACTCCAGACTCTCAGAAGAAGAAGAGGAGATTGACATCAAAGGAACATCATCATCTATCCCCCGACAACCTCAACTAGTCACAGAAATAGACTTCCAATCTAAAACAGGATTATGTACCTGCAACTACAAACACAGCACGATCGCATCGTGCAAATTATGCAAAACCAGAAATCAACAATCTTCCTGATGAGCTGGCGCCATGCGCATGGTCACGTGAGTCCAAAACTGGGGATTATTTTTAGCCAAGGGAGTAGCATCGATGCCTCTTAGAGGAATAGGGTTCTGCAAAGGCTGCAAAGGAAAGCCACAACGCCTGGCGAACTGAAAATCCATTAAGTTCAAGGCGGCGCCTGAATCCACAAACGCCATAACAGAAAATTATGACAATGAACAAACAAGGACACAGATAATAAAAATTTAGGTTGTACAGTACTGATGGTAAATGAACTAGCGACCCTCTTTGTCCGCTTAGGGCAGACAGAAATGACATGAGAAGCGTCGCCACAATAACACAACCTATTCTGACGTCTAAATCCTTGCTGTTCAGTTCTGGATAGAATCCTATCACACTGCATTGGCTCAGGATTGTGCTCTGAGGACAACGCCACAGAGCGCACAGTTCTGCGCTCCCGCAAACGCCGAGCAATCTGAATGGCCAGAGACATAGAATCACTCAGACCGGAAGGTGTGGGAAACCCCATCATTACATCCTTAACCGATTCAGAAAGACCCTTTCTGAAAATTGCCGCCAAAGCATCATCATTCCATTTAGTTAACACAGACCATTTTCTGAATTTTTGTCAATATACTTCCACCGCCTCTTGACCCAGAGACAGGGCCAACAACGTCTTTTCAGCTTGATCCACAGAATTAGGTTCATCATATAATAGTCCTAAAGCCTGAAAAAAGGAGTCAACATTAAGCAACGCCGGAATCCCAGATTCAAGGGAAAACGCCCCAATCCTGTGGATCACCACGCAGCAGGGAGATGACAATTTTAACCTGCTGAATAGAATCACCAGAGGATCGAGGTCTCAGAGCAAAAAACAGTCCACAGTTGTTTTTAAAACTCAAAAATCTGGACCTATCACCAAAAAATAAATCAGGAGTGGGAATTTTCGGCTCCAAAACTGGAGTTTGAACAATATAATCTGACATTCCCTGGTCTACACGAGAAGCTAATTCCTGAAAATCCATGCTAGCACAAGACTCCTCAGACACCCAGAGAAAAAGAGGGAAGAAAAGACAAAGCAGACTGCAGAAAAAAAAAATGCCTAAACACCTTCCTTCTCTTCTTCTGAGATGCATTTAACTCATTGTGGGCCAGTTTTACTGTTATGATCAGGTGACCTTGGAGCCGCATAAATATGTTTCACGGGAGTAAGTGGTACCTATACTGACCCCAGTTCCTGACCTAACCCCGCAACTAGAAGTAGCTGTGGGCTGTGACTAACTCTACCCTAGACACCTCAACACGGCCGGAGAACTAGCTACCCCTAAAGATAGAAACAGGAATCCTATCTTGCCTCAGAGCAGAACTCTCAAAGGATAGAAAGCCCCCTACAAATATTGACTGTGAGTAAGAGAGGAAAAGACACACTCAGGCAGAAAACAGAATCTAGCAAATGAGGCCACTCTAGCTAGATAAAGACAGGTCAGAGGGGGGGCGTGTCCGAACTCTCATGGGAGCAGACGTGTGAGGCTGAAGCTCCCGCACTCAAGAGCCTAAATCAGCCTACAATAGCCTGAGGAGTCCCAAGATGGGGAAAAAAAGAACACAAAAGCAGCCCAAGGACACAGGGGCACAGACACCATCCACCCTGGACTCATACCTGCTGCGAGGTGGAGATGCTGTGCCTGCTCCTGCCATGAGACTGCAGCCGGGACCGGGAGCCACTGGTGAGTCACCCGCCCTCCACCCGACGCTAGCACAAACAGACAAGCAGAGCGGCGGCGATGCACTGGCCGCACAGCCGCTGCAATGCGGTCCCCGCCGGCCCGCCGCCGAGGCTGGAAACCCGGAGCGGGACATGGAGGGGCGGGTGCAGGAGACTGACAGGGGGCCCAAGATGGCGGGCGGCGCTGCTCCATCTCCCTCTTCCGGGAGCTTTCGCGCGCCTGAAGAGCTAGAGGGGCGGGGAAGACGAAGCGAGGTGATGGACACCTCTACAGTAGTGGGGGCGGAGCTTCATACACACTGCGCTTCCCCAGCTCTCCTGCCTGCAGCAAAGTCACAGAAAGCTGTAAGAGATCTTTCCCCAGACACAAGCAGAGACAATACACCTGTGCTGCTACCATTAAAAGTGAGATGTGGCCCCACACATGATGAGAGCCTAGATCTATATGCCATTGAGGGAGATGACACTAGATGCCCCAATTTACCCCCTTCTATGTTTGGGGAGACTGTAGAGGACCAAATAGAAGATCCCACCAACTCAAAAAGGAACATAGTGGAAAGCCCACAAATTGCTGCCCAATACAGGGTGTCCCCAGGAGATGGATATGCTCGGAGAACACTACCTGATCCCACTGACGGAGAATGGTGGGGATCTACTTGGGCAGGAGATAACTGGGCAACCCAAGCACTAGAGGAATCCAGTCGCCCCCAAAGATCATCCCGTCCGGCGAGTCGGGTCCGACAGACTCCACATAGACCCACCGAGTCCAGAGAACTGACAACTAGACCTGAGTCCCCACTCGATGACTCCAGAGAGAACACTATATACCAATACCCCGCATTATCCTGCCAGTCTCAGGAGGGCGTTCACCCCCCTCCCCCGCCTTCTGACTGGTGGCAATATGTACAACAATTGCCAACCAAGCAAGATTTTAAACTACTGATTGCAGAGATTAAGGACACCTGCCGCTCAGAACTGGCGGCGACAAGACGGGAGGTGGTAGCTTTGACCCAAAGAGTACATCAATTAGAGGAGGACCACAACCAAGCTAGAACAGTTATAAGACATTTACAGGCCCAAACAACTGCCCAGGCCTCCGTCATAAGAGATCTCCAAAGGCACGTTGAGGATCTAGACAACAGAGGAAGACGGCACAACATTCGGGTTAGAGGAGTTCCGGAGACGAAAGATACAGAAGATGTAGTGGGTATTCTGCAAAAGGTCTTCAACTCGGTGTTACGCCGCCCGGCGGACCACCCGATTAAAATGGACAGGGCACATAGAGCTTTAAGACCGAAAAGCTTGACGGGAAACCCCAGGGACATAATCTGTCGCATTACAGACTTCCCCCTAAAAGAAGATATTATGGCGAAAGCAAGACAACTCAAACAAATTACTCATAATAACGCAAAGATACAGCTTTTTCAGGACCTCTCGTGGATTACTCTACAGCAACGGAGAGCATTGAGACCGCTGTTAAACATTCTACAAAATAGCCGTATTCCATACAGGTGGGGCTTTCCTTTTAGCCTCTCAGCTAAGAAGGGAGAGCGAGTGGCCACACTGCGAGGCCCGGAAGATTTGGAGTCATTCTGCCACGCGATGTCCATCGAACAACCAGATCTACCAGATTGGTCAATGCCAATGGGGTTGCCTCCACTGCAGCAAACTTGGCGACAGTCCACACCGCGTAAAACGACACGGAGAACCCCCAGGAGAGGGGACCCGCGTGATGGGTGACTATAACATATGATGACTGAATTAAATACTTACTCTTTTCCCTTATCCCCCATAGGTGGGATTATAGATATACCGATCTTGGCTCCTTAGTAAGAACTTGCAGCTCTTGGGGGCGGGACTCTGTATGATAACTGCTCTCGTAGGTTTGACGTGTACCCCCACAGAAGAGAGTTGTGTTCCTGATCCCACAACTGGTTTGGTTGTGTGGAGACACTTAGTGGCGGCCTTGACCAGCTGACGCCAATTTATACTCGACTCTCATTTTGGGACGACACGTTGCTGTCCTATAGTATTCATCCAATGTTTTTTCTCTCTTTTTTTATCTTCTTCTCTTTAAATGTACAGTTTTTTACCTATGTTCAGAAATGCGGTACTTGTATGTTTGCACTTCCTCAGCTGAGTCTTCACAATATTGTCCTCCGAATCGGCGAACTTATTAGATCCCCACTCATGCCCCCTTTAAATGCTCTAAGTGAACCTATATCTTATAATGGTTAAACTATTCACTCTCAACGTTAAAGGTCTAAACTCAGACCTGAAGAGAAGGCTTGCTCTCCGGGAGATGCGAGAATCCAAAGCAGATATTATCTTTCTGCAGGAGACCCATCTTTCGGATAAGGGGTCTCTTAAATTTGCGCAGCATTGGTTTCCTACTACGTTCTCGGCCACGGCTAAGACTAAAACAGCAGGAGTGGCAATCCTGATTTCCCGCCACTGTACATTTCAAGTAACTAATTCAGAACTGGATCCCCAGGGCAGATTTGCCATTGTCTATGGGAATTTGGGGGGAATACCAATTATGCTGTGCAACCTATATGCCCCTAATTCTAACCAGATAAGGTTCGTAGCTTCAGTCCTAGCCCGTTTGCACCCTGAACGAGGAATGGCCCAAATAATTGGTGGCGATTTTAATATGGTGTTCTCTGAAACAAGAGATAGATTGGTTCCCATGCCCTCCCGTCATGAACGCACAAAGGTAGATTATGTCTCTATGGGATTTCGAAAACTACTACGACGAAACACATTGTTTGATCTGTGGCGTATTGACAACCCAACAGATAGACGGTTTACGTTTTACTCTCATCCTCATGATTCACATAGTCGCATAGACTATTTCCTTGGAGACGTGATTACATTGCGTTCCCTGACGTCCGCAACCATTGGCAGTATAACATGGTCCGATCATGCCCCTCTGACAATAGACCTTGGGTTGACGCCTGACCCCCCCAGGTTAAACCATTGGAGATTGAATGAGTCCCTTCTGACTAATAAAGACACAAGGGATAAGTTGAGGGGGTGTCTCACAAATTATTTCACTGAAAACGCTCCCTCTTCTCCGTCATTGTCTGTCCTGTGGGAGGCCCATAAGGCAGTTTTCAGGGGAGAGTGCATTGCACTATCATCCAGGATCAAAAAAGATGCCAAATCCAGATACCTTAAAATTGAGGGGGAACTGAAGAAAGCAGAGGCGCGATTATTAACCCACCCCACAAAGCTGCTCTTGAAGGAGGTGATAGATCTGAGAAACCAACTAAAAACAATTTCCCACGGTAAAGTAGAGGTCCTTCTCAGATACTCTAGGCAGAAATTCTATGAGTATAGTAATAAAGCACACACAATGCTAGCTAAACGACTGAGAGATCAGGCTATTAATAACTCCCCATACGGTATTAAAGATCCATCGGGCGTGATTCACTATGACCCGGCTAAAATAGCTGATATATTCTATGATTACTACTCTTCCCTTTATTCCCTCTCCCTCACACCACACCAGACCCAAAGAGGACATACCCCAATTCTAGATGACTACCTCACATCATGTCGCCTACCTAAACTTTCCCAGTCCGCTCTAGACGATCTAAATCGGAAAATCACGGTGGAAGAGATTGAGGAAATTATAAAACAACTACCGGGCCACAAGGCACCAGGTCCGGATGGGCTACCATACCTTTATTATAAAACATACACAGACGTCTTGTCCCCCCACATGGTTTCACTGTTTAATCATTTTATGGAGGGGGAGAGATACCTGATTCACTTCTCCGTTCCTATATTACCGTGATTCCAAAGGAGGGTAAAGACCCAATGGAATGTGCAAGCTATCGCCCGATCAGTCTATTAAATTCTGATCTAAAAATCTTCACCAAAATACTAGCGGAAAGACTGGGGAGATGGCTTCCACATCTGATCCACAAAGACCAGGTGGGATTTGTGCGTTTCCGTCAGGCAGGTGATAATACTAGGCGTGTTATGGACCTGATTGAGGTGGCCAACAGAGAGGGGATGGAGGCCCTTTTGCTGAGTTTAGATGCAGAGAAGGCTTTCGACAGGCTGGATTGGTCATTTATGTTCCGCTCTCTTCACCACTTCGGCCTGTCGGGGCCTTTTATTACAGCACTGAGGGGTTTGTATTCATCACCCACTGCTTTGGTTCGCCTTCCTCATGCCCACTCTAAATATCTGCCTATAAAAAATGGGACCCGCCAGGGGTGTCCCCTTTCTCCCCTACTCTATGTTCTAAGTATTGAACCGTTGGCCGCGCAGATTAGGAATAACCCCGATATCTCGGGAATACACCTTAAAAATAGATCATTCAAAATCGCCCTATTCGCAGACGATGTGATTCTCTCCTTAACAAACCCTGTTACTTCCCTACCTAACCTCCATGCGGTCATCACATCATATGCTAAATTGTCAAGCTATAAAATTAATGCTGCAAAGACGGAGGCCTTACCCATAAATATCCCAGAATCTAAACTTCACCTCCTTAAACAAACACACAATTACAAATGGTGCACAACATCCATACGCTATCTGGGGATCAATATGACCCCTAGTTATAAAACATTATTCCAAGCTAATTTCCCACCCCTAATACGCAAAGTAGAATCCCAGCTTAAAAGATGGTCAGCCCTCCAAATATCACTCCTGGGTAGGATTGCGGCTATCAAAATGTCCATTCTCCCCCGCTTTTTATATTTATTTGAAACGCTATCGGTCAGAGTACCTGTCGTAACTCTAAAACGAATCCAAACACTACTAATGAAATTCATATGGCACTCGGGTAGGCACCGTATACCAGATTCAGTCCTCTACGCATCTAAACAGGAAGGAGGTCTTACCTGCCCGGATATTAAATTATATTACTATGCAACGCATCTACGCCATTTGTCCCACTGGTCGACATTACCGGCGAGTGCTAGATGGGCAGAGGTAGAACAGTTGTGGCTGGCCCCTCATCACCCTGCTTCGTTGATATGGGGCAAACCTTCAGAGATTTCCTCTAGAAGGTTACTGGGCCCAATGGCTTTTACCTTGGACATGTGGAATAGATGCAGAATTAAATTTCAGTTAGCGGCACACACATCTCTTCTGACACCTTTCTTATATAACTCACAACTTTCAGGAGCTATGGATTTAGCAACAATGCATAAATGGGCTGAAGCAGGCCTTTTTTGTTTCCGAGACATAATAAACCCGCTTACACGCAAGCCAAGACCTTTCACCGAACTGAACTCACTATATAAATTACCAGGGAGTCTGTCTTTTTCATATGGGCAAATACTTCATTATTACACGTCAGTCATGAGGTCCAATAAACACTCAGGTCCAACTCAATTTGAACATCTTTGCTCTCAGGGAGCTTCTACAAGGGGCCTTATATCTAATATATACTCTATTTTGAACTCCCGAAGTAACTGGGGTCCTATAAAACACGCCTATATGACAAGATGGGAGGCCTGGCTGGGGCGGGAGATCTCTAGCCAGATGTGGAAGGTTATATGGGATAGAACTTTTAGGACGTCAATTAACACATTGTACAAAGAGAACCAGATGAAAATACTGATGACATGGTACTGTACGCCCGAAATCCTCCATAGGTTTAACCCAGCCATACCTGATACCTGCTGGAGATGTGCTCAAAGCAAGGCATCCCTATATCATATTTTCTGGTCATGCTCATTGATTGGTGACTTTTGGAGATCAGTTGTAACGGTGGTGTCCCGGGTTCTAGACCACCACCTGCCTTTAGACCCGACTGTTTGCCTATTAAATCTCTTCCCCCCAGGTTTGACTAAATCTGGGATTAGACTTTTGCTACATCTCTTTACGGCGGCGAAATGTATGATATCTCTACACTGGAAGAAGAGGGCTCCGCCCTCAATATCTGATTGGTACGCACGGATAAAAGACATTCGATTGATGGAACACCTGACTGCCACACTCCATAACTCAATGGACAAATTTAACCGAACGTGGCAGATGTGGGACCTTTCCGTGGACTCACTACAGCTGTAATAAAAAGAGGACGCACGCTGACGCTAATAGTTCCTGATAATAAGAGGTGTATTATGTACATTTGACTGCATTGACATGTTATGGGTTATATTTTTATTGTTTAAGAAAATGAATAAAAATTAAAGTTGGAAAAAAAGACAGGTCAGAATACTATTGCAGTCAGTATAAAAATCCTTTCAAAAATTTCCACAGCAGATAATACAAAAATACCCCTGAGTCTACTCAAGACTCGGCGCCATCTATATCTGCAGACCTCCTGTGAATCCAACAATGCTGACACAATCAAAAGCTATACAAGCCAACAACAAATGAATAGCACGTAAATCCTAGGAAGAAAACGTCCTAACAGAGAGCAGGTTAAGACGGACATGCAGACCAAATATTGACAAAAACCACAACTCTGAGCAGAAATAAACAATTCCATAACAAGCACACAGCATGTGTGCAACAAGAAAACAAAACAATTCACTTAGCTTGGAAGTTTTGCAGCAGGGCAGGAAGAGACCAGGCAGAGGTGAAACACCTACAGGAACAATTGACAACTGGCAAGGACTGAGGGAAACCTGCAAACCTACATACCCCAATCTGAATTCCAATTATCCAATTCACCTGACCAAGACTGCAAAACAGGATCCACTGCAATACCAGCCACAACCACAGGAGGGAGCCCACAAGCAGAATTCACAACACCAGATACCAGAGTCCCCATAGCCTGGGTGTATCATAAGTCTTTTTCTGGCGTCACAAACTGAGCCACCATTACTGCGCCGTGGAGCGGGAAGAAAGGGAGCGTGATGGCTTGCAGAGCGCGAAACCATAACCTGCCCCCCTCTCTGCCGAGTACTTCCAAAGCGCAGCGGCCTAATCTGGAAATTCCTGAACGCTTAACCCCCTACCTGCGGGGTTCAAAAACAAAAAAAAAACAGTTTAACTGTTTAAAGACTGGTAGTGATTCACTAGGGGGGCCCCAAAAATGTCGGCCTCGTCCAGAGACGATGACAGCACATTTGCCGACCCGAGAATCACTCCAAAGCAACCGTGGCTACAACCAGTAGAGCCGACGACCCACCGGGCGCCTTAGCCCCGATCATGCCGATCTCGCTGCTGTATATCCCGGGTGCTAAGTGGTTACCCCAGTATGACGGCCGCCCTGATACCTTGTCCACCTTCAAACAAAGGATCTGCAGTGTGTTGGACATGTATGCAATGACTGGCAAGCAATGCGCTGCTGTTGTTTTGGGACAGTTAACTGGTGCAGCTGAAAGAGAGGTTGAATCCTGGTCCACCGCTGAACGGGGATCAGTAGCTGTAATCTTTGACAAGCTGAAAGTTGTTTTTGAGGACTGTAATGAGGCTGACATTAGAGTGCGCTTCTATCATTATTATCAAAAAAACGGGAGATGATATCCGGACCTATGCCTGGCGCCTACAGGAGACGCTACGAGCCCTGAAGCATGTCAGCACTGCTAGTGTCCCTAGCAGGGGCCTACTATCACCAGAGAACAACAAAACACTGTGCTGGTGGTCCCTAAGCAACCCGGACACTGATTTCAACACTTTAAAGGACATGGCCATAAAGGGGTTACAGCCAGTGGAGACTCCTGAAGCTGCCATCCGGCGGTGGTGCAGCAGCCAGGCTCCTGCTACGACAACACCAGTGCCTGCAGCTGAAAGCAGTGTTCAGTCTACCAACTCTGATAGAATTGACTGTTTTTGCTTGGAGGTGCGCCAGCTGGGCAAAAGCCTAGCCACAGTTATGGAAGCCCTACAGCTGCAGCAGCGGCCAAAGCCACAACCAAAACCCCAATGTCTGATCCAGCTTGCTGACAGCCCAGAGGACGTCTCGTGGATGAGAGGAAGGAAGACCACGTCGCCCAGAGGGAGTACCACCGACCGTTACGGCTCCACAGGGGAGCCCATCTGTCATCACTGCAACAAGACGGGCCACATCGCATGGTATGATGCCTACATTGGACAGCGACTATTCCTGTCAATCATACTGGACGGCATATCAACACCTGCGTTGCTGGACACTGGGTCGCAGGTGATCACCATTCCCTATATCCTTTATAAGCAATACTGGTCATGTGATAAACTCAAACCACCTGCCTTAGACCTTACCATCTATGCTTCTAGTGGTGAACCACTCACTATAGTGGGGGTTAGAGAAGTACCAATAAAAGTGGGGAGAGTAGAGTAAACAGACCAGGGGATTATTGTGGTAGCAGAAAAGAATAACCACTGAGACCCTTACATTATTCTTGGTACAAATGTTAGTAATTGCATGGGTGAAGTGTTGTTCTTGCTTCAACAGATTGCGGACACTGACAAACCTGGGCAGAAGAAGGTTCTTCAGAGAGAGATAGGAGCCCTCCTACACCAGCAACAGGTAAAATGAACAGGTGGTGAAATTGGCACTGCACGGGTAACAGACCCGCTTCCTATTGTAATACGTCCAATGAGTGAAATGATGACTTGGTGTCGAGCAGCTATAGGCCTAAGGGGGTAGGACTATCAGGCGGTAGTGGAGCCCATCAGCTTAGAACACAGGCCTACACTCTTGACAGCCAGGGATGTAGTTGATATACACAAGGGAAGAGTACCAGTCCACCACATCTTAAATTGTGGGAGTGAGGAGGTCAAACTACCCAGGTATTGCACTGCTGCTAAGCTGTACACTGTGCATAACGATGAGATTCAAGCAGTGGGACCCTTACCTCCACCCAAAGAGGTAGAGGATAACAACGCCAAGGGGCAGCTAGAGGACTGGTGTCAGCAGCTCCATGTAGGAACTGATACCACTCCCATGCATAAAAAGTAAGGTGTCTACCGGGTAGTCCAAGAATTTTAACAGTTATTCAGTAAGCATCCACTTGACTTTGGTAGGATCAAAGGGGTACACATCCACCAATCAAAGAGCGATACAGACCTATTCCACCTGCACACTATCAAAAAGCCAAAGAGATACACACAGAGTGGTATGCTTTAGAGGATTTGAAAGGTACACTAGGCAAATTGAGAGGTAGCATTTAACTCTTACAAGAGATTTCTATAATTAATATATGTTTTAGCTAGGCATAATCAACCAAATAGTAATAAATGACGATTAAACAATAGGGGGGAGGGATGAAAGGGATTCTTATTTTCTTTGTTACCAATATATGTTAAAATTTGGGAGATAAATGAGATGCGGTCATTCTTATATCTAATTACTGTTGTTACTATTGACATAATTGCATTTTGCTTTTTTGATTTTTTCTCTTGTAAAGATTTATTCTCAATAAAAACAATGGTTCAAAAAAAAAGCCAAAGAGATGTTACAGGACATGAAGGACACAGGGGTCATAAGAGATAGTTGTACTCCCTGGGCAGCTACACTAGTTTTAGTCAGAAAGAAAGATGGCAGCATGAGAATGTGTGTAGACTACAGGCAAATAAATCGCATAACACACAAAAATGCTTACCCATTGCCACGCATTGAAGAATCACTAGCTGCATTGAAGTCTGCTAATTAATTTTTAACCCTAGATCTTACTGGTGGGTATTGGCAGGTCTCCATTGCAGAAGACCGTGAGAAGACGCTTTTACCACGCCCATGGGCCTATGTGAATTTAACAGCATGACCTTCGGACTATGTAATGCACCCGGAACGTTCCAGAGGCTGATGGAGTGTTGCCTGGGGCATAAGAATTTTGAAACGGTACTGCTTTACTTAGATGACCTCATAGTGTATTCTAAATCCTATGAAGAATACCTAACCCATCTAGCAGAGGTATTTGAAGCCTTGTCTAAGTACGGGATGGAGCTAAAACCATCCAAATGCCATCTGTTAAAGCGGAAGGTTCAATACCTGGGACACCGTTCTGAAGGTGTGGCCCCAGATCCAGACAACGTCACTGTCATCAGGGAATGGCCAAAACCAAAGACCCTCAAGGAAGTACGTCAGTTCCTGGGATTAGTAGACTTCTACAGGAGTTTCATCAAGGAGCATACAAAGAAGGCTGCTCCACTGCAAAACCTCCTAGTAGGCCAACCCCAGAAAGGCAAGTCCAGAGATCCTCCCATGGAGTGGGGCAAGGCACAGAAAGAGTCGTTCCAGCAGATGAAAGAGGCCCTAATAGGTGAAGAGATCCTGGCTTACCCCGATTACAACCTACCATTCCTGTTGCACACCGATGCCAGTAACGTGGGGTTAGGAGCTGTACTCTACCAGAAGCAAGAAGGCAAAGAAAGAGTGATTGACTATGCCAGTAGGAAGCTTCACCCTATGGAAAGAAACCCTGAAAATTACAGCTCCTTCAAACTGGAGTTCCTGGCCTAAGTCTGGGCTGTCACTGAAAGATTTAAACACTACCTGGCATCTAACAAGTTTACCGCCTTCACGGATAACAATCCCTTGACCCATCTGGAGACTGCAAAATTGGGTGCCATGGAACAGAGATGGATGGCCAGATTATCCAATTACCAGTTTACCATCAAGTACCGCGGGCTGGTCATAACAACGGCAACACAGATGCCTTATCCAGGATGCCTCACTTAGCAGATATCGGAGCAGATGAGGATGAGCTGGAAGAGATAGTGTTTCCCACCTTCCATTCTTCTCCAGACAGATCACCTGAGACATCTACACCAGTAGTGTGTAGATCTAGTCGTAGCACACAAAGTCAACCTCCGTCCAGGTATGGAGATTGGGTACAGTAGGTACAAAATGTAAACAGAAACCAGCTATGTACATAAAATGTAAATCGTAGTGTACAAAAGGATGAAGAGTAGGCCAAAACAGGTTACACCAGGTACACAACATCAAAAGAGGGGTGAGTGGAGTTGGCGTAAGGAGCTGTCTAGGGAGAGTGAAATCTTGGCCAATAGGTGACCCCAGGGCCAGGAGGCCTACAGTGCTTATGACCATTAGACCCTGCAGTACCTAGGACTCCATGCAGAGGCACCCATAGTAAATGTTCTTGTGTATTCTGAACTTTTAAGCTTACAGAGACTTTACCTGTAAGGACTTTATTAAATGTGTTGAACTTTTGAAAGACTTTACCCCTTTTTACCCGAAGCTTACAGAGACTGTACTGTAAAGACTCTTCAAATTAACTTTCCCCTTGTTTTTTAAATTTAAAAAGGACCATAGTCACAGGATTGGTGTGACAACTATTTTTGCCAGCCTGCAGTGGATGGACTAGCACCGTATGGACTGTACCTGTTTTACCATTTATTTAATTGTTTTTTTGTAGATTTTTGATTTTGAGACTCTGTAAATATATTATTATTGTGTTGAAAATGTTATTATGTGTGTTAAACAGAAATTTTTATCAGTCCAGGAGTACTGATCTTACCTAGGGGGGAATGTGGCTCCCTGCTTACACAGGTAACCACAGACTCTCCTACAGCACGGATGGGTTTCCACAGTGGGTACACAGATACAAACAACATCTTCCACCGCAGCACAGTAGGGGGAGCACAACTTGCTGCCCTTAGGCAAGATCTCCTATAAATACTGATGCTGGGGGCGCAGTTAGTTAGAGTGTGCAGATGCTAGAAGAGCTGTGAAGACGTTCTGGTTGTCGGTTCCGCACCAGGCCCGAGCCAGTGACCCTGAACAGCCTTCAGAGTAGTCGTGCAGGGCCCAAGAGTGGGGTCGGAAGGCATATCTGCTGGAGAGCACCTAGCCCAGCAGAGAATACCCGTTTACCGTGGAGACTTCAGTCTCCCGGGCAACTGTGCAGCCACCAACATGGGAGCCAGGCACCGCGGAGAGAGGAATAGCAGCAGTCCATTGAGGGTTTACTACAGCACAGGTGGTAGGAGAGCAGAGCAGGCCAGCCAAGTTTCACACGGGGCAGGAGCTTCACACACAGGAAAAGAGACAAGGAGGCCTTATACCCACTCGCTGTGGAGATCCTGAAGTGTCTCTTGACCACCCGACAGTACAACGGGCTCTTACCTGCGATACCATCAGTAAAAGGTAAAGAAACAACCTATGGTGTGTGTGTCAATTCCTCAACCATTGCCCCGAGACTGTTCCGTAGCCTAACAGCCCGGCCAAATCCCTGCTTCATCCCTCATCTCTCATCATCATTACCAAACTCCCCAGAGATCCAGCTCCGCCTGTGGGGAGCTTCAACACCTAGCTGCCCATATATCATCCCTGGAGGCCTCACGCAGCGCTGGTGCAATCACCAGAAACCACAGGAAGGTGCCAGGAGGGCACCGAAACACGTAGGAGGTAATAAAAGAGTTCCTTTTGAAGTTCCATCTTCATGTGCATTTCTTTGGAGTGAGTGATTTTGGCAGCGCGGACCGTGATACACCATTTCTTCCCTGCAATCCGATGTGTCTCCACATTTGAGTGAACGGTGGAAGTCCTGCAGCAGTCATCTGGAAACTAACATTCATACGCCTTCAAACCAGTTGTGGGTGTCACAACTGCCACAAGTGAGTGGATCCTTTGCTCACCACCTCTACATTCAGTGCTATAGTGATAGGGCACTATTGCGCCCCTTGTTCCCCCCCCCCCCCTTCTTTTTATTTGAGCCTTTAAACTAGAATTTCCTGAGACCAAGGACCAACCCTCGGGAGGAGAATGCATAGGTCCAGATGACCCTTACAGGGGCCTGAAATCTGTCGGCTACCGCCCCATCATTCCAATCACAATAGATGGTATCCCCTTCCCAGCACTACTTGACACTGGTTTGCAAGTTACCACCATCCAATTACCCCAATATAAACGCTACTGGAACACGAACCAGCTAGCAAAAATCACCTCAACTGACCTTAATATTATACCTAGCAATGGACAACCTATTCCTCAAGTGGGCTACCGGAAAGCTACCTTTAAAGTTGGCAGAACTGAATTACCTGACCAAGGCCTTATTGTTGTAGAGCAGGAGAAGACTATTTCCAGCCTGTGGTCTTAGGAATGACCATACTACAAATTTGTTTTGATGAAGAGATCAAAGGCATGACCTACACTCACACTGCTTCCCCTACAAAGAAGAGAACTATTCAGAAAACGCGTTGCATTCTCATTAGTCATCAGAGACTCACTAATTTCAAAGGGGAGATTGGCCCTGCCAGGATTATGGACTCCAGGCATGTAGTCCTGCAACCTTGTACAGAAACTATGGTGTGGTGCAAAACCAAGATGGGTCTACAGGGTCAGAACTACTGTAGCCAAAGTGAGTAGGCTTAATTATCAAGATATCCTCCAAGTGTCTCAATGTTCTACCCAAGTGGAAAATTCTCCATGTCTAGAAATTAAGGAGTGGTGGGTGGAGCTAAACATTTATACTGAAGAGACCCTTCCCCCTCACGCAAAAGGATGGAGTGCTAAGAGTTGCCAAAGAGTACCAAGATATATTCAGTAAGTTTGCCTGTGACTTCGGAAGAGTCAATACGATCAAACACCCCATCTCCACTTGTTTCCATCCTCCAATCCAAGAGAGGTACAGACCTGTACCTCCATCCATGTACCAGCCAGTGAAGAAGATGATACAAGAAATGAAAGATGCTGATGTGATTAAGGACAGTTGCAGTCCTTGGGCTGCACCAATTGTGATTGTTAAAAAGAAGAATGGGAGTATTCGATTGTGTGTGGATTATCGCAAGCATCAATAACATTACTAGATAATCAGTGAGCAGCCTGCCCTTACATCATCACCAGTATCCCATTTCCAGGGGTGGAAGGATTCTCAGCAAGAAAAGGTGGTCAATCATAGCCAGATTAAGGCTTGCATCCCCCAGGGAGTTCTTGCCCCTCCAGCTTCTACCCCTGTTGCACCAGCCCTTTTGTTTGGCTTCATTCACCCTATCTCCAGTTTATTATGCCTGCTCCTTGTCCTTCACTAGAGAATACTGACTCACCCCTGCAGAGAATTGTTAGGGGGGCAACCCCTACAGTTGAAGAGCCAAGAGCATCACCCACCTATGAAGAGTCATTGCCTACTCTGCGGAGATCCAAACGAGCATGCGCGGGGTTCACGGCAGCTTATCTCTAATAAGCTGCCGTGAACCCTGTGCATGCACAATAGCTGCGCGAAGCCAGCAGTACACCCAAATGAGTGTACTGACGTATGTGAAACCGGATATGACGTGTTTTACGTCATACCGGCTTCACCGCTCCTACTATGAAGCGAGCAGCCTCTCGCATGTTTACCACGCCCATGGTGGCGTGCATAATTACAGTCAAGGCGGGGGAGAGCGGCACACAGCCCCACCTGTTGCGGCTTCCTCGATACTAGGAAGCCGTAGTAATGATATCATAAAATAGTGATTTATAAAGATCGCCAGCACAGTGTGTGGAGAACCAGGGATGGATGGCATCAGGATACCAAGCTGCAGGGGTAGGTAAGAAGGGGATGTGGGGTGGTGTTATGGGGTCAGGATCACTTTAAATTCTCAATACGTTTGATGGGTCACATTACCCTCTTCTCATTGAAAAAAATGTTGGATCCAAAATGGTTGACTTCAAAATGGCTGCCATAGGCACCACCCATCTAGAAACGTTTTCCCCCCTCCCATATGCTAATGTGCCACAGACAGGAAGTTGAAATCACCAACCATTCCCATTTTATTTAGGTGCATCCATATAAATGGCCTACCCTGTAGTTTACACTGTAGCAGTTGCAGTTAAAAAGATGGTCATTAGATTTGGGATTGAGCTGACAGTCTGCTTTTATGCTTGGAAGACACAGAGCACCAAATTGAAAAATGCCCCTACAGAGCCTGTTTTCAAAGTTCACCCCCACAGTCAAAATTGAAAGATTTCCCCCACAATGCAACAATATTAAAAAGGCCAATACAGAGCCTGTCCACAGCTCCTGCAAGGTGTGGGATTTTACCCCCAAACAGAAGAGTCTCAGAAAAGTCTGCTGTCGCTTCCCCCTGGCTGTGCTGAAATTGGTTGTACAGGTGTTACACTGACCAGATGAGGAGGTGGTAAAGGAAGCGAATGTAGTCGGAGGCAACACAGATATAAAATGTCCAGTAATCCTTGATGGTTGTCGGACATACGCCAAAACCCTTTCCACCTCAGGTGCTGCTGACACTACATTAACCCCTACAGAGCCTGTTTTCACAGTTGACCATTACAGCAAAGACTGAAAGAGTTCCCCTACAGACCAACAACTTACAAAAAAGGCCCATACAGATCCTGTTTTTCCCAGTTCCCTCTACAGAGCCTAAATTTCACCTCCAGTAGAGTACACTATAGCTGTTGCAGTTAAAAAGCTAGAATGTTGATTTGGGATCGAGCTGGGAGTCCACCACGAAGCTCATGAGACTTACCCCCATAGTAACTATTTATATAAAAAAGCCCCCTACAAAGCCTGTTTTTCTAAGTTCCCCCTACAGAGCCTAAATTTCAGCTCCTGTAGCGTACACTATAGAAGTTGAAGTTAAAAAGCTTATCATTGGATTTGGGATCAAGATGGCAGTTTCTGAGGTCCTTCAGGCAGATATCTTTGACACCATGACACAACAAGTGCATCTTAGTCTACCCTCTATAAATTGCCAATAGGTATATCTGCAGTCTGAATCACTTTGGCACAATAAGAGTTAAATATTTACTTGTACTGTTCTTTGTTGTACTCTGCTGCCATCCAGTGGCCATTCTTTGCAATTGCTCATCCAACCACACATTTTATCTATCTCTTACAATATTTACTTGTACTGTTCTTTGTTGTACTCTGCTGCCATCCAGTGGCCATTCTTTGCAATTGCTCATCCAGTCACACATTTTATCTATTAGAACTCTTACAACTTGCAGTTTTTTATGCTGCGCAGACAAACGTCACACTAAGAAATAGCCCTTCCATTTGACTGCATTATCCTACTAAAGACCGAATTGCAAGTTTTTACTATATTCCATAATCAGCTTGGATGGGAGTGAGTTCAAGACTGTGAGATGACCTCATGAACTGAGGGTTCCTAATGCCTGGCAACAAACCTGGCTGACATTTAACCCTATGCTAAACCTGATAGGGGAAACGATGTCATGGAAAAAGCCATCTCCAAGAAGCTCCAAAACACGAACTTTTTTTTCCTAAATACCGATACCCTTTGAAAGTGAGATTTACCCACTCCCAAGATGGGCATCTTCAAGAACTACCCCGTCTATCTAATCTTCCAGTGCCCTTTTGATGTTTCCAAGTATTGCTTCAGGAGTCCCTATATGTATAAGAACATCAAGTGACAACATTGTGGAGTCATACTCTCCCAAATAAAACATTTCCCCTAAACCACAAAGAACTCAAAAAATAAACACTACTTTTTTCTATCTATACTCTTGGGTCTGGGACAACTCAAAGTCCCACGGCTTCCAGTAACACCTGTACGCTGATGACACTCAGATATTTCTCTCTGGCCCAGACGTCACCTCTCTGCTGTCCAGAATCCCGGAGTGTCTATAAGCCATATCCTTCTTCTTCTCCTTTCGCTTCCTTAAACTAAACAAAGACAAAACTGAACTCATCATCTTTCCCCCATCTCGTGCACCTCTCTTACCTTATCTATCTATCACAATAAATGACATCACACTTTGCCCAGTACCTGAAGTCCGCTGCCTCGGAGTATCCCTTGACTCTGCCTTATCCTTCAAACTGCACATCCAAGCCCTCGCCACCTCCTGCCGCCTCCAACTCAGAAATATTTCTAGAATCCGTCCCTTCCTCAACCCTCAATCTACTAAACTAATAGTGCATGCCCTCATCAGTTCCTGTGTCAACTACTGCAACGTCCTCCTCTGTGGTCTCCCTGCTAACACTCTTGCACCTCTACAATCTGTCCTTAACTCTGCTGCCTGTCTAATCCACCTCTCTCCTCGCTGATCCCCCACTTGTCCCCTCTGCAAATCACTCTACTGGCTCCCAATTCCCCAAACTACTAACATTGAGTTACAACGCTATCTACAATCTGTTTCCCCCATATATCTCTGAACTAATCTCCCGTTATCATCCAACTCGTAATCTTAGATCCTCCCAAGACCTCCTTCTTTCCTCCACACTTGTACGTTCCTCATCTAACCGTCTGCAAGACTTCGTCCGAGCATCCCCTATTCTCTGGACTTCTGCACCCCAAAAAAGTCCGACTATCCCCTACACTTGGAACCTTCAAGTGGAACCTGAAAACCCATCTCTTCAGAACAGCCTACAACCTGCAATGACCATGGTGCCACCTCACCACCACTGGACCCGGAGCTCCATCACTACCAGAGCAGACCCAACCTAGTGTCTCCCTCCCCATTGCCCTGTAGAATGTAAGCCACAAGGGCAGGGTCCTCTCTCCCCTCTGTACCAGTCTGTCACTGTTAGTTTGTTCATTATATTTTTTACTTGTTTGTATGTAACCCTTTCTCATGTACAGCACTATGGAATCAATGGTGCTCTATAAATAATAATAATAATAATAAAATAGAACCACTCACTACCAGGGATTGGGATGAACCCCTGAATGTATGGGGGCCACGCCTCCTCTATTGGGACTGGTGGAAAGGCCCGACCCTTGGACAACTCTCCAGCTTTTACCCACTTTACTGTCACTCTAATGCCAAGGCCATCTATACCTCAAGAGCTACTGACGCGCCCCGTGGGCGCTGTGGGGTACTCGGAGCCGGGCCTCCTTCTCTTCTGTCAATGTCGTCTGCAGAAACGGGGGTCTTTAGAATGTCACAGTGGTGTGACCCAGTCCGTGGCCCCGGAGCGGTCAATAAAAGGGGAATAGGAATCAATGTCCGGCCTTGTATGTCTTGGGAGATTGTTGGATGTATTTTCGCTCTAACTATTGATGGCTGGGGGGGTATGGGGGTTGGTTTGTTTTTCTTCTTTTCCTTGTTATTAAAAATGAAAACTCAATAAAAATATTTAAAAAAAAAAAAAAAAAAAGGGGAATAGGGTTGGAGGGAGAAGTGGATTTGGGGGTGGTTGTCATGACCCACCCATGGTATGCGCCTATTAGTGGTTACCGCTGCAGACCGGGACCTCTGGGGATGATGGGATGGCAGCTATAATGGTGTCGCTCCCCACGGGTGGAGCGGGTCCCCAGGGCAACTGGAGTAATGAATATTAGGGTAATGATGGACCAGAGGGGCTGATATGTCTTCAGAGAGGGATCAGAGCATCTCTCAGGCAGGCTCCTGCTGCCTGTGAAGAGTTTCAGTCTACCGCTCCTCAGGCGGGAAAGAAACAGTCTCACACACAGATCCAAGTTCCAATCCCGGTTTACCTCACTTTCTCTGCTTGCACCTCAGGTTAGAGTTCAGGTCTAATTGCAATCTGGATATTCCTTAGCAACCAGGATGGCTTGTCCAGTGCACCCCTTTTGTTTCCTTCTATCTCGAGTCATTCCTCCTCAGCGCTGCTTACTCGTCTCACTCCTGCACGCACCTTCGCACACAGTGCCCCAATTTAGCAGCCATGGGCCTTGTCGGGCGACAGGCTGGGTCCCCTGACCCCTGTACAGCTGCCTTCTCAGCAGATGAGTTGGGAGTTGGCCACAGCTCCTCTAGACCTCGTGGCCTCCGGTTCTGTGGTTGGAGCCCAACACGCAGCGCTCCGTTTGCCTACCCACTACTGCGGGGCCAGTCTCCACTGAACAGGAGACCGGTGCCCATTACGCAGTTCCCTGCTGTCTGTTCATTCCCCTATGCAGCTCCCCCATCCCCTTACTCACCCTGCCAGCAATCCCATACGTTCCTCTATCTCCTTCTGCTCCTGAGGCCTGCGTCCTACTTTCAGAGCTTCTAGGAGTGTGCTTACGGACGCACTCCGCCCACTCCTCAGATTTAATGGGCCAGTATACCTGATGCTCCTTTCGCCTAATTGCCTCCTCTGATTAGCTACAGCTATATATGGCACCCTCCCCTTTAGGGAGGTGCCTAAGCAACACCGCCTGTCCATAGTTGTGTTCCCTCAGGTTATTGTCCCGATCACTGCTTTAGACTTAGTCTTTGCAATTCTCTGTTGCTTATTTCTCTTACCTTGCCCTAGAGCTTTCCACGTGAACCTGTGGACCATTTCACCAGTACGTCACCTGTCCATTCAGTGGTGCCTCTGCCACGTTGCCTCGAAATCTGCTACACCTGCACAAGCCTGTCCAGAGGTTACTCCATGTACAGTGCCTATTTCATCAACCCAAGTGCCGTGTCTTCATCTCCGGCATCTCATCTCCTGGACTGTCACCCAGTTGCCTTGCATTCCTGAGCTCCGTGCAAGCCCCTCATAGACTTTGACCTATCCGTTTGCATCATTCACTACTGTGCGGGCAAGATCCTTCAATAAAGTGTTCTACTTAATCACAACCAGTATCTCCTACCTGTTCCTGTCACGTGTCAGCCTCCACTTCGGTGGTCCAGTGGATCCACATCACCGCCCCCACACATTGGTATACCTTACATCTGGACAACAGAGACAGACATTATACTATCCGCCTGAGAGGCCTTCCTGAATCTGAGAGGAATAAAGACCTTCAAATAAGTTTGTAATCCATCTTCAACTAAATCCTAGGCCTACCCCACTCCAATGAAATCAAACTCAACAGGGCCCATCGACTTCTTAGGCCAAAGGGTTCTACAAACTTTCCCTGAGATATTATAGGCTGCATTCACAACTGCACAATTGAAGAAGCCATTATGTCTAAAACATGCACCATGAAGACCTTGGCATATAAGGGAATGCCCTTCCAGCTCTTTCCAGACATATCCTGGATAACCTTGCGGACATCTAATTCTACCCTAAGGGTATGTGCACACTGGCCGGCGGGTTGGTCGGCGGCGGCTGGGCGGACCCGCCAGGAAGCTCCGGAGCCGTCCACCGGCATCCTGGCGGGTATGTGCGGTGGGTGCCGGGCGGGTGTGCGGCGGGTGCACAGCGGGTTAGCGCCGGCGGTGTTGCGGCGGCTGGAAGCAGTACATGATTCTGCTTGCACTCGCTGCAGAACCAGCCGGTTTATAGAACATGCTCATTCGTTGCTAACCCGCTGGGAACCCAGCGGGTTAGCAACGAATGAGCATGTGTAAACCGCCGGTGTGTGGACAGCGGGTGTCGGTTTACATAGGTTTTAATGTTAATCCAAACGCCGGTTTGGATTAACATAAATTTACATGAAATTTATGTAAACCGACTGGCGGTTTACACATTTAAACCGACCCTAACCCGGCCAGTGTGCACATACCCTTAAGGAGCACCAGATTGCATACTGTTGAGGTTTCCCTTTTTCTCTTACCACCAGAACAAAAGGAAAAATCGGTCTCCCTAAGATCTAATGACGACCTCCAGAACCTTTTCAAGATTTTGGACATTCCTCTCTCACACAATACAGATTTGAAGTTGGAGTCCTTAACGCCTGCCCCACATACAATATGGCAGTCAACCAGCAAAGAGAGAGGAATGCCAAATTCTTTCCACGCCACCTCATCGCCTGCGAGACGAGATCCCGCTTGATGAAGATCTTCTACAGAACTGATATCTCTCATTGATTTCCAACTGTCTTATAAGGGTAGTATAGGGCTGTTACAATAAGCTTTCGTAAAATCTTATACAACAGTTTACTTATGTAGAAGATAAGATCCCGAGGGAAATTACAATATCACAGCAGCAGAATAAAGACATGAATTACAACATAACAGTAGACAATTGACAATGGAAGTTACTTATACATGCATGTTCATGGCAGGACAGTACCATATATCATTAGAATATCAATAATACTCAGACCACATTGATGATTTCACACTTAAATTATTGTTGTACAATCCCACAGCAGTCTGCACAAACAATTCCTGTATTTTTCCTTCTTACACCTTAGCACGATTAGAAAATTGCTGAGGGTGCTCCTCTGTTTCATGAATAGTTCATGTAATAGGTGCACATTATTGTTCATTATCACCATACATTTATTCACAGTTCTTTTCTCTCCAAAAGAGTCAAGATAGCGGCCAATAGCTGAGCCTGCCTTATTGATAAGCTTATTGAGCTTATTGGCGTCAGACACCCGAAAACTATTTCCCCAGCATGTGATAGCAACAAAGATGGCACTTGCCACTACTGACTGGTAGAACACTTCTAACATTTTGCCGCACACGTTAAATTACCTTAGTTTCCATAGGAATTACAGTTTGCTTATCCCCTTCTTGAAAACCATCTCCGTGTGGCACCTCCAGTCCAGTTTGCTGTCCAGGTAGTCCCCCAAATATTTGTAACTCTACACTTGTTTCATCTCCTGACCAGCGATAGTGACCGGTAAACATTCCATCTTTCTCAGGCTATAGTTCACCACCAGCTCCTTAGTTTCCTTAACGTTTAGTTGTAGTTAGTTATCATGGCTCCAATCCACAAAATCCACCCCCATCCTTCTATATTCCTTATCACCCTGTGTTGTGTCCCACGAATGGGAACAACCTGTAATGTCTACTCTCTGCATTGTATATATTTCCTCCAATCAGTAATTCCTTGTTGTTACCAGGTAGATTAGACTGTCTACTAAGTTTGTCCCTAAGTTGCTCCCTTAGTTGCGGCTGTACAGGACGTCCCCCCTTCCACCCCAGTTAGTGTGCAGAAGCCATTTCTCAAGACATGTGTATACCCCTGTACAGATTATTCCTTTTTACCTATCGTTTATTGTGACTAATACAAGATACGGAAGAAAACTACAGTGTTCTCCTGTCTTACTACAGCTGCAGTGGCGATCGAGTTGAAACTGTCTGTTGTCCCTGATGGGGTAAGTACCGAGCATACAATTATCTAAGGGACTGGTAATTAGAGCACTTAGATTTACAGCCAACAGAACACCCTGGTTCCCCATGATACATTAGACTACCACAGAATCGTCCAAGAATTTATGAAGGTGGCAAATCAGATTTATAACAAAAATCTGCTGTATACAATGTGAATAGGAGGGGCACCAACACTTCTCAATAATCTTCCAGACATTGCAGATACCATCTGTACAAACTGCGGCCTGTCTGACAGGTAGTTAGTTATCCAGCTTCTCATCCCCTCCTCAACCAAATCTGTCATCTTATTACATAGTAACAATGTCTGTATATAAAAATACCTGAAAAATTGCCAGGGTATTTTATCTCTTTTGTTAGATCAACTCTTGATCAGCTAATACTTCAGATTAAACTTATTTCTATTCCATTACAGTATAACCCCAATGCTCCCATGGGGTTCCATGGGATTTCTCGGATTTCCCCAGGAGTTAGGTGTCCTAATTTAAGAATGCCTTACATTTTTTCATTATGCCCGATTTGCTCTATTTGGATAAGATAAGATAAGATAAGATAAACTTTATTGATCCCGGAGGAAATTACAGTATTACAGCAGCAGAACAAAGATCAAGAACATTTCACACTTTACAAAATAAGTCTATATAGACAGCAGATGTGGGTAGACTGGTACATGTACCTCACCTATTCCCCCCATACACATAGAACTTCACATAGTCTTGGGACGCTTTACACTTATACATTTGTTAAACATCCCCACAGCTGTCGGAACAAACGATTTTCTGCATATTTCCTTTTTACACATTAGTTGGATTAGACGCTTGCTGAATGTGCTCTTCTGCTTCGCAAACAGTTCAGAGAGCGGGTGTGTATTGTTGCTCATTATAGCCCTGCATTTCTTATTAATTCTATCCTCTAATACCTCCTCGAAAGTCCTAAGTTGTAGACCCACCGCCGCACCAGCCTTCTTGATAAGTTTATTCAGTATATAGGGCTGTGGAGTCTGACTCCCGACACCTAAAATATTTAATACGTTTGGTACAGTAGTTCAATGCAGTATGTGCTGAATATTATTAATTATGTTCTTTATAAATATCTTGATTATTGAATCATAATGATTAAAAGTGTAATGTTCTCATTGTAGCACAATGTGAACATTATACTTTTATGATACAATAATCAAGATAAATGTATCACTTAAACATGAGCCATGTATGAGGGAGTTGTGAAGTCGAAGTCAGAATCAGGGAAATTAAGGAGTCAGAGTCTATGGTTTGGCTTAACAACTAAATAAACAAGGAGATAGTATAAGGCAGTGTTCAGAAAAACTCACCGATTGCAGCCAAATTAAATCTAGCAATGCAACTTAGGCGGCCGTCACACACTGAGATATCGTGCAAGATATCGCTTGAAAGCGGCAGATTAAACATCGCGTAAGCGATGTCTGTGCGTGTGACGGCCAGATACGACGAGCGATATCTGATCAAATCTCTAAATCGTGATCTGAGGTTCGGTTCTCAGATCTGACGATATCGGCCAATTAAATACGCACAATCGACATGTGTAAATTCCCGACATCACACGAAACGTGTGATTTAAGCGATGGCAAAATCCATCACGTAGGCGTGTCAGGAGTTTCCTATTGCCTGACCTCCTCAGTGGTGATTCGTGCAACGAAATGGTTTCGGATTGGCTGCTTCACCACTAGCTCGCATTGGTGGAAGATGATGCGTTGCCATTGGCTGCCCTCACAGGGCGCCATTTTGAAAGCGCTGTCTTCATCACCACACCTAGGCGTCGGCTGCACAATATCTCCGAACTGTGCACCCAATTGCGTCAACTTGATAATTGATTCTGCGTGGTCCCCGACCCTGCTATATAGTGTCCACCTTGTCATATACCCACACAATGTTGGCGGGCGCGGCACACATAACGCGGCTGTACGTTTTGCCCATTGCAATTTAGTTATGTGCTACAGCACACATATACATTACGATCAATATCACAGGACATTGTGGGGATGAGGCCGCCATGTTTCAAAGGACATCTGACCCAATGAGGACGCAGTACTGAGCACCAATGGTGTAGTGAGGGGCGCAGTTTGGAGCCCATGTACCACGCCTATCGGCTCCAATTACGCCCACATTTGCTCCCACATCGTTTAGGAGATTTCTGTGTGACTTTAGCTGAACGATGTCCACTGCTGATAACTGCATCTCTCAGACGATCGCTGGATGGGTGGATCGGGGAATCGTCTGAGCGATGTCTGTGGGTGTAGCGTCGCGATGAGCGATTTTGCGCGTCGTTCGGACGATATGCAAATTTAACATCGTCTACGATATCTTTAGCGATATCTCAGCGTGTGACGGCCGCCTTAGCAGGATGTGGTCAGACCCCATTAAAGTATGCAGACGCAGGTGCACAGAACCACCCTCAACCTGCCATACATGGGGGAGGTGATTTTACTATGCAGGATGGATGCGAAGTGACTGGTTGTCAGGGGCCGGTGACTGGTTCTCGGTATCCGGTGACTGGTTGTCGGGTGACGTCACACCTAGGCTTTGTAGCTTTAGATAGTTGGGGGCAGGACCATCGCATTGCTCCATCCATTCAGACATAAAAGGAAATGACGTCATGTGTGGGCGGTCCGCTCTAGTGCTGTGAGGTCACTTCCTGGTTACAGGACACGTTGCTGTGGAAACCAGTCGTTTCCTGGTTACTGTCTCCAGGAAGACGGCGCGGCACAGCGGAGATGGATGCGGAGCGGCTGTAGACCTCTGTGGAGCTGGTGAGCGGCTGCAGCCTGAGCCCGGAAAACAGTGCAGCCCTCACCGCCTCCATGCGGCTGCTGCGGAGAGACCTGCGGCTGAGCCGGGCAAAGCTGTGGGGGAAGATCCTGGGGGTCCGTGGGGACTATTACATCGCACAAGGGACTGAGGGTGGAGAAAAGCTGACAGGCCGGAGGACCTTCTACAGGGGAAGGGCCACAGGGACAGGAGAAGCGGGGGGCCGCAGTGACAGGAGGAGTGGGGGGGCAGAGGGTGCCGCGAGGAGCGGAGGGGGCAGGAAGAGTGGGGGTGCCACGGGGGGGCTGTGAGGAGAGCCGCCGCTGCAGCCGTGTATCCCGGCGAGGCTGCAAATAGGAGCGAAATTCAAACTTTGAATTCTCGCGCCTATTTGCATAGTCTGCGCTCATTGGTCGCCCGCCTCCGGCGCGCGATTTCGGCAACAGACGCAGGAAATGCTTAGATGATTATATAGTAGATATGAGCAATTATACACACCGCCCTCCTTGCATAGCAACTAGGAAGTATATGCTGTCACGTGGGTCGCCGGCATCATATCCGCTAAATCATTGCAGTCCCTGGTATCCAGGAAATGACGTTGCATCGCTAGGGAAGCAACGGTCATTGTGGTGCTGATAGTAGCGCGATCACGCCAAAGTTACGTAAGCGTCACATGACGCGCTCATCACTTAGGGCCAGTGCGCCCTAAATGACTGGGCGAATCAACAGACCCAGTCACGATTGCAATGCGGAAATGAAGTATCCTGAGCTGGAAAATAAATATAAATGGCTATACATATTGATTTAAGAGCCAGGTTCAATGATGTGGCAAAGATTAAGGGGGAACGTGCCACAATGAACAAAACCCTTACCAACCTGACATTATTCAGGTGTGTTAAGGAGGATTAACCAAATTAACCCCATTGCTCAATTTGCTAATGAAATGCCTCCTACCTAAATTATTATATCTAGATGAAACCATTCCCATAGCTAATCCGCTCAGAGACTTACAATCACTTCAGGCAACCTCCGTGAAATTAATTTTGGCAGGAAAATGCCACAGAATTCCAAAGTCAATCATGTTGAATGGAAAAAATACAAGAGGCTTTGGGGCCTTCCTTTTATTCATTATTATTGGGCAACCCATTTATGCAAAATTCCAGCCTAGACGTCTCACCCTGCCTATACAAAGTGGAAGGAAATTGAAAAATTCTGGCTTGCACTGGTTCATCCTCTCTGATTTGGAAGGGTCCTTAAAGATCTCCTCCAAGTTAACTCCTGGGTCCATTGAACTTCACTAAACACATATAAAAAATCTGATAGTCTGACCTCTTCAATAATGGGAGTATGGGCTCACGCCAGTCTGTTTAATTTTGCAGATATCACTAGTTATAAAATAAGGATTATGCTCTTTAATGATGAGATAAAAATCTAACTTCTCTTTACCCCTGCTCCCGTTATTCCAATATATTAAGGCCATTTTGCCTCAACCTTATTTCGCAGTTTACAAGTCTCCCTCCCATCACCATTTTAGCGGCTGTGTAGAAATGGCCCCACAAGGAAAGGACTAATCTCAGCAATCAATAACATTATAAAACGACCTTATACAGATTCCCTGACTAGACATCCATACATTCTCAGGTGGGATAGTTGGGTGATGCAGAGTGGAGATTTGGTCAAGAGCAGCCATTTCAGCATCTTATATCACTTATAAGGAAAACCACTACAAGGCCCTATATTTTTGGTATCACACCCCTGAGTTCCTACACAAGTAAAATCCATTCACCTCCCCTCTGAGTTGGAGGCGTACTTTGTTGGGAAGATCTATATTTCATATATTTTGGAAGTGTTACTTGATAAGATCATTCTGGACAAAAGTACCTTCAATGGCTAAGGAAGTCCTTGACTTAATTTACCTCTAGAACCTCAGTTTTTTACTCAATATCTGACAATGTAACATGGTGTGAGGATCTGAAGTTGTGGGTTATACTAATAAAAAAGGCAGGTTAATGTTACAACAAATTTTATTTGTATTCGTACATGGTATTACAGCAACGCTAGGTAGATGGCCACAATATGATGTCCCCAGTCCATAAGATCAAAACCAGCTGGCTACAATAGTCCTTTAGCTCCTCCAGACAATGGATATGATGACCGTAGCGCATGTATTCAGCTGGCAAAAATAGTCCTTTTGTTCCTCCAGAAGACAGATATCACGTCCACAGCGTGTGTATCCAGCTCCAATCAGCAAGAATAGTCCTTAGGATAGTTCCTAAAACCCAGATGGTAGATATCACGACTAGCACATGTATCCAGATCCAATTTCTATAGTCTATCCATAAGCTTCAGGACCTGGCCTCAGCACTGATCCTCTCCTTTCCAATTCATAACACCAACTAACCTTTCTCAAAAACGTGTCTTCTTTTCTGCCTTCTTCTTGGAATTAGCCCCCTAATTCGGCAAAGATAAGCACATCCAACCCCCTTAACTATCAGGTACATCTAATTCAAGGTACAAACAGGGTAGCAGGCACAAGAGGCACTACTTGGCCCAGACATAGGTGCCGAGTGATGATGTGGCTTTTCTGCAGTGTTATACAGTTTGTGGCGTTACGGTGCTCCTACCTGGTTCCTTGCACTCCAGACCTTTTCCCAGAGTACGTCTTGATGAGGTAGGTATGTAGGAAAAAGTCAGACCTGACCTTCATATGAACAGTTCAAACTGTTTGCTGGATAACACAAATGGTTTACATCTTCTTTAGCATTTAGCTGCACCACTAGATTTTCATACAGGTTCTGGCTGGATGGCAACTGGACAGGTACTCTGATTTCAGATTGGCCTGGCTGCGATGGGCTCTGAAAAGACTGGCAGGGTATGTGACATTAGCCTCCTTGTAATGCTGCTCATTACCTCTACTGGGCTTGTTGCCACTGCCAACTGTCATCTCCCCTAATTACCATAGTGACCAGGCTATATAATATTGGTCAGATCTCCTCCTATACAGTTAGTTGCCAACACTTATACCACCACCTGCTGGTCTCCAGTGGCATTACATAGATACAACTTACATTTAATTTGACACAGTAACACAAGACAATACATTAAACCATAAATTATTCTACAGACTCCTATGAATACAGAACCTTTTGCAATGGCCCTTTCTGGTTCATTACATAATCAATGTACTCAGGAAAAATTGCACAACATATTGTACAGTCTAGTTTCTTCTGTTAACCTTTTCAAAATTAAACATTTTGGGCTAAAGTAACATTTTTGTGGGAAAAATGTGATTCTATATTTTCACAGCTCAAGGTTAAACAATTCTGTGAAGCACCTGCAGGTTCAAGGTGCTCACGACACATCTAGATAGGTTTCTTGAGAATATAGTTTCTAATGTGGTGTCACATGTGGGAGGTTTTCACTGTTTAGTCACATCAGGGGCTCTGCAAATGCCACATGGCATCTGCTATCTATTCCAACCAATTTTGCACTACAAAATTCAAATGATGCTCCTTCCTTTCAGAGTCCTGCCATGCGCCTAAACAGTGGTTTTCCACAACATGCGCAGTATCAGCGTACTCAGGAACAATTACACAACAAATTGTATAGTCCATTTCTTCTACTACCAACAAAATGTAAATTGTCAATTTTTTCTTCCACATTGCTTTAATTCCTGTGAATCACCTAAAGGTGGTTTTGAGAACTTTGATGGGTGCAATTTTTAAAATGGTGTCACTTTTTGGGTATTTTCTGTCATATACTCACTTCAAATGTGACGTTGTTCCTAAAGCAACGGTCTTGTAAATTTTGTTGGAAAAATGAGAAAATTCCTGATGAAATTTTAACACTTCCTAACAAGAAAAATTAATGCTATTGTAGATGTGGTAAATATTATCCATCATCTATTTTGTGTGGTATAACTATCTGGTTAAATGGCATAAAAATTCAAAGTTTGAAACTTGTGAAATGTTAAAAATTTAAAATTTTTCAAAATTATTTTCATAAATAAATGCAAATCATAACAACCTACATTTACCACTAACATGAAGTACAATGAGTCCCAAAATCTCAATATTAGAATCTATGGCATATGTTGAAGTGTTCCAATGTAATTAGCACATAAAATGATACTGGCCAGAATTGAAAAATTTGACCAGCTCAGTAAAGTGAAAAACGGCTTTGGGCGGAGGGGTGGTAAGTTTTAATATCTTACATTTTTTTATGGGACAAAAACATTAATTACATGAATGTGGCTTCACCACTGTATGTGTAACAAGACTTAAATTCTTATAAACAGAATTACATTTTCAAATAAAACATTTTCTACATTTTGGGTTATTTTGAAAGAAAATCATTTCCCATAATCTCAAGATAGATATGGCTTCTTCCCTACGTGACTTTTCTGATGTTTAACCAAACATGATTTATACAAAAAACTTTTCCCGCAGCCTGAACATGAAAATGGCTTCTCCCCTGTGTGAATTCTCTGATGTTTAAGACTATTTGATATGTGGTTAAAATCTTTCCCACACTGTGCACATGAAAATGGCTTCTCCCCTGTGTGAGTTCTCTGATGAGCAACAAGAGTTGATTTCTTTATAAAACATTTCCCACAATCTAAACATGAAAATGGCCTCTCCCCTGTGTGAGTTCTTTTATGTGTTACAAGAGTTGATTTATCTGCAAAGCATTTCCCACATTCTGAACATGAAAAAGGCTTCTCTCCTGTGTGAATTCTTTTATGTGTAACAAGAGTTGATTTATCTGCAAAACATTTCCCACATTCTAAACATGAAAATCGCTTCTCCCCTGTGTGTGTTCTCTGATGTGTAGCAAGAGATGATTTATCTGCAAAACATTTCCCACATTCTGAACATGAAAATGGCTTCTCCCTGTGTGTGTTCTCTGATGTGTAACAAGAGTTGATTTCTTTGTAAAACATTTTCCACATTCTGAACATGAAAATGGCTTCTCACCTGTGTGACCTCTCTGATGTATAATAAGAACAGATTTCTGGTTAAAACACTTTCCACAGTCTAAACATGCAAATGGCTTTTCACCTGTGTGAGTTATGTGATGTCTAACAAGTTTTGATTTATCTGCAAAACATTTCCCACATTCTGGACATGGATATGGCTTCTCACCTGTGTGAGTTTTCTTATGTACAACAAGGTTTGATTGACAATTAAAATATTTCCCTAATTCTAAAGATGAAAATCTCTTCTTTCCTATGGTAGTTCCAATATCCATTCTAAGACTTTTATTTTCCTTAATTATCTGTGATGAATCAGAAGGTAGGACCTGTTTAAAAGGATGAAATGGTAGATTTTTGTTGTGAAGCACTGAGGATACAGCAGGGAAAACACAATGTTCTTCATATGAATCTTGTGACACACCAAGATCATAGGATTGAAAGTCTGAAGGCGTCAGAAGTTCTTCCGAACTTCTAATACAGTCATCTGCCAAGAAAAACAACATTTTTATTACTTTTTCAATATTATAACCTTGGAAGTTTGATATAGTCAAAAACTATTAAAATGATTATTCACTAAGGTATTAGTGACAAAACCATTCACATTCTAACTGACGACCACAAAGCATGGACCATTAGCTAATAGGTCACCAAGATAGGCTCTAGCAGTTTTCTAATTCAGTGTTGAATTCAGCATCTTCCTTGGTTCATGGATCAGTGTCGGTCACTACCAGTGGCATAACGATCGCGGTCGCAGGGGGTCGACGCTGCGACGAGGCCTGGACCTGTAAGGGACTGTGCCTCCAGCCGCAACCTGCGCCCGCCAATAGCAGCTCCTGCTTCACATGGATGTGTGTCCCCAAGGACACACATCCATGTGACAGCGCGGCAGCACAGACCAGTATAGGGCCCGTGTGTCAGGGAGAGGAGGGGAGGGAAGCCTACTTCCTGCTGCTGCTCCTGCCCCTTGCTTCCACTGGGGACCGCATACAGCAGGCCAGCATCAACCCCTCCTCCTTCGTCTTGAATCTTCAGGAGACCGCTGGAGCAGCAAGGGAACCAAGAGAGTTAAGTACAGATTTTTTTTTGGGCCAATTGAGTGCACTATGGCCAGTGGGGGGGTTCATATATAAGGCTGCATATATAATACTGCACTATTGGAGAGATTTGAGGCTGCACTATATAAAAAGATATAAGGCTGCATATACAGTATAATACTGCACTATATGGAGAGATATAAGGCTGCATATATAATACTGCACTATGTGGAGAGATATGTGGCTGCACATAATACTGCGCTCTATGGAGAGATTTGAGGCTGCATTATATAAAAAGATAAAGAGAATTTTGTTTACGTACCGTAAATTCTTTTTTCTTGAATCATCAATGGGAGACCCAGACAATGGGGTTTAGGGCTCTGCCCTCCGGAGGCCACACTAGGTACTACAAGTTTGTAGACACCGCCCCCTCCGCTTATAAACCCCCACCGCAGGGAACATCCTCAGTTTGGTCCATAAGCTGCGAGGAGACAAATAAACCACACCCGAAACATCGGGAAAGAAACCGTGCACAGACGGTCCAACAACCCGGAAAAAACTGTCCCAACAGGGAACAGATAAAATGCAAAACATGCAACAGAACAACTGGGTGGGTGCTGGGTCTCCCATTGATGATTCAAGAAAAAAGAATTTACGGTACGTAAACAAAATTCTCTTTTTTCTGATCATCATAATGGGAGACCCAGACAATGGGGATGTCCTAAAGCAATACCCCAGGGCGGGAATAGTTCCTCAAAAGACGGATAACACATGGTCCCCCTCAAAGGTGGGCAACCGCCGCCTGAAGGACCCGCCTGCCCAAACTTGCATCCGCAGAGGCATGGGCATGCACCATATAGTGCTTAGAGAAAGTGTGCAGGCTGGACCAAGTGGCCGCCTGACACACCTGTAGAGCAGAAGCGCGATGTCGCAAAGCCCAGGAGGCACCGACAGCTCTGGTCGAATGCGCCTTCAATCCCACCGGGAGAGACAAACCAGAAGACTGGTAAGCCTCTTGAATGGGAGCCTTGATCCATCTGGCCAAGGTTGACTTTGACGCCACGGACCCCTTACAGCGACCCGCCGTAAGGATAAACAATGAATCCGAACTCCGGAAGGAGGCAGTCCTGGACACATAAATGCGTACAGCCCTCACGAGATCCAGAGTATGGAGGTCGCGCTCAACCTGATGAACGGGAGCGGGACAAAATGAAGGGAGAACAATCTCCTGGTTCAGGTGGAAAGAGGAAACCACCTTTGGCAAGAATTCTGGAATTAGCCCCCTAATTCGGCAAAGATAAGCACATCCAACCCCCTTAACTATCAGGTACATCTAATTCAAGGTACAAACAGGGTAGCAGGCACAAGAGGCACTACTTGGCCCAGACATAGGTGCCGAGTGATGATGTGGCTTTTCTGCAGTGTTATACAGTTTGTGGCGTTACGGTGCTCCTACCTGGTTCCTTGCACTCCAGACCTTTTCCCAGAGTACGTCTTGATGAGGTAGGTATGTAGGAAAAAGTCAGACCTGACCTTCATATGAACAGTTCAAACTGTTTGCTGGATAACACAAATGGTTTACATCTTCTTTAGCATTTAGCTGCACCACTAGATTTTCATACAGGTTCTGGCTGGATGGCAACTGGACAGGTACTCTGATTTCAGATTGGCCTGGCTGCGATGGGCTCTGAAAAGACTGGCAGGGTATGTGACATTAGCCTCCTTGTAATGCTGCTCATTACCTCTACTGGGCTTGTTGCCACTGCCAACTGTCATCTCCCCTAATTACCATAGTGACCAGGCTATATAATATTGGTCAGATCTCCTCCTATACAGTTAGTTGCCAACACTTATACCACCACCTGCTGGTCTCCAGTGGCATTACATAGATACAACTTACATTTAATTTGACACAGTAACACAAGACAATACATTAAACCATAAATTATTCTACAGACTCCTATGAATACAGAACCTTTTGCAATGGCCCTTTCTGGTTCATTACATAATCAATGTACTCAGGAGAAATTGCACAACATATTGTACAGTCTATTTTCTTCTGTTAACCTTTTCAAAATTAAACATTTTGGGCTAAAGTAACATTTTTGTGGGAAAAATGTGATTCTATATTTTCACAGCTCAAGGTTAAACAATTCTGTGAAGCACCTGCAGGTTCAAGGTGCTCACGACACATCTAGATAGGTTTCTTGAGAATATAGTTTCTAATGTGGTGTCACATGTGGGAGGTTTTCACTGTTTAGTCACATCAGGGGCTCTGCAAATGCCACATGGCATCTGCTATCTATTCCAACCAATTTTGCACTACAAAATTCAAATGATGCTCCTTCCTTTCAGAGTCCTGCCATGCGCCTAAACAGTGGTTTTCCACAACATGCGCAGTATCAGCGTACTCAGGAACAATTACACAACAAATTGTATAGTCCATTTCTTCTACTACCAACAAAATGTAAATTGTCAATTTTTTCTTCCACATTGCTTTAATTCCTGTGAATCACCTAAAGGTGGTTTTGAGAACTTTGATGGGTGCAATTTTTAAAATGGTGTCACTTTTTGGGTATTTTCTGTCATATACTCACTTCAAATGTGACGTTGTTCCTAAAGCAACGGTCTTGTAAATTTTGTTGGAAAAATGAGAAAATTCCTGATGAAATTTTAACACTTCCTAACAAGAAAAATTAATGCTATTGTAGATGTGGTAAATATTATCCATCATCTATTTTGTGTGGTATAACTATCTGGTTAAATGGCATAAAAATTCAAAGTTTGAAACTTGTGAAATGTTAAAAATTTAAAATTTTTCAAAATTATTTTCATAAATAAATGCAAATCATAACAACCTACATTTACCACTAACATGAAGTACAATGAGTCCCAAAATCTCAATATTAGAATCTATGGCATATGTTGAAGTGTTCCAATGTAATTAGCACATAAAATGATACTGGCCAGAATTGAAAAATTTGACCAGCTCAGTAAAGTGAAAAACGGCTTTGGGCGGAGGGGTGGTAAGTTTTAATATCTTACATTTTTTTATGGGACAAAAACATTAATTACATGAATGTGGCTTCACCACTGTATGTGTAACAAGACTTAAATTCTTATAAACAGAATTACATTTTCAAATAAAACATTTTCTACATTTTGGGTTATTTTGAAAGAAAATCATTTCCCATAATCTCAAGATAGATATGGCTTCTTCCCTACGTGACTTTTCTGATGTTTAACCAAACATGATTTATACAAAAAACTTTTCCCGCAGCCTGAACATGAAAATGGCTTCTCCCCTGTGTGAATTCTCTGATGTTTAAGACTATTTGATATGTGGTTAAAATCTTTCCCACACTGTGCACATGAAAATGGCTTCTCCCCTGTGTGAGTTCTCTGATGAGCAACAAGAGTTGATTTCTTTATAAAACATTTCCCACAATCTAAACATGAAAATGGCCTCTCCCCTGTGTGAGTTCTTTTATGTGTTACAAGAGTTGATTTATCTGCAAAGCATTTCCCACATTCTGAACATGAAAAAGGCTTCTCTCCTGTGTGAATTCTTTTATGTGTAACAAGAGTTGATTTATCTGCAAAACATTTCCCACATTCTAAACATGAAAATCGCTTCTCCCCTGTGTGTGTTCTCTGATGTGTAGCAAGAGATGATTTATCTGCAAAACATTTCCCACATTCTGAACATGAAAATGGCTTCTCCCCTGTGTGTGTTCTCTGATGTGTAACAAGAGTTGATTTCTTTGTAAAACATTTTCCACATTCTGAACATGAAAATGGCTTCTCACCTGTGTGACCTCTCTGATGTATAATAAGAACAGATTTCTGGTTAAAACACTTTCCACAGTCTAAACATGCAAATGGCTTTTCACCTGTGTGAGTTATGTGATGTCTAACAAGTTTTGATTTATCTGCAAAACATTTCCCACATTCTGGACATGGATATGGCTTCTCACCTGTGTGAGTTTTCTTATGTACAACAAGGTTTGATTGACAATTAAAATATTTCCCTAATTCTAAAGATGAAAATCTCTTCTTTCCTATGGTAGTTCCAATATCCATTCTAAGACTTTTATTTTCCTTAATTATCTGTGATGAATCAGAAGGTAGGACCTGTTTAAAAGGATGAAATGGTAGATTTTTGTTGTGAAGCACTGAGGATACAGCAGGGAAAACACAATGTTCTTCATATGAATCTTGTGACACACCAAGATCATAGGATTGAAAGTCTGAAGGCGTCAGAAGTTCTTCCGAACTTCTAATACAGTCATCTGCCAAGAAAAACAACATTTTTATTACTTTTTCAATATTATAACCTTGGAAGTTTGATATAGTCAAAAACTATTAAAATGATTATTCACTAAGGTATTAGTGACAAAACCATTCACATTCTAACTGACGACCACAAAGCATGGACCATTAGCTAATAGGTCACCAAGATAGGCTCTAGCAGTTTTCTAATTCAGTGTTGAATTCAGCATCTTCCTTGGTTCATGGATCAGTGTCGGTCACTACCAGTGGCATAACGATCGCGGTCGCAGGGGGTCGACGCTGCGACGAGGCCTGGACCTGTAAGGGACTGTGCCTCCAGCCGCAACCTGCGCCCGCCAATAGCAGCTCCTGCTTCACATGGATGTGTGTCCCCAAGGACACACATCCATGTGACAGCGCGGCAGCACAGACCAGTATAGGGCCCGTGTGTCAGGGAGAGGAGGGGAGGGAAGCCTACTTCCTGCTGCTGCTCCTGCCCCTTGCTTCCACTGGGGACCGCATACAGCAGGCCAGCATCAACCCCTCCTCCTTCGTCTTGAATCTTCAGGAGACCGCTGGAGCAGCAAGGGAACCAAGAGAGTTAAGTACAGATTTTTTTTTGGGCCAATTGAGTGCACTATGGCCAGTGGGGGGGTTCATATATAAGGCTGCATATATAATACTGCACTATTGGAGAGATTTGAGGCTGCACTATATAAAAAGATATAAGGCTGCATATACAGTATAATACTGCACTATATGGAGAGATATAAGGCTGCATATATAATACTGCACTATGTGGAGAGATATGTGGCTGCACATAATACTGCGCTCTATGGAGAGATTTGAGGCTGCATTATATAAAAAGATAAAGAGAATTTTGTTTACGTACCGTAAATTCTTTTTTCTTGAATCATCAATGGGAGACCCAGACAATGGGGTTTAGGGCTCTGCCCTCCGGAGGCCACACTAGGTACTACAAGTTTGTAGACACCGCCCCCTCCGCTTATAAACCCCCACCGCAGGGAACATCCTCAGTTTGGTCCATAAGCTGCGAGGAGACAAATAAACCACACCCGAAACATCGGGAAAGAAACCGTGCACAGACGGTCCAACAACCCGGAAAAAACTGTCCCAACAGGGAACAGATAAAATGCAAAACATGCAACAGAACAACTGGGTGGGTGCTGGGTCTCCCATTGATGATTCAAGAAAAAAGAATTTACGGTACGTAAACAAAATTCTCTTTTTTCTGATCATCATAATGGGAGACCCAGACAATGGGGATGTCCTAAAGCAATACCCCAGGGCGGGAATAGTTCCTCAAAAGACGGATAACACATGGTCCCCCTCAAAGGTGGGCAACCGCCGCCTGAAGGACCCGCCTGCCCAAACTTGCATCCGCAGAGGCATGGGCATGCACCATATAGTGCTTAGAGAAAGTGTGCAGGCTGGACCAAGTGGCCGCCTGACACACCTGTAGAGCAGAAGCGCGATGTCGCAAAGCCCAGGAGGCACCGACAGCTCTGGTCGAATGCGCCTTCAATCCCACCGGGAGAGACAAACCAGAAGACTGGTAAGCCTCTTGAATGGGAGCCTTGATCCATCTGGCCAAGGTTGACTTTGACGCCACGGACCCCTTACAGCGACCCGCCGTAAGGATAAACAATGAATCCGAACTCCGGAAGGAGGCAGTCCTGGACACATAAATGCGTACAGCCCTCACGAGATCCAGAGTATGGAGGTCGCGCTCAACCTGATGAACGGGAGCGGGACAAAATGAAGGGAGAACAATCTCCTGGTTCAGGTGGAAAGAGGAAACCACCTTTGGCAAGAATTCTGGCCGCGGGCGCAACACTACCTTGTCTTGGTGAACCACCAGAAAAGGAGACTTGCACGAAAGTGCAGCCAATTCTGAGACCCTTCTCAGAGACGTAATCGCCACCAGAAAGACTACCTTCTGGGACAAACGAGAGAGGGAAATGTCTCTCAGTGGCTCAAACGGCGGTTTCTGCAGTGCCGCCAGGACCATGTTAAGATCCCAAGGGTCCAGAGGTCGCCTGTAGGGCGGGACCACCCGAGACACTCCCTGCAGAAATTGACGGACCTTCGGGAGGAGCGCCAAGCGCCTGTCAAACAGCACTGAAAGAGCTGACACTTGACCCTTCAGGGAACTGAGGGATAAGCCCAACTCCAAACCCGACTGTAGGAAAGCCAACAACGTCGGGATGGACAAGGGCCACGGGGACCTTCCACCCGAGGCACACCAGGTGAAAAAGATTTTCCACGTTCTGTGGTATATCTTCCTAGATACGGGCTTCCTGGCCCGATTCATAGTGGCAACCACCGTGGGAGAGAAGCCTCTGGATGTTAGTAGCCAGGCCTCAAGAGCCATGCAGTCAATCTGAGGGCCCTGGAATTGAGATGGAAGAATGGGCCTTGCGCGAGAAGATCTGCGCGTTCTGGCAGAGCCCACCTGTCTCCGCCTGACAGTTGCCACAGGTCCGGATACCAGGACCTCCTGGGCCAATCTGGTGCCACTAGAATGGCTACTCTGCATTCCGTCCTGATTTTCCACAGGACCCTGGGAATCAGAGCCAGAGGCGGGAACAAATATGGTAGATGGAAGCTGGACCAACTCAGGATCAGGGCATCCGCCCCCAGAGACTGAGGATCCCACGATCTTGCCATGTATTGCGGCACCTGATGATTCAGCCGCGAGGCCATCAGATCCACGTCCGGAGTGCCCCATTTGCTGCAGATGTCCCGGAAGACGTCTGGATGAAGAGACCACTCTCCGGCGTCCATCCCCTGCCGGCTCAGGTAGTCGGCTTCCCAGTTCTCGACCCCTGGGATGTGAACTGCGGAGATCAGGCAGTCGTTGTCCTCCACCCAAGAGAGAATGCGGTGGACTTCGGTGAGGGCCTGAGCACTTCTGGTCCCTCCCTGATGGTTTATATACGCGACGGCCGTCGCATTGTCGGTCTGAACCCGGATGGGCTGTCCTGACAGGAACTTCTGAAACGCCAGGAGCGCCAGATAGACCGCCTTGATCTCCAGCACGTTGATCTGCAACGTCGACTCCGACTGAGTCCAGAGTCCTTGAGCCCTGTGGTGTAAGAACACCGCACCCCAGCCCTTCAGACTGGCGTCGGTGGTCACCACTAACCATGACGGTTTGAGGAAAGACCGGCCCCATGACAAGTGACGTGGCTGGAGCCACCACTGCAGGGAATCCCTGGTCAGTTGGGAAAGGGCCACCAGCCGATTCAGAGAGGACGTCCTCTTGTCCCATCTGCGGAGAATCTCCAGCTGGAGAGGACGGAGGCGAAATTGTGCGAAAGGCACCGCCTCTATCGCAGCTACCATGCGGCCCACCAGCTTCATCAAGACCCGTAGGGATGATTGTGGTGACAGGAGGACATCTTGCACTCCTGATTGAATAGCCAGCTGCTTGGTTCGTGGCAGAGACACCAGAGCTGAGTCTGTGTGGAAGTCCATGCCCAGATACGTCAGTGACTGGGTCGGAACCAGGGTTGATTTCTGGACATTGAGAAGCCACCCAAACTGTTCCAGAGACTTCATGGTTACCTCCAAACTCTCCCGACAAAGGTGTTCCGATGGCGCCCTGACCAGCAGGTCGTCTAAATAAGGTATGACGGCGTGTCCCTGCACATGCCGGAGAGCCATCATAGAGGCCATCATCTTCGTGAACACCCGCGGAGCTGAGGCCAACCCGAAGGGTAGTGCCACGAACTGGAAGTGTTCGTCCCCCACTGCGAATCGTAACCAGCGCTGATGAGCCGGTGCAATGGGCACGTGAAGGTAAGCGTCTCGGATATCTATGGACGCCAGGAAGTCTCCCTGTGACACAGCCGCGATCACGGAGCGCAGGGATTCCATGCGGAACTTCCGAACCAACACATGACGGTTGAACAGCTTGAGGTCCAAAACCGGGCGAAAAGAGCCGTCCTTCTTTGGGACGATAAAGAGGTTGGAGTAAAAACCCCGGAACCTCTCCCCAGAGGGCACTGGGACCACTACTCCGTCTCTGCGGAGCCCCTCCAACACCAGGTGAAAAGCCTGAGCCTTTTCCGGAGAAGGAACAGACCGATGGAATCGGTGTGCCGGCTGCGACGTCAGCTCTATCCTGTAGCCTCGCGAGACTACGTCTCGGACCCACTTGTCTTGGACGTGGAGAAGCCAACTGTCCTGAAAAAGGAACAGGCGACCCCCCACCTGTGGGGAGGCAGGACGAGAGAGCGAGTCATGCGGAAGTGGGTTTGGGGGTGGCAGCTGCTGCCCCCGTTGGCTTCTTTTGGCGACCCTTGGGGCGCCACTGAGTAGTGGGCTTGCCCCCTCGGTCCGCGCGAGCAGACGCTGCCGATGACTGTGAGCTGGAACGAAAGGACCACTGTTTTGGGTTCCTTTTAACGGTATACCGTGGCTTAGGTTTATTCTGCGGGATCTTAGACTCAGCAGAATCCTTTATCAGCTTGTCCAGCTCGGTGCCAAAAAGCCTGTCACCAGAGAACGGAAGATTTTGCAAAATCTTCTTAGACGTGGCATCTGAGTCCCAAAGACGCAGCCACAACAACCTGCGGATCGCTATAGCGTTGGCCGAAGCCACGGCAGAGCGGGTGGCAGTTTCCAATGTTGCCGTCCTGGCGTAGTCCGCATAGGCCCTTGCCCTATCGGTAAGCGCCAGGACCTCAGGACTGGACCCTGCCAGATCAGTGATACCATCCAAGCAGGTGGTGATCGCCTGCAGAGTCCAGACCGTGGCAAAATTAGGGGCAAATGAAGACCCCACAGCCTCATAAGAAGACTTGGCGAGTTGCTCGACCTGTCTATCCGTCGCATCCTTCGACGAGGAGCTATCAGAGGCAGAGAAAAGGGAGCGTGCAGCAATCCTGGTCATGGAAGCGTCCACCTTCGGGGACTGCGACCACTCCTGAAGCACCTCCTGGGGGAAGGGGAAGCGATTGTCCTTAACTTTGCGGACATAACGCCGCCCAGGATGTAACCTGGGTGCTCTGACCACCCTTCCAAAGTTAGTGTGGTCCATAAAGGAACCACTTGGTCTAGCCTCAGGTCGCAGCCATTGATAAACCTCCTTCGGGTGCACGTCCACCTCCTCAGGGGGTGTCACGAGACGTAAAGTCTCGTTGATGGAGGACACCAGATCCTCTACCCAGTCTGGTGGTTCTGACACAGACCCGAGTATGGCACCCCCATCATCCTCATCACCATCAGAGGGACGCTCCTCCTCAGAGAGAGCCTGGAGCTCGGGTGAATCCTCACGACGAGTCCGCTTAAGGGGTCTCACAACAGAAGAAGGAGACACCCGGGGGTAACTAGAAGGAGTAGCTGGGCTTTCCAGTCTCCTATTAAGTGCCTCCAGGGATTGCGACATGGAGGACAACTGGGACAACAGAGATTCATTAATCTTATTCTGCGTTTCCCATGGCCCTGGGATCACCTGAACCTCAGGGTAAAGCACCGGAGCTGCTGTCTCAGCAGTATCAGTCCGGGCCTCTGGGCGTCCGCAGTTCTTACAGGACCCCTCAACCAGCGTCCCGTTGCATGTAGCACAGGCAGTGGTGGTGCTGGCCGCCTTAGCAGCACGTTTTCCAGCTGAGGACATTCCCACAGCAGGGGCAAATAAGCCAATCTATACAGACAAAAACCGGGGAGCCCGGTGGCTTACCGACCGCTGTAAAGCGGTGGGAGGAAGCGGTGTGCGTGTGTGGCCTCCACGAAGTTTCCGGTCTCCCCTTTTGGAGTGCAGACCTGTGCTGCAGTCAGATCCCAGCCGGGAAGTGAGGGGAAAAGATGGCCGCCGACAGACAAGCTGTGGGCGGCGCCGAAAATACGCGGGAAGCACACACGCACGCCCTCGATGACATCACCACCAGGGCTGCTTCACATCTCCTCAGGCAGCCTCAGTAATGTAGGCACCGGAGCCCGCAGCGCGGGAAGTATTGTGATAGTACAATACTTAGACTGCATGTAAAACAAAACACCTGCAATCTACAGCCTCAGCCCCTGTGAAAACACAGGGCGGTCAGCCAGGGTGACCCCAGCACAGGGTACACCGCCAGAACCGCGGACCCGAGGGTAGCGCGCGGTCTGAGTGCCAGAACACATAAAGTGTCAGACACTACCCCCAGGCACACCGGAGACACACCGTGCCTCAGTGCCGGTCCGGTCTGTAAGCACCATTTAGGGAGGCCTCGGACGGGGGTTTCAGCACCAGTCCGGTCTGTAAGCACCATTTAGGGAGGCCTCGGACTGGGCTGGCTCCAGTCCGGTCTGTAAGCACCATTTAGGGAGGCCTCGGACGGAGCGGAGCTGTGCGAGGCTCCTCTCCCACCTTCCAGAGCCCCCCAGGGAGGGATGGAAAGGAGCGCGACAGCGTACCGGGGGGACACGCAGTGTCCAGGCCCTAGGCCCTCCGGTACCTCCACCTGCGTGTTCCACAAGGGTGAGCAGGGAGACTGCCGAAGGTCCCGACCGGGACCATTTTACCTTGTCTTCATACGCCATCACGTAAGCTGTGAGAATGCTGTGAAGTGCAAGCAAAGCGTGATCCTCCGAGCACACTAAGTTTAAAATTGAGGATGTTCCCTGCGGTGGGGGTTTATAAGCGGAGGGGGCTGTGTCTACAAACTTGTAGTACCTAGTGTGGCCTCCGGAGGTCAGAGCCCTAAACCCCATTGTCTGGGTCTCCCATTATGATGATCAGAAAATAAGGCTGCATATACAGTATAATACTGCACTATATGGAGAGATATAAGGCTGCATATATAATACTGCACTATATGGAAAGATATAAGGCTGAATATACAGTATAATACTGCACTGTATGGAGAGATATGAGGCTGCATATATAATACTGAACAATATGGAGAGGCTATGAGGCTGTATTATACTATATGGAGAGGCTATGATGCTGTATTATACTATATGGAGAGGCTATGAGGCTGTATTATACTATATGGAGAGGCTATGACGCTGTATTATACTATATGGAGAGGCTATGAGGCTGTATTATACTATATGGAGAGGCTATGAGGCTGTATTATACTATTTGGAGAGGCTATGAGGCTGTATTATATTATATGGAGAGGTTATTAGGCTGCATTATACCATATGGAGGGATGTGAGGCTGCATTATACTATATGGAGGATAATGGGGGTTTATTATAATAATTGAATGACTATGGGGCTACCTTATGAATGGAGGACTATAGGATGCATTATAATACACAGAGGACTATGGGTGTACATTGTAATATATGGAGAAATATGGGGGATGCATTATAATAATTGGACGACTATGGTGGCGGGAGGAGGAGGACCATATAAACCAGGATGGGGGACATATATACTACGATAAAGGCCACATTCTAGGAGGACCATATATAACATGGGGGACATTAATGCATAATAAAGGGGGAGAGGGGTCAATTAGTGAGTCTTTAGAGGATTTAGAACGTTACATGAGGCCCATTCATCTGACCAACGTGTGTGTGCGCAAGGGGGAAGCAGGTCTAAATTTCACACCGAGGCCCGCCAGACTGGTTACGCCACTGGTCACTATTATTTTGAAGTATAACCCTCAGTAGAGAATTATAAAGGAGCCTGTCAGTCAGTGCTATTAGGGGGTATCTGTCTGGCACAATCCTTGATTCTTGTGATTGTCTGAATATGAACCTCTGAATTGTGAAGCGCTGTGGAATATGTTGGTGCTATATAAATAAAGATTATTATCATTATCCTTGATAGCAAATGATTTTTATTGCAGAAAAGAGGAGCACATGTGATTGCAACAGGGAGACCACATGTCTTGGGTGAAAGCAGCTGCAGCATTGAAAACGACAGCATGGAGAATATAATAAAGCAGCTGCTGCAGGTTAACCTCCAGATGCAACAGTAGTAGATACAGCAGCAGCACAAGCAAGAGATAGATTCATAGTAGAACGATCTGTGGCTGGGCACATGCCTCAACCCAAGTCAAGGTGACGATGCATACATGAAGAAAACAGTAAGGAGAGCCATGCAAAAGATGACACCAGAGGATGACATTGAGGTGTTTCTGATGGCTTTCAAAAGGGTGGCGGATGGAAAAATTGATTCCAGAGTGGTGGGTCTGGCGCCATATCTGACGTGGAAACTACAGAAAGCCTATAATGACCTAGTTACCAGGATGCAATAGAGGACACTTAATTGAAAAAGAGATCTTGGTGTGCCTAGGAGTAACTGACTGTCACGCGCTTAGTTGGTGCTGACCTTGCTGGATGCTGCTGTGTATGTTTGGCTTTGAGAGCTGCATGGTTGATAGTTGTGAAGGTCCTGAACTCCTGTGTTGTTCTCCAGAACTGCATTCACTATGAGGTTAAACTGCTGGTTGAAAGGTTAATGTGTGATTCACCTGAGCTCCCGTCCCCCTAGCCTTTAGGTAGCCTCTCCTTCCACCAGGTGGTGCTGCTGATAGAGTTTCGCTCTATGCCTGGAAGCCGTGCTGTGCTGACCTGTGTGTTTGTGTTGCTGAAGTCCTTTCCTTTGGAGTTGCTGTATCCCAGTTCTGTGGAGGGAGGTGGGGGAAAATAGCGCAGGGCTGGTGGAGGAGGTTAGGGACAGGCTGGAGGCCAGAACCTTCTCACCATCAGAGATACCTTCGGGATCAGGGCTGTTCAGTGTTCCTAGACTAGGGTCAGACTAGTCTTCCCTGGTTCCCCTGCCCATAACTGCCATTCCCTCATCAGCATTCTCACTACACCGTGACACTGTCAGGGCGAACAAAGTGCATACGAGGGTTATTGCGGTGACAAACCTTCCTGATCCCAAATGTTCAACCTATTAACCTAGTTTAAAAGTGTTTTCAACCAGAATCTTCTTTTCAGTGCAGGTGGTGGAAAGTGTTGTCATGGACAGGCTCATACATTCCCTTCTGAAAGCGGTTCAGTCATGGGTTGCCCAGGAAGATCAAAGGTCTAAGTGCTAATGACCTGGTGGGCCTGATAGAAAAGGTACCAGACAGTTGAGAATTCTTTGTAAAACAAGGGGTTGTAACATACTGGGGTTCCCAAAGGGAGGTTTACACCGAAAAGAAGGGAACTTGAGGGGGGCTTTCAAGAGGCATCAATGTTATTGACAAGGGTCCAGCTAGTAATGTGATTTGTTGTAGCGTCACGCACCAGGTCATGTAGCCACCCTTGCTCCAAGACCCCTGATCTGATAGACTGCCGGATAAGTCAGTGCTGTTTGTATTATGCATATCTTGCATGCAGTGTTGACTGTCAGCCCGGCAAGTTGCCACAGGAATGTCCTGTATCAGTAAAAAGAGTGCAGATTACTTGGTCTGTTGGACTCGGGGAGTTTGGTGACCCTAGAGAGGGCAACCTTCCTCACCAGCTGATTCCAGGGAACACAGTGGGCGTCCATTGTATCCATGGGGACTCTGAGGACAATCCTATTGTCTGGGTGGTCACAGACACAAACGGTGGCAGTCTCATCAGATTGGCTAGTCTAGGACTTATTACACCCTGTTATAAGAGGATGCGGCTTTGCCTTGTTTTGGGAATTGTAGGAAGAAAAAAAAAAAAAAAAAGAGACTCAAAAGGTACTCTGACAGCAGCCAGGGCACCTTTAAAGAAACCTCATCTAACGGATTTCCCTTTTGTTGCTATAAGGCGATGAGGTCAACATCCCTGAACTGAGGGTGTCCAGGGGGGAACTTTGTAACTACCCAATTCAAGGACCTAATTCTAAAGGGGCATTTGATAATGTAACTGTTCTAAACGGGGTTGTTATAGGTGGGGGCTGACTCACAGCACCCATATTCTACTGTAAATAGTAATTATTATATCGTGGCAGAAGGCTGCAGTCTTAGAGTAGTTGTTGGTGCCAGGACTCTACAGTTGCTGGGTGTTAGACAAGGCCCAAACTCATGTTTTAGGTCAGGGCAGGGAACCATTTTTCTGCTGAGGGCCATTTGGAAATTTCTAAAATCCTTCGGGGGCCGCTCAAAATTATCAACTTGAAAATTACCCGCTATATTTGGTTAAACAATCAACTCATCCCTTCTGTGGTGGCTGAAGCTGCTTCTCTTTGGCGTGGGTGATATTGGTCATGTTGCTTCTCAACTGCATTTCCAGGTTTGCTAGAGCCCAGATATCACAGGAGAGGCTAGGGAGCATATACCTCACTGGGGAAGCTGAGGCTGGGCATAGAGATTACTGGAGAGCTGGATTTAAAGAGTGGACAGTTGGCAAAACGTGTCTTCCAGCCTGAGCACTGCAGTCCCCAGAAATCTGCCCGGGGGGGGGGGGGTTCACAAAAAAGGTGATCGAGGGCCACATTCCGGCCTGGGACCTGTTTTAGGTGGACAATGGGGGTAAATAAAACCCAAGAAAAGATCCTCCAGAGGTTTTACTGGCCAAGCTGTCACCAAGAAATTATGAATTATTCAGATACTGTTCCCCCCTGCAAGCTAACCGCTCCAGTTGCTCATTTCCGTAGTCCTTTAGTATAGTTACCCATTATTGAGGTCCCATTTCATTGCATAGTGATGGATTTAGCAGACCCTGGTAAAGTCCACCGGAGGGCATCCGTATCCTGGTGGTCATAGATTATTGTAATCCAGTGGTAGCACCATTTAAGAAACCTTTCTGCTAAGAGTATAGCCAGAGAACAGGTTCCATATCCTTTCCCAAATTAGGATTGCCAAAAGAGATCCTGATGAACCAATGTAGTAATTATTATGAGGGGGCAAGTTAAAGAACCTTTCTAATGACCTTTACTCTTAGCTGAGACTGACAAGGGGCATCCTCATCTGGAGGAAGAAGGTTTAATCATAATCACAGACGGGATTCTTATGAAGGCATGAGACTAGGAACTCTCTGCACATGATGTTGTAAGATGGGAGCACTACTAACATTAGAAGGGCCTGGATGCCTTTCTTGAAACCTAACTCTACCAGTTATATTACTAGATCCTTGATAGGGCGTTGATCAGGGAACTAGTCTGATTGCATCTGGAGTCAGGAAAGGATTATCCCAATGTGGAGTATGTTGCCTACATGGAGGTTTTTTTTTGCCTTCCTCTGGATCAACATGTTAGGCTATGGGTTGAACTAGATGGACTTAAAGTCTTCCTTCAACCTTAAAAACTATGTTACTATGTTACTATGTAATGGACGCCGTTCATGTTGAATTTCATGAGGGAATTGTGCAAGGCCCTGTAAATTACACAACTCCGGACCTCAGTATATCATATGCAGATACAAGGTCTCATGGAAAGATTTAATAAAACCTTGAAGGCCATGCTAGAGAATTTGTAAAGAAGGATAGCCGAGACTGGGACAGTTTAGTACCATACTACCAGACCTATTATTCTCCATCAGAGAAGTCCCACAGGCCTCTACTCGTTTCTCCCCACTTGAACTGTTAGATGGCAAACACTACTGTTGACATCTGGATATAGCAAAGGAGACCTCATATTGGAGATGACATCCTACAGAAAATGTAGTTGAACATGTGGCCCAAATGCATGAGAGTGTTGCCCATTGCGAGAAAGAACCTCCTCCAGGCGCAAGAGGCACAGTCGAGGGAACAATCAGTTGGCAAGGGTGGGATAATTTAGCCCTGGGGATCAGTTACTTGTTCTAGTACCCACAATAGATAGTTGATTTCTGGCCTAGTTGAAAGGCCCCTAAAAAGTGTTGAAAAGATTGGCAAAACTCAATTATGAAGTCTACCAAAGAGGAAGAAGGAAGCCCTGTAAGATGTGCCATGTCAATAAACGCATGACGAGATAGGGAATTCGCGGAAGCTAGGTGTTTGGAGGCTAAATCTAAAGGCAATGTGAAAGATGTAAAGGGGGCATAGACGCCGTCACCTGTAAAAAAGCAATAGTGCCAAGAACTGCTTCATCGGAACAGAGACTTGTTTGACAATTTCCACGTTGTGCTCAGGTTATAGAACATGAAATCCTCATACAACATCATTTCTGAGTGAGTTTGAAGCAGTGTCATATTCCCAAGCCCGCCAAGAGCTAATTTTGAAGAACGTTATGATGCTAGTCACCACTTATAGAAAGGGTGTGACACTACTTCTAGGTACTAAAGACAGCAGGGAAACGGGTAATCTGGGGTCAGGTTCCTGGAGAGCTCATAGTTTAGTTAGGGATGGGAGAACCCGAACTGTAAAGTTCAGGGTCTGTACCAAACATCTAGTGTTCGGGCACGGACCCCAAACACAGACATCCCTGAGAAGTGCATGTTACCGTTTGGTAACATCAGTGTGACTACTTACCAGGTTTACGCACTTGTACTTCTGGGGCCGCTCATTAACTTCCTGGTTATTCACTGCATGGCAGATGCTAGAATGTATGGGCTGTTTCCAGGTTACTGCACTAGCTCCAACAGCCAATCACACGCCCACACTCTAACTGGCTGTTGTGCCCCTCATCCATTGTCTCAGCGTCTGTGATTGGTTGCCATAGGCAATGAACCAGACGTCATAGTAGTGAAAAAAATAGGACAATTTTATATTAAAGGAGGATTTACATAAACTAGAAGCTTGGGCTGATTAATGACAAATGAGCTTTAATGGGGATAAATGTAAAGGTCATGCACTTGGGCAGAGTATTAAATTATGTGCTTAATTGTAAAACACTGGACAAAACTATCACTGAAAAAGACCTGGGTGTATGGGTAGATGACAAACTCACATTTAGTGCTCAGTGTCAGGCAGCTGCTGCAAAGGCAAATAAAATAATGGGATGTTTGAAAAGAGGCATAGATGTACAGAGAACATAATTTTACCCCTATACAAGTCACTAGTGCGACCGCACTTAGAATACTGTGTACAATTCTGGTCTCCGGTGTATAAGAAAGACATAGCTGAACTAGAGCGGGTGCAGAGAAGAGCGACCAAGGTTATTAGAGGACTGAGGGGTCTGCAATACCAAGACAGGTTATTAAACTTGGGGTTATTTAGCTTGGAAAAAGCGGCTTAGGGGGGATCTTATAATAATGTATAAATATATGAGGGGACAGTACAGATACCTTTCTGATGATGGTTGAACTAGATGGACTTAGGGACACGTCACACCTGGTGACGTCGGCGGCGATATATTAGGCGACACTGGGGCGTGGCCTATCTCTGCCGACGTCACCAATGCGTCGCCCTATGTAACTAGGCGAGGGCGACGCATTTGACCGGTCGCCTGGTTTCACAGCAGCACTGTGAAACGAGGCGGCCGATCTGGGGCGATGTGTACACATCGCCTCATGTAAACGGCCGATGGCGACATGACATGCGATGGGAATCATAGGCTCCCATTGTACTGCATCGCCGCTGGGTTTTGTGACACCCCGGGGGCGATGCCGCCTGTCAGATCACCGGTACGTCGCCAGAGGTGTCGCCCCATGTAAATGGGAGACGGTGATGCTGGCGGGGCGCCAAAAACGTGCGCGCTCCCACCCGTCGCCGCAGACATCTCCGGCGGCGTCACCAGATGTGACGGTACCCTTAAAGTCTTCCTTCAACTTTAAAAATCTATGATAGTAATGAAAAAAAATAAATGATTTAAAAAAAAATTACGTAGGGCTTTGCTGTATTTTTGATTTTCAGCAGAGATAATGTGAACAAATTCAGGCTGCCACTCCGAGATACCTGGCTTTTTCTTGGCTGGTAATCAAAATACAGAGAAGCCCATTATTTTTTTTTAATTTATTAACTAAATAATTAAAAAAAAATGCATGAGCCTCAAAACACTGAAAAGACTAGCCCTCAACTGCGTAGGTTTTACCTTGGCTGGCAATGAAAAACAGAGCGAAGCCCACACATTTTTTCTTTTTACAGCTCCTAAACCCACCTAGTTACCATGTCATAGGTTTAAAGTCCACGTTCGGTGTTCGGGTCCAGCTGAGTGCACTGAACATGGGCAGATTCACCCATCACTGCTCATAATATATTCCGGGAGTAGACAGAGACAGTCTCCGACGGATCTGCTCTAATGATGCAGATTTTGAGGCGTGCGCTGAGGACATACGGGAGAGATTTCTGTCCCCAGTTTATAGTGGAAGATGCGTCGGCACGGGTACTGGAGAGCAAAGAGAACCCCTAGACATGCGTTACTGTCTGCAAACATAAGAAACCCTACTGTAGGAGAAAAAGACCCTCCACCGTGGTGAGATTTAGATCGACCATTAACAATCAATGGCACTATCTGAGGCATCCTTGATAAAGACTTGCAGGTTCTTAAAACTGCCCAAATTTTGAGTAGGTTTCTCCACTCATGACAGCAAGGAGAGGCAGGAGTCTCAGGGATACTTTATTGCATAGTAATTATGTGCACAAACCCTCCTTTTCATTTAACACAGGACGCCCTAAATGGAGCCGTTTTCCCAGTAGCTCCTAGCTCACCTTCTGGCACATCGTTCGAGCAAGAACCTGCAGACTGCAGATGGGGCGAGAGAATATGAAATTAGGGAATACCTATCATGCAGCAGTAGTGGTGTGTTTTATTACGCCAGACTGACAATTTAGATGTCAGGTTAAGAGCTGTTTGACTTAGGAAGTTAAAGGTGAAGAACACCCAATAATATACATGAGCCAGGAACTTTCTTCCAGCGAGAAGAATTACTTCATCATGAAGAAGGAGAGTTTGGCCATCAAGTGGGCGATAGACACTTTAAGATACTGCCTTTTAGGGTCCCTTTACACGCCACCACTGAAAGGTAGCAACTGCCAGGCACTGGAGATAATTGTGCCTGTTGCCATGAAATTGCTACGAAATGGCGGCGTGTAAATAGGGCAGTTCCTCCCGGTGTCCTGCAGTTGACTCAGATACCTGTTGCTGAGCCGTGCCCAAAAACCAAAAGGCAACACAAAGGCACAATTGCCATGGTAGTGGCGTCTAAACGGAGCACAGGCATGGATGTTGCGTCGCCTAGTGATTTCACAGGGGCGTGCCACAGCGTCATGGATACCACGCCCCATCAGCGATCATTGGCGGGGGCTACTGTGTAACCATTGGCTGTCCCTTCACAGGGCGCCATATTTAAAGAGCTTACCAATAGATAGATCAGCTGCACACCACATTATTTCTTTAAAGGGAATGCCAAAATGGCTGTGTGAATTTATTGCATTATATAATAAGAAACAAAGAAATATTTATACAGCTACTGAAAGCTGGCCCTGGTCAGTAGCTGTATAAATATTTCTTTGTTTCTTATTATATAATGCAATAAATTCACACAGCCATTTTGGCATTCCCTTTAAAGAAATAATGTGGTGTGCAGCTGATCTATCTATTGGTAAGTGTTTACATATTTTTTAAAGCTAGCACCCACTAAAAGAGGTGTGCGCCCATACTGACATATATATATTTAAAGAGCTGTCCGTTCACAATACACAATTGCAATGGCGTCATGTAATAGCCAGCCTTCCCGCGCAGGCTGGCCAATCATGACGCTATTGCGTTGTCCAATCAGCGTATTAGCGTCACGGAATACACAACTCTGTCACGCCTATGTACTTACGGCACGAAGGATGTACGCCCATATTCCTTTGTGGTAGCGGCGTGTGAAGCAGTGAAGGTATTCAACAGCAAGTAAGCTGCAGAATCTGTCGGCACTTCCGGGGAACAAAGATACCTTCAGTAGAGAAAGCAATGGCGGCGTGTACATGCAGCATCAGCGATCGGTATCCACCGTTAAAAACGTGCGCGTGCACGTGCGGTGGATACCTGTTGCAAGGCACTGTGGCGGCGTGTAAAGGTACCTTCAGGGTTTGAAATTTACATTAGTATCAGACCATGTCCCGCTGAGTTCTATGTGAGACAAGAAGCTGAACAAAGTCTGAGTGTCCAGGTGGTTCCTATCGCTTTAAGATTTTAGCTTCCATGTGGAGCATAGGCCCAGGAAACTACTGTATGCCTGCTGTACGATGGTGGAAGGTGTCAAACCCCCCGACTTTGGGCAGAGGTGGGTGTAAAACTAGACACATCATGGAAGAGAGATATGTATCATAGAAGTGGTTATCCTCGTAATGTAAGCCCAGATGCAAGCTCCAGCATGCCTAATACTGAGAATATTCATAAGACATGGCAAGGACTGGGTTTACAAGCAGTCAGAGATGGGTGGGACCGGCTTCACTGTGAAGATGTTGTCAAGAACTAGCTGAAATTCGACCCAACAGTGACATTACCTAGAACTGGACGTCCAACAAAAATTGGAGATGGAGATTTAATTTTCTAGCAGGACCTGGTACCTGTCCACACTGCCAAAAGTACCAATACCCGGTTTAATAACCACAGTATCACTGTGCTTGATTGGCCAGCAAACGCGCCTGACCTAAACCACAGAGAATCTATGGGGTATTGTCAAAAAGAAGATAGGAGACACCAGACCCAACAATGCAGATGAGCTGAAGGAAAGCAACTTCGGCTTCCGTAATACCTCAGCAGCCACAGGCGGATTGCCTCCATGCCACGCCGCATTGATGCATTAATTCATGCAAAAAAAGCCCCGACCAAGTAATGACTGCATTTACAGTACATACTGTTCAGTAGGCCAACATTTATGAGTTAAAAATCATTTTTCAGTTGGTCTTATATAATATTCTAATTTTCTGAGATAATGACTTTTGGGTTTTCATTGGCTGTAAGCCATAATCATCAACATTTACAGAAATAAACACTTGAAATAGATCACTCTGTTTGTAATGACTATATAAATGTGTTTCACTTTATGTATTGAATCACTAAAATAAATTATCTTTTTGATGATATTCTAATTTATTGAGATGCCCTTGTATATCAGCATATGGATATTCAAAATACATCGGTTTATATGTGACGTATTCATTCCACTATAAACTGTATATTTTCTATGTCTATGATGGACGGGAAACCTCATACCTTATTTTTGGTTTATTCTTTTTACTCCTACATTGAATGAGAAGAATCTGTGACTTCTCTGCATTTAGTGATCACTACTCACCTGGTTCATTATCTGTAGGTATCTCTACTTTAATCCAATCATCATCACTCACATATGTCTCTGTAGTATTAATATGGGGCAGATCTTCACCTGAAACAAAGATTGTAAAAGTCACAGACAGATGGAGAAGTCCCATCTATGCTAAACTCTAACATGAAGAGATAAAGAATAAAGGGGCATTCACCACCTGGAAAAACTGAACCTTTATTCAAACATAAAAGAGTAATGCAGCAGATTTGAGGGTGAGGATGCTTTATGGACTACAGCCGTTTTGTATGATGAACACACTTCAGGAGGTCCACAACTGAGGACCTTAGTGTGTTCATCATACAAAACGGCTGTAGTCCATAAAGCATCCTCACCCTCAAATCTGCTGCATTACGCTTTTAGTGTTTGAATAAAGGTTCAGTTTTTCCAGGTGGTGAATGCCCCTTTATTCTTTATCTCTTCATGTTAAGGACTTGTGTTTTTCTAAGTGTGCACCTCATTCTTTTGCTCCTTTTTTGATTTACCACCATATCGCTGTTCACATTACATCACTTATGTGGAGGTAGTACAGACATTTACTCAACATCTGTATCAGCTCTAATCCTGCCATCTCCACTGTTCTCATTACACAAGTATCTACTATATAATTGTCTAAGGGTTTTTTGAGTGTGTCTATCGCCGAAATTGCGCGCCACACTAGAGGCAGCTATTGAGCTCAGAGTATGCAAATAGCGCGTGCTGAACATTCCAATTTCGCGCCAATTTGCAGCCTGGCGGAAGCCCCGCTTCTGCAGGTACACACGGTCCGGCAAACGGTGGACCCAGCGTGCGCGAGCCAGCCGCTAACCGGAGCTCAGCCGCGGCTACCTGCGGCACAGAGGTCCGCGGCGAGCCAGCCCGGGAGATGACCGGCGTCAGCTGATCATTTCCCGGATGGCGAGCTGCTGACCTCTGTGCCGCAGTAGCTGCGGCTAAGCTCTGGTCTAAACTCCGGTCAGCGGCGAGCTAGCTGGGAGATGACCGCGTTAGCCGGTCATCTCCAGGCTGCTCGCAGAGGTGGTGCCCTTCGCGGCATTCAAACCGCGAGCCAAGCCGCAGTACTCTTCTGATTGGTCGGCGGTGAACACGGCGACCAATCAGAATAGCGGCGCGCACCATATTTCAAATACACTGTAGTGTATTTGAAATATGGCGTGCGCCGCTATCCTGATTGGTCGGCGCTGAATGCGGGCGGCCAATCACCATAGCGGTGCTCGCCACGGCGCCATGTGTAAAATCCAAAGTCATGGGTGGATTCTTCATAAATAAACTACATACATATTCTAGACTACGCGATGCGTTAGAATCGAGCCACCATCTAGTAAAACATAAATACTGGAGGATAAAACATGACTGAGCAGAAGACCTTCACAGCCGTCTACACATCATAGGGAGATCTCATCACACCTTCTCTCCATGTACCTGATCATCCGGAGGAACATCGGGATCTTCTTGTTTACAGTCCTGTGGGAGAAGAGGACGGGGACATCTCTCTGGTGTTGTCCTCTTACTGGATAGACCTGGAGGAGACACATACAGGACTGAGTTCATTCTTTACATACAGATCATTATAGACCGTGTGTATTTAGTCCTGTCTACTACCTGGTGATGTGAGGGGCGGCCGGGGATCCTCCATCATGACTATGTCCTTGTACAGATCTTTGTGTCCTTCTAAATACTCCCACTCCTCCATGGAGAAATAGACGGTGACGTCCTGACACCTTATAGGAACCTGACACATACAATGATACCATTGTCATCACCCCCGATCCCTTCATAGCGTTACTGTATAATGTCCCAGCAGCAGCAGCAGCATTCCCAGCAGTGTCACCTCTCCAGTCAGCAGCTCAATCATCTTGTAGGTGAGTTGTAGGATCTTCTGGTCATTGATGTCCTCATGTATCAGGGGTGAGGTGGAGGCCCCGTGATTGGGCTCAGGGCTCTTCCCTCAGACACAGGGTCCTGACAGCACAGATCACTAGAGCTCTTCACTACTGTGTAATCCTGGTTATGGAGAGACACATTAATAAATCTCCAGTCTCCAGACATTTCCAGAGTCCTCACCTCTCCAGTTCTGTCATCTGTTATTCTGTCCATAGATAAGAATGATGTCATGTGACATTGTCATCACAATCTCTCACCTCTCCAGTAACAAGGAAGAGGATCTCTAGGGTGAGGTGGAAGATCCTCTCCGCCATCTTGTCCCTGTCCAGATCCATCCTTGATGGTCAATCAGGAGAATTCTCTTGTATAGAAGATGTGAGAGGATCCGATATTGTAGGGACCTGAATGGGGAGAAGATGACGATGTAACATCATAAAGATCCTGTGTAATAATACAATGACTGGAGATAATAAGGGGAAACATATCAGGAGATAGAACGTGTAGAACATAGAGAAATAGAGAGAACATAGAGCTCCACCTGCAGAGCCGCACACCTAATATATGGCTGCTCTGTGCTTACAGGACCTGTGATGATGTCACATGGAGGGGAGGAGTCAGGGGTCACATGATCAGCTCCTCTGGTTGTCTTGGTGATGGATGAGGTGAAGGTTATGTGTGGGGTCAGGAGGGATTTACAGTGTGGATGTAGCAGAGCACGTGTGTATGAGGTGTACAGAGCAGGAGCCGAGTGTGTACAGGTGTACGGAGCAGAGCCGAGTGTGTATGAGGTGTACGGAGCAGAGCCGTGTGTGTACGAGGTGTACGGAGCAGAGCCGAGTATGTACGAGGTGTACGGAGCGAGCCGGTGTGTACGAGGTGTACGGAGCGGAGCCCGTGTGTACGAGGTGTACGGAGCGGAGCCGGTGTGTATGAGGTGTACGGAGCGGAGCCGTGTCTGGTGTACGAGGTGTGTACGGAGCGGAGCCGAGCTGTGTGTACGAGGTGTACGGAGCGGAGCCTGTGTGTACGAGGTGTACGGAGCGGAGCCGTGTGTGTACGAGGTGTACGGAGCGGAGCCGATGTGTGTACGAGGTGTACGGAGCGAGCTGTTGTGTACGAGGTGTACGGAGCGGAGCAGTGTGTACGGTGTACGGAGCGAGCGTGTGTGTACGAGGTGTACGGAGCAGAGCCGTGTGTGTACGAGGTGTACGGAGCGAGCCGTGTGTGTACGAGGTGTACGGAGCGGAGCCATGTGTGTATGGGAAGCGAAGCCATGTGTGTATGAGGTGTACGGAGCGGAGCCGCGTGTGTACGAGGTGTACGGAGCAGAGCCGTGTGTGTACGAGGTGTACGGAGCGGAGCCGTGTGTGTACGAGGTGTACGGAGCGAGCCGTGTGTGTACGAGGTGTACGGAGCGGAGCTGTGTGTGTACGAGGTGTACGGAGCGGAGCCAGTGTGTATACGAGGTGTGTACGAGCAGAGCTGTGTGTGTACGAGGTGTACGGAGCGGAGCCGTGTGTGTACGAGGTGTACGGAGCGAGCCGTGTGTGTAGAGGTGTACGGAGCAGAGCCGAGTGTGTACGAGGTGTACGGAGCGGAGCCGAGTGTGTACGAGGTGTACGGAGAGGTAACTCTCTGTACACGAGGCGCTTTAGTTACCTGCTGTTTACCTTGGATACCAGTGTGCTCGCTGGTCCGGATCGCTGGTGAGTCTGCCTGTGTGACAGCTCACCAGCGATCAGCCTTCAATGTCCCAGCGATCCGATTGTTGGTGGGATCGCTGGGACATTGAAGCGTGTAACGGGGCCTAAAGCATTCATCAGAATCTAGATCAAGCTCATCAAAATATTCAACTCTCATCGAGCAGCTTAGGGTGCACACATGCAGTTTTTTCACTGATCAGTGTCCATAGATTTGTGTGCAAACCAGATGCTCAAACTAGAACAGGTTAATCTTTCAATTATGTTTTTCTTGCAAGTTCCTTCCTGGTTCCTCTCCGGGTTTTGCACACCAAATTGATGACACTGATCATGAAAAAACTAGTGTGAAGCAGCTTATGGGGTTGTGCCCACAGAAGGTTTTGCTGCGTTTGAGATCAGGTTTTGCCTTGGTTTTATGTAAATCTATGCTAATCTAATCCTGAGTTTTTGGGTTCAGCAAATCCTATGTTATTATGGAAAAGCTTTACACATTACACTGTCTCCAGAGACAAAATCAAACACCACAGATTTGCTGCATTTTGTTTCCAGCAAAACATGTGATTCTAGGATAGCTCCAACACTTGTTTTTGTTTGGTGAAGAAAGTGGAAAACCTAGTTTTGCTGTTTAGAAAGAATGGTATTTCATTTCTGTAGAGAAAAAAAGTGTGTGTGTGTGTGAAAACTTTTCCCTGATCACATGGGTTTGGATGGAAACCAAAACCTCAGATTAGATTAGCATAGACTTACATAAAACCAAGGCAAAACCTGATCTCAAACGCAGCAAAACCTTCCTGTGGGCACATACCCTATGAGGCCTCATGCACACATTGAGTATTTGATGAGTTTTTTACCTCAGGATTTGTTGCCAAAACCAGGAGTGGGTGATAAATCCAGAAGTGGAGCAGGTGTTTCTATTACACTTTTCCTCTGATTGCTCCACTCCTGGTTTTGTCTACAAATCCTGAGGTAAAAAACTCATCAAATACTGAACGTGCGCATGAGGCCTTAAGCCGGCTTCACACTGCGTGTGTGATCTGATCCGTAGCTGTCCGCTTGAGGCAGACAGCCGCGGACCGGATCAGCACACAGGACTGGGGGGCTATTATGCCCTTTGATCCTGTGTGCAGCGCACTTCCCACTGCTGATAGGTGAGGACCGCGGGCGCCGCGCTCCTGACCTGTCAGCGGCTGCAGCTGTGCGCGCTGCACACAGGATCGGAGGGCATAATAGCCCCCCAGTCCTGTGTGCTGATCCGGTCCGCGGCTGTCTGCCTCAAGCGGACAGCTACGGATCAGATCACACATGCAGTGTGAAGCCGGCCTAAGAAATGCATATGTGATAAGTGAACTCAGTCAATACTGTACTGGAATAAATGAATTGAGAGACTTAGCTTCATCACTGACGTCACTGCGAAGAGCCCGGTAACTGCGCCAAATTGCTCTCAAACTTACCAGGTCCTATTCTGACACTATGTGCGGTCTACATTGCTGGGATGAGGTTTATGTGTCTGTGTTCTGCAATTAAAAGCCAGCTGGAAGTGGTCTGTACCAAGACCAGGGCTACAGCAAGATGGAGGTGTGGGCGAAGCTACAAGGCGGGGGAAGGGAGCACAGTCAAAAACACAGACACATAAACCTCATCCCAGCAATGTATACCGGGCTCTTCGCAGTGACGTCAGTGATGAAGCTAAGTCTCTCATTTCATTTATTCCAGCACAGTATTTACTATGTTCACTTATCACATATGCATTTCTTAGCTGCACAGACAATCCTGCATTTCATGTATCAGCCATTCAGCTCTTCCCCCTTCATTGTGTGTACAGAGTTGCATCAACTTTATTCCCTTAAGTACATACACATTTTTTGCTTGCACCTGCACATTAAGGTGATGCCAGTCCTTTATAATGTAGTCATAAGAGGAGAGAAACGAATGGTGAATCAGCACACAAGAAAGCAGAAATGGAGGCTCTGGAGAAAGAATGTGAGCAGCCATGACTAAGTTAAAGGTCCTTGAACAAGCTATTACTGGGAGTCAATGAGACATTATCAGTAAGGCTGGGTTCACATTTGCGCACCATTTGCGCTGTGAACGCAGCGTCCTAAGCGCAGCAAAATGCAGGCACGATGCGCTCCTATGTTTAACATGGGAACGCATAGTGCCTGTGTGTGGCTGCGTTCAGGTGCGTTTGCGTCCGACTGTGCATAATCTGTGTATGCCGAACGCAAAATGTTGTTTTTTTGTGCGTGGCTGTGTTCTTGCTTTATACGCAAGCAGACAGCCGCGCACAAACAATGAATGAAATGCAATCTGCGCAGTGCCATCTGCTGGCAAGCGCACAGACGCTGTGGAAGATGACCTCCTCCGAGGTCATCTGCGGGTGAATCCTGTCCTGCCATTCTCTTCCTCTCCTTCTTTCCTCTTCTTTGCTTCTTCTTTCTCCCTGCCACCGCCGCTGGTTTGTTTAAAATAGCCGGCGGTGAAATTGGCTTTCAAATGAACAGCTGATGCTGAATCAGCTGTTCATTAGAACTAGCGGGGCGGGAAAGCGGACTTCACTGCCGGCTTTCCCGCCGGCTATTTTAAACAAACCAGCGGCGAAGAAGGAGATCAGCGGCAGCCGGGAGGAGGAGATATCCGCAGCTATTCTCCGCCTCCAGGACGCCGAGACCACTGATTGGGTGGCCGGGCACACTCAATGACATTTTCATGTGAACGCATGCGGACAATCTCCGCTGTGTTCACATGAAAATGTCTGTTTTCGACACTGCGTATGCGTATGCGCTCCATATGCTGCAGTGGCGAACGCAAATGTGAACCCAGCCTTAGTGTGAAATGGATGCAGAAGACCCCCTTAAGCACACAAGAGATTTCGTGCTAAGCCAAAACGGTGAACCGCTGACTACCACTAACATCCCTGACAGTACTGACGCTTCTTCAAGACATCAAGATGCTGATCCTCCTACAGCTTTCAAGGTCAGTCCAATGCACCCCCAACTTCCAACCTTGAACCTTCTCCATGCCCCAGAATGCATCGGGACCCTGCACCTCAGCAAACTCCACACACTAACGCTTAAGGTACCTTTACACGCCGATACAGGATGGTGGAAACAACCGGGTGCTTCACGTGCACGAGCACGCACAAACGGTTGAAAACGGTACCCGCACCACCTTTACACGCCGCAACAAGGTGCGCTACAGTAGGTTACATCTATCTCTGGATACACCGCCGGGTGCCACAAGTTACCTTCTGTAGCTCACCTCACCTCATTTACACGCCGCTATAACAAGGTAATATGGGCGGAACAAAGGCAGCAGGGACAACACATAGGCGTGCCGCAATTGTGGATTACGAGAATTCTGTACGCTGATAGGACAAAGCAATAGCATCATGATTGGCCAGGCAGCGCAGGAGGCTGACTAATACATGACGCTCGAGCAATTGTGTAGTGTGACTGGTCAGCTCCTTAAATATGCCGCCCTATGCAGCGTTTACCAATCGTAACGCAGGAGCTTCCACCAATGATCGCTGATGGGGCGCGGTATCCCGGAGCCTGTGTCATGCCCCAGGTAGATAGCAAGGTGTCAAAACAACCCTCCTGTTCCTTATTTACACGCCGATACAGGCCGCTACCATCGCCTTGAAATCAACCTGTTTTTGAGCTCTGCTCTGAAACAGGTGCCTCAAGTGACGGGTGGCAACAACCGTCCTTTACACGCCGCGACCGCGGGTTGATTTGGCGGTGCAAGATACATTTGTCTCATCTACCCGGTTGTTTCCACTATCCTGTAGAGGCGTGTAAAGGTATCTTTACACGCAACTCAATGAGCTGGCATATCACGACACGATGGCTCAGTGGTTAGCACTGCAGACTTGCAGCTCTGGGGTCCTCGGTTCAATTCCCACCAAAGACAACATCTGCAAAAAGAGTTTGTATGTTCTCCCTGTGTTTGTGTGGGTTTCCTCCCAGTGCTCCCACACTTGAAAGACATAGTGATAGGATATTTAGATTGTGAGCCCCAATTGCAAATGTATGCAAAGCGCTATGGAATTAATAGTGCTATATAAATGAATAAATATTATTATAATCCTGTCAACTGCTTGGTTCCAGCTTCACATGCAACAGAGACTATAAACGCCGAACCGTTTGCTGGACTAAATACCTATGCTGCTCCATACTTTCCCACATTTCTAGGCCAAGATACTACAAACCATATGAGCAGCACTACCCAGGCAGCAAGTGTGCTTCCAAAGTCATAAAGAACGGACATGCCTGACTTTGCAAGGTACATGATTCGCAGCAAACTTACTATGACCAGTCTCAAAGGTTCGACAATCAACCAGAGAACTACAGAGGTTGGATATCTGCCTGTAAAATCGTAATTAGTGACTTTGGCATCACTGTGGCTGAAGAGCTGGGCCTACTGATCAGGCGATTTGGACCACAATCCGCAGAGTGGTTTAGGCTAGGGTCAGACCTGCGTCTGCCCTGAGCCTGGCCAATCCGTCAGAAACTTAGTTTCTGGCCGGAGCAACGCATGGCATTACCAGTATGTAACGCTATGCGCCGCCAGGCTATGCATCTCTATGCCAACCGAAACTTACCACAGCCGCCGGCTCCACAGACAATCCCCAGATATGCGCTTTTGCAGAACGCACAGGAAAACACTGCAAACCGCATTTCATGTGCGTTCTGCAAAAGCGCATATCCGGGGATTGTCTGTGGAGCCGGCGGCACTGTGTCTTCACAGGACCCAACAGGTCTTCAGGATCCAACAAGAAGGGGGGCACTGCTGGACCTAATATTAACCAACAGGCCAGACCGCATATCAAATATACGGGTTGGAGGTCACTTGGGTAATAGTGATCATAACTTAATAAGCTTTCAAGTATCCTTTACTAAGACGTGTAGTAGAGGGGCCACAAGGACACTAAACTTCAGGAAGGCAAATTTCCAACGGTTGAGAGATGATCTTAGTGCAATAAACTGGGACGATGTCCTGAGACATAAAAGTACACAACACAAATGGGAGATGTTTATTAGCATCCTGAATAGGACCTGTGCACAATATATACCCTATGGGAATAAGCATGCTAGAAATAGGAGGAAACCACTATGGCTAAATAAAGCGGTAAGAAGTGCAATATGTGACAGAAAGAAAGCATTTAGGGAATTAAAGCAAGTAGGTAGTGATGAAGCATTAAATAAATACAGAAAATTAAATAACATTTGTAAAAAGCAAATCAAGGCAGCAAAGATTGAGACAGAGAGACTCATTGCCAGAGAAAGTAAAAAGAATCCCAAATATTTTTTAACTACATAAATAGTAAGAAACTAAAAAATGATGGTGTTGGCCCCTTTAAAAATAGTCTGGGTGAAATGGTGGATGAGGATGAGGAAAAAGCCAATATGCTAAATGACTTTTTTTCAACAGTATTTACACAAGAAAATCCCATGACAGACAATATGATCAGTGATAACAAAAAGTCTCAATTAAATGTCACCTGCTTAACCCAAGAGGAAGTACGGCATCGTCTAAAAATCACTAAAATTGACAAATCACCGGGCCCGGATGGGATACACCCCAGAGTGCTGCAGGAATTAAGTACTGTCATAGATAGACCATTATTTTTAATATTTAAAGATTCCATAAAAACAGGGTCTGTACCACAGGACTGGCGTATAGCAAATGTGGTGCCAATATTCAAAAAGGGGACAAAAACTGAACTTGGTAATTATAGGCCAGTAAGCTTAACCTCTACTGTGGGTAAAATCCTAGAGGGTTTTCTAAGAGATGCTATACTGGAGTATCTGAACAAAAATAACCTCATGACCCATTATCAACATGGTTTTACGAGGGACCGTTCCTGTCAAACTAATCTGATAAGCTTCTATGAAGAAGTAAGTTCTGGACTGGACCAAGGAAATGCAGTGGATGTGGTGTATATGGACTTTTCAAAAGCTTTTGATACGGTGCCACACAAAAGGTTGATACATAAAATGAGGGCAATGGGGATAGGGGAAAATATGTGTAAGTGGGTTAAGAACTGGCTTAGTGATAGGAAACAAAGGGTGGTTATTAATGGAACACACTCAGAATGGGTCACAGTTAACAGTGGGGTACCACAGGGGTCAGTGTTGGGCCCGCTTCTATTTAATATATTTATTAATGACCTTGTAGGGGGCATACAGAGTAGAATCTCAATATTTGCAGATGACACTAAACTCTGCAGGGTAATCAATACAGAGGAGGACAATTTTATATTACAGGAGGATTTATGTAAACTAGAAGCTTGGGCTGATAAATGGCAAATGCGCTTTAATGGGGATAAATGTAAAGTCATGCACTTGGGCAGAGGAAACAAAAGGTATAATTATGTGCTTAATTGTAAAACACTGGGCAAAACTGTCACTGAAAAAGACCTGGGTGTATGGGTAGATGACAAACTCACATTTAGTGGCCAGTGTCAGGCAGCCGCTGCAAAGGCAAATAAAATAATGGGATGCATTAAAAGAGGCATAGATGCTCATGAGGAGAACATAATTTTACCTCTATACAAGTCACTAGTGCGACCACACTTAGAATACTGTGTACAATTCTGGTCTCCGGTGTATAAGAAAGACATAGCTGAACTAGAGCGGGTCCAGAGAAGAGCGACAAAAGTCATTAGAGGACTAAGGGGTCTGCAATACCAAGACATGTTATTAAACTTGGGGTTATTTAGCTTGGAAAAACGAAGGCTTAGGCGTGATCTTATAATAATGTATAAATATATGAGGGGGCAGTACAGAGACCTTTCTAATGATCTCTTTACTCTTAGGCCTGAGACTGGGACAAGGGGGCATCCTCTACGTCTGGAGGAAAGAAGGTTTAATCATAATCACAGACGTGGATTCTTTACTGTAAGAGCAGTGAGACTATGGAACTCTCTGTCACATGATGTTGTAATGAGTGAGTCACTACTAACATTTAAGAAGGGCCTGGATGCCTTTCTTGAAAACTATAATATTACCAGTTATATATACTAGATTCTTTGATAGGGCGTTGATCCAGGGAACTAGTCGGATTGCCGTATCTGGAGTCAGGAAGGAATTTTTCCCCCCAATGTGGAGCTTAGTGTTGCCACATGGTTTTTTTTGCCTTCCTCTGGATCAACATGTTAGGCTATGGGTTGAACTAGATGGACTTAAAGTCTTCCTTCAACCTTAAAAACTATGTTACTATGTCATAGGAGGGCTACTCCGCCTGCAGTCTGTCGTCTCGGCTGTAGTTCTAGGGACCAGTGTCACTGTCCCTCTCTTCCCTCACACTCCTGGGGTGCTGGCTCCGGATAGGCTTTCTCTCTGCGGCTTGCACTGGCTCTGTTCAGATTCTGCGCTCCATACACCCCACTCATCCAGGACGTGTGATTCCTTCTTTCCTTCTCAGCTTAACTCGGCCTGCTGCTGTCTCTCGGCCTGTACCGTGCTCCTCAGCCTGCTGCTGATCTGTGTCTTTGCTGCTCAGCACCCTGGGCCTAATGACTCCTTCCTCCTCCCCCTTCACTATTTCTACTGTCTGTCACCTGACTTCGTGTGTGCCCAACCCACTTCTCTAAACCCACCACCCCTCGCCTGCATAGAGTTCCTAGGCTCCGGGCTGGATGCTGCCATCTACTGTACGTGGGTTGTGTGGGCAGTAAGGGTGTTGATGTTCAACTGTCGTCCTACCTGCCTGGCTGCAGTTCCCTTTGTGGCCTCCTGAACGCAGGGGCGCCACAGTTACACAACCATATTAGGTAAGCAGCTTCTTTTTGTTCTATTGGAGTTGTCTCAAGGATAAGACCCTATTGCGCTCTCCTTCCTTCCGCACAGTTTTCTGTTGTTCCATGATTGGGAATTATTCAATGTTTATTGCTGTGTATTGTACATTCTTTGTTGCTAGGTAGAAGCATTATTTTATTAGTATTTTATCCTTTCCCTCTCCCTGAAGCTTCTATGATGTCAGTTTTCCCTCCCTTCTTCCCCATATAATCATCTTGCAGCCATCTTAGACACGTTTTACTATTATGCATTTTGGTTGCCTGAAGATTGAATAAAAACAAGCATCATTTCAAAACTATTTCTGAGTGCCAAGTATTTTCGTCAGTGAGCACAGGTATTGTTAGATTGAACAAATATACACACCTCTCACCTTTTTTGTTTTCCTGAGCTTTCTGAATGTGATGTAACCCTCTACGTTTGTTACCCAGTCATGGGTTTTCTCCAGTGTGTTACTATTAAAACATTTATTACTCTTCACCTCCCTACTTTCCTTGTATCTCCCACACCCCTAAATCGTCTTGACCTCTATTGTCTCTCTGCATCTGTGGCGCCCCACTAAGAGTGCGTCACAGGAGGGTACTACACCCCTGACTGAAGGTGTGGGATTCTCTGTTCCAGTGATGAGTAGGATAATTCTGATGCTCCATCCACTACATGCAACACCTAGTGTTAGAGGACCAATTAGGCACCCGTCCTTAGGGTAACCGGTCCTGGTGGGAGGAGAGACTAGGGTAGATAGCAGTGGGGAAATCAGTAAGGAGTTAGAACGAAGGAGTGGAGAGAACACCAGGAAGGACAGTACAGAAGTCAGGTCGTGACAAGACAGGAGCAGCAGATGTAGCAGAGTGGGAGAAGCACAGAAAGAGAAAAGAGACAGCTTACAGGGAGGGCACCTCAACCTGGTAGCCCAGAAGAGACAAAGAGGGGCAAAGTCAGAGCGGGTGATTCAAGACCCGAGCCCAGTCCAAAATCCGGAGTACTGGCTCCGACGTGGTCCAGCTGGTTCTCCCCTGCACCACAGAACCTGGAGTGGTCGTAAGCTTCATAGGAGCCCAACTCACAAACCACCAACCACCGCAGCTATACCAGGAGCACCCACCATTGAAGACCAGGGGCCGTGAGACGTGAAGCGGTGACCCAACTGAAGGCCCTCAGTGTTCCTGATGAGGTATAACAGAGCAGCGAAGTGAGGGGACAGTCAGAGATAGAGAAAGACACCTGTGGAGCCTCAGAGGGACACTGCTCACTGCAGGAACCACCTGGTCCACTACCCGGCAACAAGAACCGCATTACCTTGTATGCTTCAGAATACCAAGTAAATACCCGTTCAGAGTGAACAACGTGTCTGAGCTTCATTCCAGAACTGTGCTTGGCCTGCATTGCTTTACAGGAACAACCGAGCTGCCCTATTCCACCATTACAACCTACATCCCTGGGGACCCCGCTCGTCCTGTAGGGAGCGACTCCATCTTGCTGCCGCCCATCACCCCGGAGGATCACGCAGCGCCGGTGCCATCACCGGAACCTACAGGTGGTGTCACGAACAAAAACTTTATTTTTTACTTTATTCCCTTTTTATTATTTTATTTTTCCCCTTTTTATTGACCACCGGGCCCACAGCTCAGGCACCGAAACCGTGACCTACAGGCTGCGCCTGAGATCTGAGCCCCCTGGCTCTACATTTTAACATCATGCATTTCTGAGCCAAAAGGAGTGTGGGAATAGTGTTAATATGCTGTAGGCAGGGCCGTATTTGCCCTTAGGCACTCGTAGGCACGTGCCTAGGGCGCCGGGGAAGCGGGGAGGGCGGCGCCTGAACAAGGGTTTTTTTTTTTTTTTCTTTTTCTTAACCTCCGGGGTCTGGCTGGACCGCCCCGCCCCCTAAGCCCCGCCCACACCATCGGCCCAGGCCCGCCCCCCCACCTCAAGTGTTGCTGCAGGGGCCTCCCACGTAAGGACTGGAGGAGGACTTGAAAGTTCCGGCGCAGCCACATCACCGGCGGCTCAGGCAGCAGCTCAGCGACACCGGTATGTGAAATGAGCTGAGCGAGCTGCCTGATGGTGAGCCCCGGGCAGTGGGATACATCTCTGTCTGTGTGCGCACTGACCACGATGTCCTGGCTGGCACTGCCTGTCTGTGCACAGTACAGGCAGTGCCAGCCAGGACATGGCTGGTAGACAGTGCGGGGATGCGATCCCCTGCAGTCACACAGATGCACTGTGTGCCATATGTCTGGTGCTAACTGGTGTCGGGTGCCACCATACTCAGGAATATGAAGCCTCCGTGCTCCCTGTGCTGCAGCACATTCACTGCTGCTTAGACAGAAGAGGGGAAAGTGAAAGTCCTCAGTGCGCTCCCGACCTGTGCCTGCGATAGAGAAACATAACACTGAGCACTGCAGCACCAGGCAGGGAAGTGCTGATATCTGGACAGGCTGTGCTAATAACTCTGCCTCATGTCCCCTGGTGATTGCTCGACTGTCCATAACTCCATCACAGGCAGAGGTCAGAGCACACTGTTCACCTCAGCAGATCCGGACACAGAGATGAGGTGAGCAGCTCTCCTGACATGATGGAGCTATAGATAACACTGGACAGCAGCACTAGCAGGACAGGGGACAGAGAGATCCCCACATCCAGTGATTTGTGGCTCAGGTGTGGTGTCAGAGGTCATATCCTGCTCACCTCTGCTCTTCTTCTGTTAAAGGGAACCTGACCCCCAGGGGCTGACTGGCAGATCTTGCCCTGGAGGGCAGCCAAGTGAGAAGCAGGAAGGGGGGGTCGCTAGCAGTTCGGAGGCCATGTGAGGAGCGGTGGGGGGAGGGGGAGGCTGCTAGCAGTCCTCCAGAGGCCATGTGAGGGGTGGGGGGGTGCCAGCAGTCCGGAGGCCATGTGAGGAGCCGGGGGAGGGGGGGTAGTGCTAGAAGTCCTCCGGAGGCCATGTGGGATGGTGCTGGCAGTCCGGAGGCCATGTGAGGAGCAGTGGGGGGAGGGGGAGGGTGCTAGCAGTCCTCCAGAGGCCATGTAAGGTGTGCGGGGGTGCCAGCAGTCCGGAGGTCATGTGAGGAGCCGGGGGGGGGGGGGGGGAAGGGAGTGCTAGCAGTCCTCCGGAGGCCATGTGGGGGGGTGCTAGCAGTCCGGAGGCCATGTGAGGAGCCAGGGGGAAGGGAGTGCTAGCAATCCTCCGGAGGCCACGTGTGGTGGGGGTGCTATGAGGGGGGGTGCTAGCAGTCCAGAGGCCATGTGTGTGGGGGGGTGAGCTGCTTCTTGCACCTTCCTGGCGGCGGAGCTCCTGCTGCACATCACTGTGCTCAGAGGGAGCCCGGCCAATGTCAGCAGCCAGTACCAGGTGAGGACCCTACCGTAGAAGTGTGGGGGAACTCTGCAAGGGACAGAGGCGCAGGGGGACCGGGGAGAAGAGGACAGATGTGCAGGGGGACCGAGGAGAAGAGGACAGAGGCGCAGGGGGAACCGAGGAGAAGACGACAGAGGAGCAGGGGGACCGAGGAGAAGAGGACAGAGGCACAGGGGGACCGAGGAGAAGAGGACAGAGGGGCAGAAGGACAGAAACAGGGGGACAGAGGGGCAGAAGGACAAACAGGGGGACAGAGGTGCAGAAGGACAGAAACAGAGGGGCAGAAGGACAGAAACGGGGACAGAGGGGCAAAAGGACAGAAACAGGGGGACAGAGGGGCAGAAGGACAGAAACAGAGGGGCAGAAGGACAGAAACAGGGGGACAGAGGGGCAGAAGGACAGAAACAGGGGGACAGAGGGGCAGAAGGACAAACAGGGGGACAGAGGTGCAGAAGGACAGAAACGGGGACAGAGGGGCAGAAGGACAGAAACAGGGGGACAGAGGGGCAGAAGGACAGAAACAGGGGGACAGAGGGGCAGAAGGACAGAAACGGGGACAGAGGGGCAGAAGGACAGAAACAGGGGGACAGAGGGGCAGAAGGACAGAAACAGGGGGACAGAGGGGCAGAAGGACAGAAACAGGGGGACAGAGGGGCAGAAGGACAGAAACAGGGGGACAGAGGGGCAGAAGGACAGAAACAGGGGGACAGAGGGGCAGAAGGACAGAAACAGGGGGACAGAGGGGCAGAAGGACAGAAACGGGGACAGAGGGGCAGAAGGACAGAAACAGGGGGACAGAGGGGCAGAAAGACAGAAACAGGGGGACCGAGGAAAAGAGAACAGAGATGCAGGGGACAGAAACGGGGACAGGAGAAGAGGAAAGAGGGACAGAACGAGGGGGGCAGAGGAGCAGCAGGAGGGACAGAGGAGAGGAGGACTGGGGTGCAGGAGGACAGAGTAGCAGCAGGAGGGACAAAGGAGAGGAGGACGGGGGTGCAAGAGGACAGAGGAGCATCAGGAGGGACAGAGGAGAGGAGGACGGGGTGCAGGAGGACAGAGGAGAGGAGGATGGGGGTCCAGGAGGACAGCCGAGCAGCAGGAGGGACAGAGGAGAGGACGACGGGGGTGCAGGAGGACAGATGAGAGGAGGACAGAAGTGCAGGAGGACAGAGGAGAGGAGGACAGGGGTGCAAGAGGGCAGAGGAGAGGAGGACGGGGGTGCAGGAGGACAGAGGAGAGCAGGACGGGGGTGCGGGAGGACAGAGGAAAGGAGGATAGGGGTGCAGGAGGATAGAGGAGCAGCAGGAGGGACAGAGGAGAGGACGACGGGGGTGCAGGAGGACAGGGGTGCAGGAGGACAGAGGAGAGGAGGATGGAAGTGCAGGAGGACAGAGGAGAGGAGGACAGGGGTGCAAGAGGACAGAGGAGAGGAGGATGGGGGTGCAGGAGGACAGAGGAGAGCAGGACGGGGTGTGGGAGGACAGAGGAGAGGAGGATGGGGGTGCAGGAGGATACAGGAGCAGCAGGAGGGACAGAGGAGAGGAGGACTGGGTGCAGGAGGACAGAGCAGAGGAAGACGGGGGTCCAGAAGAACAGCCGAGCAGCAGGAGGGACAGGAGAGGAGGATGGGGGTGCAGCAGGACAGGGGTGCAGGAGGACGGGGGTGCAGGAGGATAGAGAAGTAACAGGAGGGGCAGAGGAGAGGAGGATGGGGGTGCAGGAGGATAGAGGAGCAGCAGGAGGGACATAGGAGAGGAGGATGGGGGTGCAGGAGGATAGAGGAGCAGCAGGAGGGACGGAGGAGAGGAGAACAGAGGTGCAGGAGGACAGAGGAGCAGCAGGAGGGACGGAGGAGAGGAGGATGGGGGTGCAGGAGGACAGAGGAGAGCAGGACGGGGTGCGGGAGGACAGAGGAGAGGAGGATGGGGGTGCAGGAGGATACAGGAGCAGCAGGAGGGACAGAGGAGAGGAGGATGGGGGTGCAGGAGGATAGAGGAGCAGCAGGAGGGACGGAGGAGAGGAGAACAGAGGTGCAGGAGGACAGAGGAGCAGCAGGAGGGACATAGGAGAGGAGGATGGGGGTGCAGGAGGATAGAGGAGCAGCAGGAGGGGCAAAGGAGAGGAGAACGGAGGTGCAGGAGGACAGAGGAGCAGCAGGAGGGACGGAGGAGAGGAGGATGGGGGTGCAGCAGGCCTGGGGCTGTGGCTGGCGCTGTGTGTGGTGATATTGGCAGCTGTACCATCTGTCTGCCTTCATGCAGCTGCCGCCACCTTCCTGTGTTGGCAGGGTGTGGCACGCTGGGAGTTGTAGTTCTTCTGCCTGTCCTATATGATTTCTGGGCAGTGTGTTGGGTGCTGGGAGTTGTAGTTCTTCCCGGCGGGCTCAGTGTTGTCCAGCCACCCGTCTGTGGCCTGTCTGTCTCTTCTGGGATGTCCTCAGCTCTGTGCTGTGCACAGACAGTGTACCACCATCTCCCTAGCTCTGTGCTGTGCACAGTGTACCACCATGTCCTCAGCTCCGTGCTGTGCACAGACAGTGTACCACCATGTACCCAGCTCCGTGCTGTGCACAGTGTACCACCATCTCCCTAGCTCTGTGCTGTGCAGTGTACCACCATGTCCTCAGCTCTGTGCTGTGCACAGACAGTGTACTGTACACTGTCTGTGCACAGCAAGGAGCTGAGGACATGGTGGTACACTCTCTGTGCACAGCACGGAGCTGAGGACATGGTGGCACACTGTGCACAGCACGGAGCTGGGGACATGGTGGCACACTGTCTGTGCACAGCACGGAGCTGAGGACATGGTGGCACACTGTGCACAGCACGGAGCTGGGGACATGGTGGCACACTGTCTGTGCACAGCATGGAGCTGAGGACATGGTAGCACACTGTGGACAGCACGGAGCTGAGGACATGGTGGTACACTGTCTGTGCACAGCACAGAGCTGGGGACATGGGGGCACACTGTCTGTGCACAGCACGGAGCTGAGGACATGGTGGCACACTGTCTGTGCACAGCACGGAGCTGGGGACATGGTGGCACACTGTCTGTGCACAGACCTCAGGACATGGTGGTACACTGACTGTGCACAGCACAGAGCTGGGGACATGGTGGCACACTGTCTGTGCACAGAGCTCAGGACATGGTGGCACACTGTCTGTGCACAGAGCTCAGGACATGGTGGTACACTGTCTGTTCACAGCACAGAGCTGAGTACATGGTGGTACACTGTGCACAGCACAGAGTTGAGGACATGGTGCTACACTGTCTCCCACCGCCTTAAAATCGGTCTGTTTCTCATCAGGAGTGTTGGATGAGTGTCATCGGTCTTTTGGTCCCTTTGGCAACTGCTGTGCTAGTGTCTGACATTTCTCTCAGATCACATCCGTGTGCAATCTGTTCTTTCCTCAGAAGTTATTACTGTAGAATCATTTACAGGAACATTTTACAGTGTTCTCAGTTACAGAATGATAATGTATCCGTGAAAAAAACTGATGCCTCTCGGATGGTCGGTGTGCTGTCAGTGTGCGGAATGTAATTTTGTCGGACCCATAGACTTGCATTGGTGAGTCTCGGAGTGAATCGCAGACAGTCGCAGAATGTTGTGACTTTTTTCTCATCCTGAATCTGGCTGAGAAAAAAGCATCCGACACTCGCCAGTGTGCTCTCAGAGATTGATTAACATTGGTCCGACTGCAATGCGATGAAATCACACATTGCACTCATCCGAGTTTCACGCCAGTGTGTCCGTACCCTAATAATAAAATCCATATAGTAATCCTACAATGTCTGCTGGACATGGTATGGGGAGGGTGTATGGCTCAGTTAGTACACTCCATGCTTCTTGTTATTAACCAGTTAATGCTCTCTTGTCCACCGCAATGCAGTGTCAAAAAGAGGACGACAGCGAGACAAGCAGCAACATGGCATCAGAGAGCCCCTGACCTCCAAATACAAGATCCTCAGATCCCGGTATTGTGACATAATATTAAGAATAATACTTTTTGCATTTTTTAATACACTATGAACTCCACAGCACTTTACATACATCATCAACACTGTCCCCATTGGGGCTCACAATTTAAACATCCTGTCAGTATGTCTCTGTAGTGTGGTTGGACAAACCTTTTATATGTACTACATGATGAAATGTGGGGGAGAGGCTACATGAAGCTTGGGGGGGAAGGCCGCGACTGGGGGGAAGATTGTCCGTGACAGGGTGAGGGGCCGCAACGGGGGAGGAGCCATGATGGGGGAGGAGCTGCAATGGGGGAGGGGTCACAACAGGGGGAGGAGCCAATACGGGGGGGGGGCAGCCGCTGACAGTGCCTAGGGCAGCAGGAACTCCAAATACGGCCCTGGCTGTAGGGACATGTTTTAATAGCTTATGAGGCGTTTTGGGAGTGACAGGATCCCTTTAAAAAAAAGTTTTACAAAATATGAAAAAATAAAAACATAAACGTTCCAATCACCCCCCTTTTTGAGCCAATAAAAATAAAGCTATTAAAAAAATAAATAAAAAGTATACATATTTGTTATTACCACATTCAGAAATGCCTGATCTTTCAAACTATAAAATACTGTATATTAATCCGACCAGTAAAGCCCCACAAACCCCATTACCCATGAAGCCTATCAAGCAAGCAGACCCATGCAAGTAATATCACCTCTATTCATGCAGCTACCCAGCAGGCAGACCATCATCCCCTTCCCCATGTAACCTCCCCAACAGGCAGCCCCACGCATGTAATATCACACGGTTTCCCACGCACAGCCTCAACACTTATCACCTTCTTACTCACACAGCCCCATGCATGTACTCCTATCCATTCCCACCATGCAGCCCCATATGCATAACCCTTCCCTATGCATGTATCATCACTTTTTTCCAACATGGAGCCCTAATCATGTAACATCATGCTCTTTTCCACGGTGACCGATGTAACATCATCTCCTTTACCTCTCAGCCTACGTCAGCATGTAGCCCCATGTCAGTAGCATCACTCCTTACTCATGCAGACCCCCAGCACGTAGACTCACACGAGTAATATTATCACCTTCCCCACAATGCTCCATTCAATTAACTTCACCCACTCCTTTCCCATGCAGTCGCATGCGAGCAAATGAGCACTCTCCCCATGCAGCCCCTTAGCACGCAGCTGAACGTGAGTAACAACACCCTCTTCCCCATTCAACTAACATCACCCACCTTCCACGCATAGTCACATGCAGCCACACATAAGCATTTTGACCTATTAAAGTCTTGATTCTTAGCTAATTTAAGTGTTTCATTTGAATATCTGTTGCATTATATACTGTATGTGAACATGGTTGTTCATAAACAAATGAAAAATTTAATCAAAAATGTAAAATTCGGTCATTTTTGACTGAACAGAACAGCAGGGTTAAACATGAGCCCTGTATGAAGGAGTCGGATTCAGGGAAATTGAGGAGTCGGAGTCGATGGTTTGGCTAAAGGCCCCCTTCACACTACATTTTTGGGGAATCTGTATCTATCCGGTTTGAAACGGATAGCCAGGGATCCATTTTGATCTCCTATGTATCATATGGGTACGGATTGGTCCTATACAGCCATCCGTTTGTGTAATTTTTGTCAGGGAAATTGAAGAGTCGGAGTCGATGGTTTGGCTAAAGGCCCCTTCACACTGCGTTTTCTGGTCGTCATAATGGGAGACCCAGACAATGGGGTTTAGGGCTCTGCCCTCCGGAGGTCACACTAGGTACTACAAGTTTGTAGACACCGCCTCCTCCGCTTATAAACCCCCACCGTAGGAGACATCCTCAGTTTTAAACTTAGTGTGCTCGGAGGATCACGCTTTGCTTGCACTTCACTGCATTCTCACAGCTTACGTGATGGCGTATGAAGACAAGGTAAAATGGTCCCGCTCGGGACCCCCGACAGCCTCCCCGCTCACCCTCTGCGGAACACGCTGGTGGAGGTACCGGAGGGCTTTTAGCCCGGACACTTGCTGTTCTCCCGGTACGCTGTCGCGCTCTTTCCTTTCCATCCCTCCATGGAGGCTCTGGTAAGGGGGAGCCTGGAGCCTTGCACAGCTCCGCTCCGTCCGAGGCCTCCCTAAATGGTGCTTACAGACCGGACGGAGCCAGCCCAGTCCGAGGCCTCCCTAAATGGTGCTTACACTCCGGACTGGTGCTGTACCCCCGTCCGAGGCCTCCCTAAAGGTGCTTACAGACCGGACCGGCACTGAGGCACCTGGTGTGTCTCCTGTGTGCCTGGGGGTAGTGTCTGTCACTGTGGTGTCATGACACTCAGACCGCGCGGTTACCCTCGGGTCCGCGGTTCTGGCGGTGACCCTGTGCTGGGGTCGCCCTGGCTGACCGCCCTGTGTCTCACAGGGGCTGAGGCTGTAGACTGCGGGTGTTTTGTGTGTACATGCAGTCTGAGTGTGTGTGCGGTGATATTCACACTCTTTTCCCGCGCTGCGGGCTCCGGCACCTCCATTGCGGAGGCAGCCTGGAGGAGGAGGAGGCAGCCCTTGTGGTGACATCACCGCTGGGCGTGTTGTGTGTTCTTCCCGCGTGTTCCAGGCTCCGCCCACATCTTCACTGTCGGCGGCCATCTTCTCCCTCACTTCCCGGCTGGGATCTGACGGCAGCGCGTGTCTGCACTTACAAGGGAGACCGGAACTCGCGGAGGTCACACACACACACCGCTCCTCCTACCGCTTTACTGCGGTCGGTAAGCCACCGGGATTCCAGGTTTGTTTGTGAACTTTGGCTTATATTCCCCTCACTGTGGAGATGTCCTCAGTTGGGAAGCATGCTGCTAAGGCGGCGGTGGTCTCCATTGCCTGTATTACATGCAACGGGACACTGGTGGAGGGGTCCTGCAATAACTGCGGACGCCCAGAGACCCGGTCTGCTACTACTGAGTCTGCAAATCCGGGATTATACCCTGAGGTTCAGGTGATCCCAGGGCCATGGGAAACGCAGAACAAGATTAATGAATCTCTGCTGTCCCAGATGTCCTCCATGTCACAAACCCTGGAGGCACTGCATAGGAGACTGGAGAACCCAGCTACTCCTCCTAGTTACCCCCGGGTGTCTCTTACTTCTGCCGTAAGACCCCCTAAGCGAGCTCGTGAGGCTTCTCCTGAGCTCCAGACTCTCTCTGAGGAGGAGCGTTCCTCTGATGGTGAGGAAGATGATGGGGGTTCTACTCTCGGGTCTATGTCTGAACCTCCAGATGGGGTGGAGGATCTGGTGTCCTCCATCAATGAGACATTGCGTCTTGTCACTCCTCCTGAGGAGGTGACTGTACACCCCAAGGAGGTCTATCAATGGCTGCGGCCAGAGGCTAGACCAAGTGGCTCCTTCATGGACCACACTAATTTCGGAAGGGTGATTAAAGCTCCCAGGTTGCATCCTGGGCGGCGTTATGTCCGTAAGACTAAGGACAATCGCTTTCCCTTTCCCCAGGAGGCGCTCCAGGAATGGTCGCAGTCTCCCAAGGTGGATGCTTCCATGACTAGGATTGCTGCGCGCTCCTTGTTTTCTGCCTCTGATAGCTCCTCATTGAAGGATGCTACTGATAGACAGGTCGAGCAACTCGCCAAGTCTTCCTATGAGGCTGTGGGGTCTTCGTTTGCCCCTAATTTTGCCGCAGTCTGGACCCTACAAGCGATCACTATCTGTTTGGATGGTATCACTGATCTAGCTAGGTCCAGTCCAGAGGTCCTGGCGCTCACTGAGAGAGCAAGGGCCTATGCGGACTATGCCAGGACGGCATCTTTGGAAACTGCCACTCGCTCTGCTGTGGCCTCGGCCAATGCAATTGCGATCCGCAGGCTGTTGTGGCTACGTCTTTGGGACTCAGATGCCACATCTAAGAAGATTTTACAAAATCTTCCGTTCGCTGGTGACAGGCTTTTTGGCACCGAACTGGACAAATTGATAAAGGATTCTGCTGAGTCTAAGATCCCGCAGAATAAGCCTAAGCCACGGTACACCGTGAAAAGGAACCCTAAGCAGTGGTCCTTTCGCTCCGGTTCACAGTCATCAACGACGTCCACTCGATCAGACCGAGGGGGCAAGCCTGCTACTCAGTGGCGTTCCAAGAGTCGTCAGAAGAAGCCGGCGGGGGCAGCGGCTGCCACCCCCAAGCCCGCCTCGACATGACTCGCTCTCTCATCCTGCCTCCCCACAGGTGGGGGGCCGCCTGTCTTGCTTTCAGGACAAGTGGCTTCTTCACATTCAAGATCAGTGGGTTCGAGACGTGATCTCGCGAGGGTACAGGATAGAGCTTACGTCAAAACCGATATCCCGATTCCATCGGTCGGTTCCATCTCCAGAAAAGGCTCAGGCTTTTCACCTGGTGTTGGAGGGGCTCCGCAGAGACGGAGTGGTGGTCCCTGTGCCCACGGAAGAGAGGTTCAGGGGTTTTTACTCCAACCTCTTTATTGTCCCAAAGAAGGACGGCTCCTTTCGCCCGGTTTTGGACCTCAAGTTGTTCAACCGTCACGTGTTGGTTCGGAAGTTCCGCATGGAATCCCTGCGCTCAGTGATCGCGGCTGTGTCACAGGGAGACTTCCTAGCGTCCATCGATATCAGGGACGCTTACCTTCACGTTCCCATTGCACCAGCTCATCAGCGCTGGTTGAGATTCGCAGTGGGGGAAGAGCACTTCCAATTTGTGGCACTGCCATTCGGGCTAGCCTCGGCACCACGGGTGTTCACAAAGGTGATGGCCTCCATGATGGCTCTCCTGCATGCGCAGGGACACGCCGTCATACCCTATTTGGACGACCTGTTGGTCAGGGCGCCTTCGGAAGACCTTTGTCGGGTGAGCCTGGAGGTGACCATGAAGTCTCTGGAACGGTTCGGGTGGCTTATCAACATTCAAAAGTCGACCCTGGTTCCGACCCAGTCATTGACATATCTGGGCATGGACTTCCACACGGACTCGGCCCTGGTGTCCCTACCTCAAGCCAAGCAACTTGCGATCCAATCAGGAGTGCAGACTGTCCTCCTGTCTCCACAGTCATCCCTACGGGTATTGATGAGACTGGTGGGTCGCATGGTAGCGGCGATAGAGGCGGTGCCGTTCGCACAGTTTCGCCTCCGTCCTCTCCAGCTGGAGATTCTTCGCAGATGGGACAAGAGGACGATCTCTCTGAATCGGCTGGTGACACTGTCACAACCAACCAGGGACTCTCTACAGTGGTGGCTCCAGCCACATCACCTGTCACGGGGCCGGTCCTTCCTAAAACCGTCGTGGTTAGTGGTGACCACCGACGCCAGTCTGAAGGGCTGGGGGGCGGTGTTCTTGCACCACAGGGCTCAAGGCCTCTGGACTCAGTCGGAGTCGGCGTTGCAGATCAACGTGCTGGAGATCAAGGCGGTCTATCTGGCGCTACTGGCGTTTCAGAAATTCCTGTCAGGACAGCCCATTCGGGTACAGTCCGACAATGCGACGGCCGTCGCCTACATAAATCATCAGGGAGGGACCAGAAGTGCTCAGGCCCTCGCCGAAGTCCACCGCATTCTACTCTGGGTGGAGGAAAACGGCTGCCTGATCTCCGCAGTTCACATCCCAGGGGTCGAGAACTGGGAGGCCGACTATCTGAGCCGACAGGGGATGGACGCCGGAGAGTGGTCCCTACATCCAGACGTCTTCCGGGACATTTGCGGCAGGTGGGGCACTCCGGACGTGGATCTGATGGCCTCACGGCTGAATCATCAGGTGCCCCAATACATGGCGAGATCTTGGGATCCCCAGTCTCTGGGGGCGGACGCCCTGATCCTGAGCTGGTCCAGCTTTCAGCTGCCATATGTGTTTCCGCCTCTGGCTCTGATTCCCAGGGTCCTGTGGAAGATCAGGACAGAATGCAGAGTGGCCATTCTAGTGGCTCCAGATTGGCCCAGGAGGTCTTGGTACCCGGACCTGTGGCAACTGTCAGGCGGACACAGGTGGGCTCTTCCAGAACGCGCAGATCTACTCGCGCAAGGCCCATTCTTCCACCTCAATTCCAGGGCCCTCAGATTGATTGCATGGCTCTTGAGGCCTGGCTGCTGACATCCAGAGGTTTCTCTCCTACAGTGGTTGCCACTATGAATCGGGCAAGGAAACCTGTTTCCAGGAAGATATACCACAGAACGTGGAAAATCTTTTTTACCTGGTGTGCCTCTGGTGGCCGCTCACCGTGGCCTTTGTCTATCCCGACATTGTTGGCCTTCCTACAGTCGGGGTTGGAGTTGGGATTATCCCTTGGCTCTCTGAAAGGTCAAGTATCAGCCCTTTCAGTGTTGTTTGACAGGCGCTTGGCGCTCCTCCCGAAGGTACGTCAATTTCTGCAGGGGGTGTCTCGGGTGGTTCCGCCCTATAGACGACCTCTGGACCCTTGGGACCTAAACATGGTCCTGGCGACACTGCAGAAACCGCCGTTTGAGCCACTGAGAGAAGTCTCTCTCTCTCGTCTGTCCCAGAAGGTGGTCTTTCTGGTGGCGATTACGTCTCTGAGACGGGTCTCAGAATTGGCTGCACTTTCGTGCAAGTCTCCCTTTCTGGTGGTTCACCAAGACAAGGTGGTGTTGCGCCCACGGCCTGAATTTCTGCCGAAGGTGGTTTCAACGTTTCACCTAAACCAGGAGATTGTTCTCCCATCATTTTGCCCCGCTCCCGTTCATCAGGTTGAGCGCGACCTCCATACTCTGGATCTCGTGAGAGCTGTACGCATTTATGTGTCCAGGACCGCCTCCTTTAGGAGTTCGGATTCCTTATTTGTCCTCACGATGGGTCGCTGTAAGGGGGCCGCGGCTTCGAAGTCGACCTTGGCCAGATGGATCAAGGCTCCCATTCAGGAGGCGTACCGGTCTTCTGGTTTGCCTCTCCCGGTGGGTTTGAAGGCACACTCTACGAGAGCTGTAGGTGCCTCCTGGGCCTTGCGACATCGAGCTTCTGCTCTACAGGTGTGTCAGGCGGCCACTTGGTCCAGCCTGCACACTTTCTCTAAGCACTATATGGTGCATGCCCATGCCTCTGCGGATGCAAGTTTGGGCAGGCGGGTTCTCCAGGCGGCGGTTGCCCACCTTTAGAGGGAACCATGTGTTATCCGTCTTGTTGAGGAACTCTTCCCGCCCTGGGGTATTGCTTTAGGACATCCCCATTGTCTGGGTCTCCCATTATGACGACCAGAAAAAAGAGAATTTTGTTTACGTACCGTAAATTCTTTTTTCTTTAGTCATCAATGGGAGACCCAGCACCCACCCAGTTGTTCCGTTGCATATTTTGCACTTGTTCTGTTCTCTGTTGAGACAGTGTTTGCCGGGTTGTTGAACCGTCTGTGCACGGCATTCTTCCCGATGTTTCGGGTGTGGTTTAATTTCTCCTCGCAGCTTATGGACTAAACTGAGGATGTCTCCTACGGTGGGGGTTTATAAGCGGAGGAGGCGGTGTCTACAAACTTGTAGTACCTAGTGTGACCTCCGGAGGGCAGAGCCCTAAACCCCATTGTCTGGGTCTCCCATTGATGACTAAAGAAAAAAGAATTTACGGTACGTAAACAAAATTCTCTTTTTTTGGGGAATCTGTGTCTATCCGTTTGAAACAGATAGCCAGGGATCCGTTTTGGTCTCCCATGTATCCCTATGGGCATGGATTGGTCCTATATGGTCTCCGTTTGTTTACTTTTTGTCAGGATCTGTTTGTGTCCGCTTTTCTTCATGTACCCAGAATCGGAGACTCTTCCGATTTTGGACTGCCTTTAAGAAAACGGACACAAATGGATCCGTCGCGGTCCGTGTCAAATAACATGGGGGTCTATGGAGACGGATCCGTGAAAAAAAAAACCGGATCCATAAAATGGGTCAGTTTTGCGGTACTGAGCATACACAGAAGTGAGAGACAGCTCTTCCCAGCCCTCACTCTGCTAAGGACCCCCTTCACACTGCGTTTTTGGGGATCCCTGTCTATTCGGTTTGAAACGGATAACCAGGGATCGTTTTGGTCTCCCATGTATCCCTGTGGGCACAGATTGGTCCTATATGGCCATCTGTTTATGTCATTTTTGTCAGGGATCTGTTTGTCTGCGCTTTTTTCATGCACCCAGATTCAGAGACTGTTCCGATTTTGGACTGCCTTCAAGAAATCGGACACAAACAGATCCGTTGCGGTCCGTGTCAAATAACATGGGGGTCTATGGAGATGGATCCGTGAAAAAAAAAGGATCCATAAAATGGGTCCGCTATGCTGGTACTGAACATGCTCAGAAGTGAGGTCCAGCTCCTCCCAGCCCTATCTCTGGTGACTGATTAGTGCCTGTATGTGTGGTACTTCAATTCAAGGATCCACATGGATGTGCAAAAAACGCAGTACGAAGGGGGCCTTTTTCCCAAAGCAGACCCCCTTCCCCATACAGCTCCCTGTGCATAATCCCCATTCAAGTACCATCACCCTTGCCAGCACACAGCCCCTTGCACATAACATCACCCTCTCTCCCACAGTACCCTATGCAATTAACAACATCACCTTTCCTGCACATACAAATCCCTTCCCCTACACGCGTAAAATGATCCCCTTCCCTGTTCAGCCCCGCAATATACAGTCACTTAGGCCTCGTGCACACGCTGAGTATTTGATGAGTTTTTTACCTCAGGATTTGTAACCAAAACCAGGAGTGGGTGATTAAATACAGAAGTGGTGACGTGTTTCTATTATACTTTTCCTCTGATTGCTCCACTCCTGGGTTTGTCTACAAATCCTGAGGTAAAAAACTCACCAAATACTCAACATGTGCACGTGGCGTAACCCTTCAACATACAGCCCTCATGTAGGACCATTCGCTTCTCTGTGCCCCCAAAACACCACCTCAGATCATCACTCCATTCTGCAACCCCCCTCAGTGTGATCTCTCTGCTATCAGGTCAGTCAACACTGGAGGAGGAGGAGGAGGAAGAGAGGAGGAGAAGAAGGAGGAGGACAAGGCCCCACCACTTCCTGTGACACCATCTCTTTCCAAAAGCAGCTTCATTGTAGAAGAGCTCTGCAATCTGAGGTAAATATGTGCACGTTCCCCATCACTGGAACCATAACCCCCTTGAGCTTTGAGACGATCTTGAATTCTGCCTTATTTCTAGTTCTGTGACCTCTTTTCTTTCCCTCTTATATCACTGTATTAGGGGTTTTTTAATCAAAGGATGAGATGTCTTTTGTCGTCATTTTGGGTCCATATAATGCAACCGGTCAACCGCATATTAGCTGTTATGTATGCATATTAAATGTACAATTAGTGGACATTCAGATGTGCACAGAATACTGTCCTTCATCAGTGTTTGATCTGATCGTCATCAGAGTTTAGGCAGCGCGGCAATTTTTACCATTTAGTCGGACACTACACAGCACACGGGTTGTATCCGAGAGCTGTCCGATTATATTCATGGATCCAAAGACTTGATTGCCTGCTCGAACACTATACAGTAACGCTATGAAGGGATCGGGGAAAGATGATGACAATGGTATCATTGTATGTGTCAGGTTCCTATAAGGTGTCAGGACGTCACCGTCTATTTCTCCATGGAGGAGTGGGAGTATTTAGAAGGACACAAAGATCTGTACAAGGACATAGTCATGATGGAGGTTCCCCGGCCACCCCTCACATCACCAGGTAATAGACAGGACTAAATACACACGGCCTATAATGATCTGTATGTAAAGAATGAATTCAGTCCCTGTATGTGTCTCCTCCAGGTCTATCCAGTAAGAGGACAACACCAGAGAGATGTCCCCGTCCTCTTCTCCCACAGGACTGTAAACAAGAAGATCCCGATGTTCCTCCGGATCATCAGGTAGATGGAGAGAAGGTGTGATGAGATCTCCCTATGATGTGTAGATGGCTGTGAAGGTCTTGTGCTCAGTCTTGTTTTATTCACTAGTATTATAACTTTTAATAAATGGGTGCCCAATGACATTGCCTTCTCTCCTCATGTGTTCTCTCATTTGAGCTTTGAGCTCTGTCCCCCCTGTGCTTTGAGCTCTCTCCCCCCTGTGCTATGAGCTCTCTCCCACTTTTGCGTTGAGATCTCTCCCTCCGTGTGCTTTGCTTCTCCCTCCGTGTGCTTTGCCTCTCCCTCCGTGTGCTTTGCCTCTCCCTCCGTGTGCTTTGTCTCATCCCCCTAGTTCTTTATCTCTCTCCCACTCCGCAGTGTCATCCACTCCGCTATCTACTCACCTCTGGCCGCTAATCAGTGTGGCTGTGGAGACTCTCACAGGAGCAGCTCCATCACACATGTCTGTCCTCATCTGTTCCCCTCAGCCCTGGGTCACACCTGTCAGATTTGCTTCATCTTCCGCCCTTCTCTCCTCTGACTTCCACTCTCACATCATTACTTCCAGTCTCAGTGACGACTCGGCCTACTCTGCTTCATCTTCCGCCAGTGCTTCTCAGCATCCTCCGCTGCATCAGTCACTTCTGGTATCATGATCACACCCACAACGTACCACCCCCGGCAATGCAGCCATTTCATTCGGCGGTTTCGGTTTTGGGTGGCATTGTTTGTGGACTGTTGCGGCACCGCTGGTGCTACTGCACAATGCGCCAATACTGCTAGTGGGCGCCATCTTTACACACCTATCACTTGGGTGTTCAAATATGGATGCCTTGTTGTGTGTTATGTATTCAACATGACGCTGGAAGTGGATGACAGATGGAACAGCGCAATTATATACCATAAGTAGATAAAAATGGAATGAGAATGGTGGAGATGGCAGGATTAGAGCTGATCATAGATGGGACTTCTCCATCTGTCTGTGACTTTTACAATCTTTGTTTCAGGGTGAAGATCTGACCCATATTAATACTACAGAGACATATGTGAGGGGTGATGATGATCTGCCCCATATTAATACTACAGAGACATATGTGAGGGATGATGAGTGGTTTAAAGTGGAGATTCCTTCATATGACTATCCAGGTGAGTAGTAACCACTAAATGCAGAGAAGTCGCAGATTCTTCTCAGTCACCGGCTGTGGCTGTTTATTGGTGGTGGACTCTGGCTTATCAAATTCACATGGACGCCATTCTGCCACTAAACCACTGCGTAGAAACAGTTCTGGGAGCAAACCGGAGAACCCAGAGGAAACCCATGGAAACAAGGGGAGAACATGTAGGTGGAAAAAAATATATAGGCAACCTGGATTCAGAATCATCTGACAGATGCTAGACTCCAGCAGGATGAATTAAAGTTAATTCAAGTGTCAGGCAGAAGCTTGCGATTAGGGTACCTTTACACGTCGCAACATTGCATGCAATTTCACTTGCAACTTACTGGTTGCAGTGAAATCATGGACACATTGTTCCATCTTGTTGCTGTGTTCAAATGAAACAATGTGTCCATGATTTCACTGCAACAAGTAAGTTGCAAGTGAAATTGCATGCAATGTTGCGACGTGTAAAGGTACCCTAGAGGCCCCGTCACACCTGGCGACGGGGATGTTGGCGGCGACTGGCGGGAGCACGCACGCTTTTGGCGCCCCGCCAGCGTCGCCGTCCTCCCGTTTACGCAGGGCGACACCTCCAGCCCCGAACCGGCGAGCTGTCAGGCGGCATCGCTGCCGGGGTGTCTGGAAACCCCAGTGGCGATACAGGACAATGGGAGCCTATGGCTCCCATCGCCTGACAGGTCGCCGGCACCCGGTTACACTGCTCTGAAACCAGGCGACCGCCCGGCACCACCGACATCGCCCCTTTACATGAGGCAACGTAGGGTCGCCGCTGATAGGCCACGCCTCCACGTCGCCTATGTAATCGGCGGCGATGTGGCTTCCCTGTGACCGGGGCTTTACAGTTAGCTGGCTGAGTATCAGACATGAGGTGTCTAGGGAACCTAGGAGTCTGAGGAAGCGGGAGGTGGGCAGCTGCTCCAGCAACTCATAATTTCACTTAGCGTACTTTCACAGCTGCGTTTTTGTAAATCGGGCAAGATTCCACCTTTTTCTGACAAATACCAGATCCAGTAACATTGCGTTACCGACCAATGCATTTTGAATGGAGTTCCGAAAATGTGCAGTGACTTGCAGCACTTCAGGCTTCTTTTTAGACCACAGTTAGCAGCAGTTTTTCCAGCACTTTCTAATGAGCCGTTAAAACCTGAATTTGTAAAAAACGCAGATGTGAAAGTAGCCTAAAGGTACCGTCACACGCCGCAATATCACCTGGAAATCATAAAGGCGATATGTCTCCCCGGAGCAATCGCCGTGAAATTGCCTCACGCTTGCGGCGTGTGATTTGTCAATTTCGCAGCAATAAATCGCCACTCGCCCGTCGCCTGATTCCTGAACAGTGCTTAGTAATCAGCCGCAATCCTTAAGGCGATATTTCTGTGTTGTGGCGTGCGACAGGGCGATAATGATGGAAAGAGCGTTGCCTATGATTTCCCGTAGGCGTGCCTCAAGCGTTCTGTAGTCCGCGTCCCGTCTGCGATGATTGGTGTGGGCTACTGTGTTCTCATTGGCTGTCAGTTGACAGGGCGCCATATTTGAAGAGCTGTCCGTTCAGCACCACACACATCTTCAGCTACACAACCGTCCGCAAACTCAGTGCAAACTCCGATAGACAATGGCGTCGTGTGTTAGCCAGCCTCCCAGAGCAGGCTGACCAATCGTAACGCTGTTGCGTTGTCCAATGAGCGTATATGAGGCGCGGTGTAAACCACTGTGGCACACCTATGTCCTTGCTGCGCTGAACATGTACGCCCACATTGCCTTTGAGATTGCGGCGTGTGAAGCGGCGATGGAATGAGGCAAGATTGGTTCTGCTGTAGGGGAGGCGATTTCCGTAGCGACACATTGCCTTAGGTTCAGGGCGATATTGTGGCGTGTGACGCCGCCATCGGCGATCTGAGGTGATCATGAAAGACGTGAGCACGCACACTATATCGCCACACATCGCCAGCCGAGATTGCGGTGTGTGACGGTACCTTAAGGCTCCTTTGCACATCATCATTTTCTGAAATCTGCGGCAGATCTGGCAGTCTTGCTGCATCTGCTGCATAACAGCTCACTTTGGCAAGCCTACGTTCAGCTCAATTCATTCCCTATGAGACTTATAGCCATGTTGTGGTTTTGGGGGATCCGAAGGTTGCGGCAAGTCAAAGAAATGCTGCTAGCAGCGGTTTTTATGACTTACCGCTAGTGCCGGACTGGCCGGATGCAGCAAAACCGTAAGTGCTGTCCATGACTGCAAGTTTCATAGGGAATGAATTGGGCTGAACATAGGCTTGCCAAAGTTAGCTGTTACACGGTAGATGCTGCAAAACTGCTGTATCCGCCGCGAACTTCAAAAAATGCTGATGTGAAAGAAGCCTAATGGCCACTTTACACACACCAACTTGCTGGTTGCAGTGAAATCATGGACACATTGTTACATTTGTACACAGCCACAAAATAGAGCAATGTGTCCATGATTTCACTTCAACCAGCAAGTTGGTCAGAAGTTGGACAGATAAGTTGGTGTGTGTAAAGTGGCCCTTACTCTCCCTCAGAGGGAGAATTTTCTGCCCTTTTCTCTTTGGACTCCCGATGTAAATTCAGGCTTCAGGTGCTGTGGTTCCACAGTGTCTGTGTGACTGGGCTCTCAGGGGCACTACGACTACTGAACCTTTTCCAAACAAGTTTGCAGATTTCAAATTTGCCTCGAAGACTGACGATTCGGGATCGGGAACCCCAACACTTTGCTGAAAAGTCGGCGAACTCGGCTTTGTTTCATAATTGTTCGGATGAAAAAATGAAGTAGTGCGTTTGCACCGTTGCTTTTCTTCTACCTTAAGACTATCTAGGATAGCGGGCAAGACGTGTTTGATGAGGGAGAGGAAGGGTCAGAGGAGTGTCGGACTCCTTTTTTATTTTTGCCGGCACTTATTGTGTGGATATTCCTGCAGCCAATAAGGGCACAGACACCATCCACAACGTTCAGACCATTGGTGTAACTTGGGACACATGGGCCCCGATGTGAAAGCTCCAACAAGACCCTTGATTATTGCAAATTTTCATTAGCATTAGGCTGGAAACACACTGTCCGAGCGACATGCGAGTTGCTCACATAAGACTTGGATCATTCACCGGGCATGACCCCTGCCTCTTTGGACGGGATACTGTCAGTGGCATGTTTTTCTATGTAGCTCCACTGCTCCCATCCAGAGACAGGGAGGCCATCCCGGGAAAATGATCCGAGACTCATGCGAGTAACTCGCATGTCACTCGGACAGTGTGTTTCCAGCCTTAGTTTTTTTCTATAAGCCAAAGGGACTTAAGAGGCCGCCCGAGTCTTGCCACACCCCTTGCTGCACTCCACAGATATTACCGTCATTATAAAAAAGCATGAAGAACAGCATGAGTGTGCACACAGCACAGCAGTCTCCAAATCCTATTGAAGTCTGGAGGTTCTCCCTAACCCTGCTCTTCTGTTTGGTCAAACATTACCGAATTTGACATTTTTGATTTCATTTGTTTTTGAACAACCATGTTAACAATGCAACAGGTACTCAAATAAAACACTTAAATTAGCTAAAAATCAAGACTTTAATAGGTAATAAATACATCCTAAGTGTATAGTGGACCCGAACAGAACAGCAGGGTTAAATCCTCCTCAAAATACTTGTAATCACAACCTGTAATGAAGGCACATGTGAAGGACACAGGAGCATCTCAATGAATTAGAATATCATCAAAAAGTAAATTTATTTCAGTAATACATAAAGTGAAACACATATATTATATAGAGTCACTACACACAGAGGGATCTAATTCATGTGTTTATTTATGTTAATGTTGATGATTATGGCTTACAGCCAATGAAAACCCAAAGTCAATATTTCCGCAAAGAATTGACAAGTTCATTCTTTTTACGCGCACGCTTTCCCCTGCAAAAGCGCAGCCGAAAAAAGTGCAGCATCTGAATGGCAAATGAGAATTTCCATTCACTTTTCCGGCACACGCAGATGCGCGCTTGCGGGAAAAGTGTGCGTAAAAAAGGGCAAAAATTATGCTGTGTGTGAAAGCAGCCTAAGGGTATGTGCCCTAGAGTCCTTGACAGGAGAAGTGCTATGATCTTGTCTGCGTTTTTTGTGCGTTTTTTTGCACGTTTTATGTGCGTTTTTTGTGCGTTTTTACTGTGTTTTTGATAGCTGCGTTTTTCCTGCGTTTTTTCCATTGACTTAAGCAAAACCACAGGAAAATAATTAACAAGTCAATTCTTTCCCATCCGCACCAAAAACACAGGTATTTGACAGTTCCTGACACTTGCAAAACCAATGTGTGGGCACATCGTTTCTGTGAAATACATTGGTTTTGCTGGGAATCAAAACCGCAGGAACAAATTAGCATAAATTACCATAAAACCAATGGTTTTCTGCTGCAGAAACCACAGGAAAAACTCAGCAAAAACGTCCTGTGGGCACATACCCTAAGGCTGCTTTCACATCTGCATTTTCGAGGGTTGTGTCGGTGTCAGGCAAAATCCTGATGCCTCCTGATCAGGCCTTCATCCCTATATTTAATATGGGGACACAGAGAAATCGGGTGGCATCAGAATTTTGCCTGATGCAGACGAGTGCGGCGTCTTCACCGCACCCCTGACCGCAGTATGTTGCGGTTTGGGGCCACTTGAAAAATCCTGATGTGTTCGGATACGGTGCAATGCATCAAAATGACGCATTGCTGCCTATGAGGCCACATCCAGCCTCAGGTGAATGTGGCCGGGACGGATCAGGAGTTCACTCTGAGGATGCTCAGAACAGCTCGGGTGTGTGCTCTCTTCCTCTTCCTCGGAAGGACCATGACAGGACACCACCGCTCCATTCTCAAGATTCCCAGAGGGGCCATTTACACTCTAATTCTGCCGTCACACTGCATGATTTGTGATCCGTGCCTATCCTATGTATCCCTATGGGCACGGATTGGGCCTATATGGCCATACGTGTGTGTCAGTTTTTTCACTGATCTGTATGTGTCAGTTTTTTTCATGCACCCAGAATCGGAGACAGTTGCGGTTTTGGGCTGCCTTGAAAATCACTGACACCAGTGGACAGACACAGATCCATAGCTGTTAGTGTCAAATAACATGGGGGTCTATGGAGCATGTCTATGGATGTCTACGGATCTGTTTTGCTGTACTGAGCATGCTCAGAAGCAAGGTACAGCTCCCCCCACCCCTATCTCTGCTAACTGATGACAGATCCGTTAAAACACAGTCCGTGGACATCCATTGGCACAGATCAGTGCCTGTCCGTGTGTCCATGAAATTCAAGGATCCACACGGATGTGAAAATTATGCAGTGTGAAGGGGACCTAAGCAGTGTGAAAAACCTAAATCTTGAGTATCGAGTTGTGGTGTCCTGTCATGGGTCAGATTGGGCACAAATAGCCCTGCAGAAGGTGGGGAAGGGGTTACTAGCACACAGCGCACTACACTTAGTGGGATTTATAGCTGATACATACATTCCCTTCCCAAAGATATCAAACACACATATATCTAATATATAAAGCTGAGTGTATGTATGTCCACACACAGCCTCACCCCTTCATAGGCCTGCCCTATTTAAAGCCTCACCCCATCACAATGCACATGATGCATATGACCCCGCCCCTTTGTAGCCCTGCCTCCTTCATAATGCACATGATGCATATGACCCCGCCCCTTCGTAGCCCTGCCTCCTTCATAATGCACATGATGCATAACACCCCGCCCCTTTGTAGCCCTGCCCCTTCATGATGCTCTGGGTGCATATGGCTCCTTCCCCTTCATAATGTAATGAATGCATATGGATCTGCCCTCTCCGGTTAGCCCTGCCCCTTTTATTACATCCCATTTATTATTGTAGCTGGGCAACTCCCCTTTTATAAAGCCACCTCCTGGATGCAAATGGGTCTGCCCCCTCCGGTTATATATACTAATATATATGTAATATACAGTGGAACCTTGATTTACAAGCATAATCTGTTTCGGGAGTGCGCTTGTGAGTCATATCACTTGTATATCAAAGCAAATTGTCCCATCAGAAATAATTGAAACACAGATGATTCGTTCCACAATCCAAAAAATATCTACTGTATTCATATTCATAGGTCTGGGGGAATAGCTGTTCTCCTTATGGAGATCAATCTGCCAACCGGCATGAGGAGACTTATAGCGGCAACTGTATTAATATACAAGCACATACAGAACTGTAAAATTATTATAGTAATACAAAGTACTGTACAGTAAAACATACAAACATAATCACGCCCTTGTAGCTCCCAATATATCCATGCAGCCCTCAATATCCCCGTCATTCCCTTGCAGCCCCCAATAAAAAAAAAACCTCACTCTCAGTCTCACACACTCTCACCGATCTGCCGCAGCGCAGCAACGGATCAATGAGTGTGTGTGAGCTCAGAGTGGCTGCAGGCAGCGGTGGGTAGGCAGGCAGCGGTGGGTGGACATGGAGTGGGGACGGACAGGGGTGCGGACAGCCGTGGGCATGTAGCAGAGGGTGGATAGCGGCGCTCTAAGCTTTCTCTGCTGCCAGCAGCTTCCTGTACATGTACTGCAGCTGAGAAAGTTCAGAGTGGCGAAGGACAGTCGGGGACAACAGAGGTGGGCGGGCGACCAGTAAACATACAGTATATAAAGTAAAATATAGTACGTAGAATCAGCACCATCACACAAGCACAGTGTGCAGTGCCGGCCGGCCAAGAGCTCGTGATCCAGTAATCCAAATCATTGCTCGTTAACCAAGTTACAATTTTTCAGAAATGATAGCTTGTCTTTCAAAATGCTTGCACATAAGGTTACTCGTAAATCAAGGTACCACTGTGTGTGTGTGTGTGTGTGTGTATATATATCTAATATATAAAGCTGAATGTGTGTATGTGTGTGTGTGTGTGTGTGTGTGTGTGTGTGTGTGTGTGTGTGTGTGTGTGTGTGTGTGTGTGTGTGTGTATATCCGGGATTGGCATCTACACCGTCGCAGCTACAGCCACAAAATTTTGCACAGTCACACATCAGGACCCCGGGAGCGTCAAAGGCTATGTTGTGAGGCGAAATTTTAACCCTGCGCGTTCCATTTCACCAAACAATTATGCCCCTATCTACATAATGGAGAGAAAGTGACAGTTACCAGTTGACAGTTGTGAATGAGAGGGGTTAATGACAGCACCAAAGACTAGCTCCATATACCAGCATATAGTCACTAAGGTAGGGCCCCAACATGGGATATTCACCACACACGGGGACATGTATACACACCACACGCACACAAAGAGTAACAGCTAAGGTGGAGCCCTAACATTGGATACTCACCACGCACTAGAACACAAACACACACACTACAAAGAGACACACACCACACGGACACCCCCCACAGGGACACACCACATACACACCCTATAAGGACACATGCACTCACCCCATAGGGACACACACACAGTACAGGAACATACACACCCCACAGGGACACAGAGACACTCACACACACCCCACAGGAACACACAGACCCCATAGGGATGGACACACACCACAGAGACACCCCTCCCCCCACAAGGACACGCACCACAGGGACACCCCTCCCCCAAAGGGACACACGCACACCACTGGGACACACACACCCCAGGGACACACACACCAAAAGACAGACACAGATGTGCACAAATCGCCTCACACAACTCGCCTCATACGTGTGCTATCTTTAATTTCCAAAAATAAACATCTGATTAAAAACAGCCAATGTGCAACACATGTGCAATATAGGGAATTAAGGCAGATGTCAGTCACATGAGCTGTCTATTATGTGCATGTGTGAGGTAATATATACTGCCCGGCCGGGGGAAGGGTTTACTGTAGGCTGGAGATTTATTAGGCTGCCTATAGCAACCAATCACAGCTCAGCTTCTATTTTCCTACAGGTCATTAATATGACATATTCAAATTCTATTTTGTTATAGCTAACAGCAATTATTTATTAACCCGGGCGTAGCCGGGTAGTACAGCTAGTATATATGTGTGTGTGTGTGTGTGTGTATGTGTATATATATATATATATATAAACTGGAACAGCAGTAATAATACTGTAAATCCAAGTTGTAGAAAAATCGGGCAGCACTCAAAAATTGTGCAAAAAAAACAAAGTGGGTTTAATGGGCCCAAGTAGTGGCACAACGTTTTAATGTGGAGTTACACCTTTCTCAATTAATGAAACATTGTGCCACTACTTGGGCTCATTAAACCCACTCTTTTTTTTTTTCACATATTTTGAGTGCTGCCTGATTTTTCCAGTGCAGTGCTGGGAACAACTAATGAAGGCTAGGGAGCACTATAAGGGCAAACAAGCCCATCACAATCTGGAGAGGCAGCAAGCCTTAAGGGGATTATGTAGTTTGAATGCATAGGTGCATTCCTGGGGAGTTGAGGATTGGTGGGAAAATTAGTGGGATGGTTAATGGGATGGTTTAACATAGGAGTTATACCTTCTCTTGCTGATGATTGGAATCCTTTTGGTCTACAGCAACTTCCAGCATCCGGGATCCAAGAAAGAATCTGACTGATCTTGCAGCCCTGGTTGAGTTGGTGCGTGGAGCAACTCAGGTCCACAGTATACAGGCGATCCAGGAACAGCTGATGGCAGACTGTGCTTCCCTCCAGGGGAGAATCGAATGTGCTGCTCCATCTGCACCACATGCTCGGCGGTCTCATCCGCCGGAGCGTTACTCACCTGAGGGAAGGAGACAGAGGACCAGGTCTAGAAGCCCCCTAGGGGACCCTCTGGGGACGAGGGGTTGCCCGATGCCTGTGGGGCCTTCCCCGCCCGCCAAGACGAATCCTTGTCAAAACCGCAGTAGGCTGAAAGTAGGTGTACCCTTTCAAAGGTCTACTTCTGGTTTACTACCTGCAAAGACCCAAAGCAGTGTTGCAGTGGTCCCAAATGTGCCAGACGGTGGATGCGCCCAGCATCTGGACGGAAGGAAGGAGCCTCCCTGTGGTTTGCAGGGGAGATGCCCGCAACAGGATGAGCAGCCGGCCGGGACAAAGCGTGAAAGCAGCAGAGAAGAGGAAGATGGCGACACATTCATGCAGCCTGGGACAGGACAGATGAAGTTGTTGGTTACGGTCCCCTCCGGCAACGACATAGCTGGAGGGCGGACTCGGCATGGAAGTCATATGGAGCGGCCAGGTGGGCCAGGAAGAGCACATGGTGGAACAGCAGGGGCCTGCGGTGGTAGGACACCACGCAGAGTGGCCGGGACCCAGAGACAAGGGAGAAGTCAGAAAGGAGAGGTGGTGGTACAGGGCTCGGTGAATGAGAGAGTTGACGGCTGGCGAATGCTGGCTGTCCCTCCAGAGGTTCCTCCTGTTAACGCCAATGGCTCAGAGGACAATGGAGAAGATGGCGAGAAAGCAGATTCGACACAGGATGTGGTTTTGGTGGAGTCACTGTCAGAAGGGGATGAAGGTGGTAAAGATGAGGAGAAGGAAGATGAGTTGGTGCGTATAGATGACAGTGCTAGGGGTGAAGTTCAAGTGTGCTTTGAAGGGGTCACGTGTGCGTTGGGGGCGCATTTGAAGAAGGAGATGAGAGAAAAAATTTGGAAAGGGGAGTACGTGGAAATATTTTCGCTTCTCCCTTTGGAAAGATTTAATTTGGACAAGGTTAGTCCTAGTGATTATAAGAAAGAAAAGGATGAGGAGGAGGAGCACAGGTATAGACTAATTCCAAGAACCTTCACCAACTGGTCACAGGCTTTTGCTATACTAGCCAGTGTAATAGGGGAAAAGGAGCCGAAGCACTGTTCAGCGTTGTTTGGGTACATGGATTCGATTGGGGAGGCATACAGAGTTTATGGGGGTTTAGGTTGGCTTAGATACGATGAACAGTTCCGGCAACGAAAAGCGTTGAGGCCAGGTATTAGGTGGGACCACAAAGATATATTATTGTGGATGCGTTTACTGATGGCTCCAACGCAACCCTTTCGAGGAGGAGATGGGAGCTTAGGTGCAAGAAGTGGGCCCTTGGCAGGTCAGAAAAAAGGAACGTGTTGGCAATTTAATGATGGTCACTGCAAGTTTGGAGCGTCATGCAAGTTTAAGCATGAGTGCTCGGGATGCGGGGGTAGTCACACCTTCTCCGAGTGTTTTTTTAACCAATAATCCTTATTATTTTACACCAAATAATCAGTACACATTGTACATTACATTCTGCAATACTAAGTTCCTCTTTTCACCGTTCTGTTCAGTATATGGTTCCAATTTTCTTAACCATTCTAACATAAACCTTTATAATTCACCTACCCCCCCCCCCTTCCCTGATATGTAACCTTTTCTTCAAAGTCTAATTCTTAAGTCTCCTTTACACTACTGTGCATTCATTCTGTAACCATTCTACATGTCTACTTCTCCCTGACTTTTAGCCTCCCTAGTGTGCCTCCTATATCCTCTAATAAATACCGTGCCATTGCTGCAAAGGGCTTCATAAAGTGGCTTGGGTCTGCATGCGTGTAGTTTTGCAAGAAGAAGGCTTGCCACTCTAGTACAAGCGGTTTCACTCTTGCTCCTTGTCTTGTTCTGCTTTAAGGGGGAACTCCAGGAAGAAACGGTTTTAGTACAGCTCCTGCCCTGCTACATGATGAAAGCAGAGCTGTACACTGAAGTTCTAGGATCTATAGATCACTTATAATTCAATAAAATCATACCTGCTTCTTTGATCTTCCCCCTCCCTCATGGGACAGAAGCCTTAGAGCTTCATGCAGGAGCAGAGATCAGGAGGTGTGTCAGGGGCATGGATGCTGGGAGCTGCAGGGACATCCTACATTTTAGTGAGGAGTGATGATGATGATCCATTGAAATTTGGAGGTATAGGAAGCAACCATGTTCCTTTGGGGGAGGGGAGACCATGCAGAGCTGAATTGATCAATGTAATGATTTGCCTCTGCTCCCAGCCTCACAATACCAGTACACATTATTCATCATCGTACAGCAGAGGATCACAGCATGTATTTCTATCTGCTTGGTGATATGATTGCTATTTCAACCCTGGACCCTCCTGTCGCATAGGATGGGTTTATTAGGGACAGGATTACAGTGTGACCATGGATATGGCGGCCACGCCCCCTGCTTCACTCCCTCCCTATACAAAAGTGTGAGGGGGTGGGAATGTAGTATGATCTTGCAGCTTCCAGCATCCACACCCCTGACACACCTCCTGCTTTTTGCTCTTGCATGAAACTGCCAGGCTGAAATTCTCTGTCCCATAAGGAAGGGGGGGTCAGAGCAGAGGAGCAGGTATGATTTTATCAATTTAGAAGAGATCTATAGATCCTAGAACTGCAGTGTATGGCTCTGCTTCATCATGTAGGGCAGGGACTGTACTAAAATGTTTCCTGTCACTGGAGTTCCCCTTTAAAGCGTTTTAGATACAGTAAATTCAGTTTTTTTTTTTACATCAGGTGTTTTTTATTATGATCACTTTTTATATACAAATAGATTACCGTATTTTTCAGTCCATAAAATGCACCCAGATTTTTGAGGAGCAAAATAGGGGAAAAAAATTAGGCAAAAAATGTGGTTATCATGCACTGTTATGGGGAGGGAATCTGCTGTTGACACTTATGGGTGTAATGTCCCCGTCCTGGGCCCCTTCCAGATAATATATGATCCCCCATCCTAGATATGGCCCCCCCCCATCCAGGTTTATAGGTTTATAATCTCTATCCTGGATATAGCCCACCATCCTGGTTTATAATCCCCATCCTGGTATATAGCCCCCCCACCCTTCCTAGTTTATAATCCCCATCCTGGTATATAGCCCCCCATCCTGGTTTATAATCCCCATCCTGGATATGGCCTCCCATTCTGGTTTATAATGGCCATCCTAGATATAGCCCCCATCCTGGTTTATAATCCCCATTTTGGTACATCGCCCTCCATCCTTGTACATAGCCAATCATCCTTGCATATAGCCCCCCAACCTGCTTTATGGTCCTCTATCCTTGCATATAAACCCCATCCTGGTACATACCCTCCATCCTGGTACAGGCCCCCCTATCTTGGTATATGCCCCTGCCCCCATCCTGGATATGTTGCCCCCACCCTGGTACATGGCCCCCAATTTTGTATATGCCCCGTCATCCTGGATATGGACCCCATCCTGGATAAAGCCTCCCATCCTGGTACATGCCCCCCTCCATCCTGGATATGGCCCCCTCATCACGATATACTGCCCCCTGCTAGCGCACACAAAAAAAAATAAACGATGTTAACTCACCTTTCCTTCCATTGCTCCCCTGCCTGAAGCATCGGCGCGTCTTCCTGTCATGTGACCGGCACAGCACAGTGACATCATTGCTGTGTGTGCACCAATCACAGGGCCGGATGCTGGCACACACAGGAAGACGTGGCGATCCTGCAGGCAGGGGGAGCTACGGAAAGGTGAGTTAACGTTGTTTATTTTTTTCGTGTGTGCGCCAGCAGGGGGGCATTATAACATGACTGGGGTGTGTGAGTACACTTAGGCTCATATAATATGTGCTGCTTCCGTGCCCACCTCTCAGCGGCGGCTCCAGATCTTAGAGGTGATGGACAGGTGGATGAAGTGCTCATTACATGAGCCTAATGAGCGGGCCCACGTGATCACCGGCTGCCTCTGCAGTCCATACCAGCCTACCCCCAGCACAGCCAGCACAGACCCACAGTCCGTATATCCGGATTATAGGACACATACACACACTTTTCCCCAAAATTTGGGGGCAAAAAGTGCCTTTTATAGTCTGAAAAATACGGTATTACTTTTAACAGTTTTCTTTTCTGATTTTCAACAGGTAAAAGCAAAACACTACAGTACAACCCCACCCCTCCCCTTCAGTCATTGTGTCACAGGTATTTGTCCTTTTCCTGATCCCATCCCCTCCTCCCCATCCCATCTACCCTATTAGATCCTATGTGTCCTGCCCATATAATCCTGTCCTTGAGAAGGTCGAATGTTGCCAAACCAGGATAGTCTAACCATCCTCCTCAGATTTTTTCATACATTAAAGGCTTGCCTCTCTTTGCATATATGTTCCTTTCCATAAAAATAATAAAGTTTACTTTATTTTTGAATTCTGTCCTAGTTGGTGTTTTGTCCTCCAGCCGGTGTAATGCTATTATTTTCCTTGCAGCATATAATATCCTCGCGATTGCCATCTTTCCCCATTCATCTGTGGTAATGTCATCCATATGACTCAATCTACATGTCAATGGGTTACGCGGTACGTTTACCTCCATCACCCCTTGAATTACATGAAGGGTCATTATCCAGAAGGCCTGTAGACATGGACAGGACGGCAGCATAGGCGAACTATCGACCTCCTCAGAAGTGCACCTTGGACACCTAGAATCTTCTCTCAGGGTACCGTCACACAGTGCGACGGCACCGCCGATTTCCTATGCCATGCAGGGGCGTGGCCTATCAGCACTGATATCGCCCCTGCATCACCTAATGTAAATAGGCGATGGCGACGCCTTTTAGTGGTTGCCTGGTTTCAGAGCAGCGCTCTGAAACCAGATGCCCACTCTGGGGTGATGTGTACACATCGCCCCATGTAAACGGCCGACGGCGATCTGCCAGGTAATGGGAGCCATAGGCTACCATGTTAAGGCATCGCCGCTGGGCGCCTGGCCGCCTGTCAGATCGCCGGGGTGTCGCCCCATGTAAATAGGGGACGGCGACGCTGGCGGGGCGCCAAAAACGTGCGCGCTCCCGCCCGTCGCCGCCGACATCTCCGGTGCCGTCACACTGTGTGACGATACCTTCAGACCTGCCTTTTGCATCCACCTATAGCAGAAAATATATTGTGACGGTCTGGTGGAGCGCTGAGCTGGAGGTCACATGTTGGGGAGGCTTTTAGTATTAGCCAAACCTATATTGAACCCTTGTACAGGCCACAACACGTTTCGACAGTATGTATGCTGTCTTCATCAGGTGGTACAGTGGAGTAATTTCAAGGAAGTGACATGTATAGGGGAGTGTGAAAACATGATTGGTTGACAATTAAATGCCACAATTAACCCAACAATGGCCATAAAAATCTTGATCAGGACTAAAGATATATAAAATATAGAAAGTCGCGTGACTTCACCCGGAAGCGCCATAGCGTTAGAGGTCGGTGGAGACTTCAGCCTTACCCAGAGAGGGCCGCATCCTACAGGCCTTAATCTGGGAGAACAACAGCGGAAAAAAAAAGCGATCATACTCCTCGTTATATGCAGTGCAGAACAGGGAAGATGTATGCTCCAGGAGGAGACCAGTTACCATATTCATAGTATGCAAACATCTTACATATAGCAATATACTGCATTAATATAGGTAATACATTGTCAATTACAATCCAAGCTTCTTGGCTGTAGTCTAGTATCCCCACATGGTCATATTGCAAAAGAACATTCTATGAGGTCAATTACAATTTTTTATTGGTTTATAATCAGTGATTAGATATATCTCCTAAGGGGTCAACTAAATCATTAGTTACCCCACCAATGTTAGGGATCCACCAGATCACTCAATGGTTATTCTTCTGAATAGAACTAAGCAATGCAACTAGTATTGTGTATCACGTGGGTAGTAGATAGGTTTGCATCTTGTGGTTATCTTGCACAGACCTTGCTATGGAACATATGTGGACTTGTGGCGCCCCACTGGTCAGTGCGCCACAGTAGGGGTACTGCACCCAAAACAGAGTGTGCGGTATCCCAGTCATTGGAGGGGATAATGTCAAACTGAGGCTCTCTTCCCAGCATCCCTACACCTAGACTAGCTAACCCATCACCAGGGTAACCGATCCCGGTGGGAGGAATGTCAGGGTAGAGTGAGAGGAAAACACACAGAATAGGAGAGTCTAGTCTGAGGACGAAGCAAGGAACAAGTCCTAGAGAGACACCACAGGGAGGGTGCCCGAAAAGAAGTGGCGACCCAGTGCCAGATTGTCCGAGTTAACGGTCTGGGGGAATCCCGGTCCACAACGGGGTACCGGCTCCAAGTCACGGTGCAGGCGAGTTCAACTCTGAGCCGCCAATACCAGTGGGTCACAGGTCTGCCAAGCAGCCCCCGACCTCGTCCACAACGTGCAGCCCCACCAGGTATCCTCAAACTGGGTTGAGCCCCTTAGACAAAAAGGGTCACCTCATCACACCCCACGGGCCTGGTTGTAAGTGGGTTGTACAGGGCAGCGCACGGATAGTAAGGAGGTGCAAGAAAGACAGAGGACAGTGAACGTAAAGTTGAAAGAACACTTGTAGAGCCTCCAGTGACTACCCGGCCAGCTACCCGCAAAGACTGCATGACTGTTAACCGAGTGAACCGTGAACTGTTACCAGTAAAGTACCCATACAGAGTCAGCAAGCCTCCAGTGTCTTATTCTGTTAAGATAAGGAATAGCTGTTGCCGCAACGACCAGCTCAGCAGCAGCACTGCCACGGGGTCCCCGCTCCTCCTGAAGGGAGGTCTGTGAACTGGCTGCAATACCACCATCCCCAGCGGTCTTGACAGCGGCGCTGGTGAGATCACCAGAAACTGCAGGTGGCGTCACGAGACTTTATTCTTTTCTTTTTCCCTTTTCCCAAGTGACCACAGGGTACAGGCCCGGGCACAGGCCACTGAGACATCATCACCCAGAACTAACGCCTGGGGTACAGAGTTCCCAAAGTCCCCTGGACGGGTCAGACTCACATGGGTGTGTGCACGGATGACTCGTATAGCTACCATGGGCTGTACCCCTTCAACAAGTTAAAGAGGACCTGTCATCCCCTTGGTGTTATGCAAACTGAGTGCAGCACTGAATGCAGCATGTCTGCTGCATTAAGGGAAGGGGGTCCCCCATGTTTGTACACCCCCCCTATAAACTGTTAAAAGGACTAGAAGGTGTACAGATAAGGAGTCCAGAGGGACTTGCTCAGTATGAAGTCCTCGCTGTTCCCTGGTGTCCTCCCCACCTCCAGCCCTCTTTGTGCATCCTCCAGCCCCCTCAGTGCCGCCTCCTTTATGTGTCTCCCTCCTCGCCCGCTCATGTGCCTCATCAGCTTAAGTGACGCAGGCGCAGAGCGAACAATGGGCTGGAGTGAGTCCCAGCAGCTGAAACGCCTCCTGCCGGTGATGTCAGCGCCGGATGGCCAAGTGGAGGTTGATCACCACTTTTTGCCAGTCTGGATCTCACAAGAACTAAAAGCTTGATATCTACTGTCAATAACGAGAGTGAATGCTATGAGGCCGGTGCACTCTGGTCTTTCCCCTTCTTCAGCAGAGCTACAATTATAGCCTTCCGCATGGTCTGTGGCAGCTCCCCCCCTCCATTCCCGCTCTATATACGTCCAACAATGCAGGAAGCAAGGTCTTCTTGTATTCTTCTATAAATTTCCCCTGTTAACCCGTCAGCCCCCGGTGCCTTTTCATTAGATATAGACGTTAGAGCGGCAAATGGCTTCATCCAGCAATCTGAGACTTCGTGGAAAGTTTCGGAAGTCGCGCTTTATTTAAGAATGTATCAAACTCTTCCTTCGCTGGTTGTCCCTGTGTATTGCTGACCTCTCTCCCATCCTCCCCCTTAACATAGGGATAAATGATGACTCCTCCTGTGCAGCAGCTATTAAGGAAGGAAGGTGTTCCGTCCTCTCCCCCTCTTTATAATATCCCATGGTTTGGAACATTCTTTTAAGTTCCACCGTCCGTAGGGACATTTTATTCACTCCAGCCTGAGCCTCGCCTGCGTATGTGGGGTTGAATTTAATATTTTGTAATGTCTTTTTGGTATCTGACTTGACCCTTGATATGCCTTTAATACAGATGCCTCTACGGTAGGCCTTCATAGTCTCCAATAAGGTCAAGACAGAGGCTGTCCCCCCTGTTAATCTCAAAATATTCTTTCATACCTTTCTCCAGTTCTTTTTTCAAATCTATTAATTATAACCAGAATGGATTCAGATAGGCCTCCTATGTAAGAGACCATCCTTAAATGTTAGCACTACTTATAAGGGGGAATGACCCGACACCGTTCTGGCTAGGTGTTCAACCTCTTGCACCATGCCCTTCATTAGATCATTACCCAAAACCAAATCAATCCTTGACAGCGATGAGAAGCTCGCCGAAAAGCAAGAGCATTGATAAGCATATGGATGCCTAACCCTTGACGGATCAATCAG
>JARQOC010000006.1:479556657-479581961 GCA_033576535.1 Allobates femoralis | reverse complement strand
TATAAATCGCATACTTGTGTTCACATGACCCTCCAATCTTACCATTGACATGGGAGAATCCTGAAAGTGTACAGTGAATGAGAATTCAGTGGCCTGCAGTCACCTAGACTTTCATCTCAAACCGAAACAAGCCCTTTAATTATAACATTAAACACCTTAGCCCACTCCTGTAATATACTCACTGTTAGAAACAGCTCTTGCTCGTTCCAGCAGTCACTGTACCTGTAAGTGTAAAAATCGCATTTGGATGATTGGTCATATGACGTCTCCTGAGGCCACTGGGGGAGGTGCCAAACCGAACTCTTGCCCCGGGTGCCAGAAAACGTAGATACACCTCTGATAAGACCTCACAGTGCAAGTCAGACCAAATGAGAATCTTGAGGTCAAAGGAACTGCCCAAGGAGCTCAGAGACAGAATTGTGGCAAGGTGCAGATGTGGCCAAGATTACAAAAGAATTTCTGCAGTACTCAAGGTTTCTAAGAGCACAGTGGCATAATCCTTAAGACGTTTGGGACCACAAGAAGTCTTCCTAGACCTAGACTTCAAGCCAAACTGAGCGATTGTGAGAGAAGAGCCTTTATAAGAGAGGTAAAGAAAAACCCCAAGATCACTTTGCCTGAGCTCCAGAGATGCAGTAGGGAGATGGGAGAAAGTTTGACAAAGTCAACTATCACTGCAGCCCTCCACCAGTTGGGCCTTTATGGCAGAATGGCCTGACAGAAGCGTCTCCTCAGTACAAGACATATGAAAGCCGCATAGTTTGCTAAAAAACACATAAAGGACTCCCAACTATGAGAAATAAGATTCTCTTGTCTGATGAGATGAAGATAGAACTTGTTGGTGATAATTCTTAGCGTTATATGTGGAGAAAACCAGGCACTGCTCATCACCTGCCCAATACAATCCCAACAGTGAAACATGGTGGTGGCAGTATCATGCTATGGGGAGTTTTTTAGCTGCAGGGACAGGACGACTGGTTGCAATTGAAGGAAACATGAATGCAGCCAAGTACAGAGATATCCTGGATGAAATCCTCTTCCAGAGCTCTGGACCTCAGACTTGGCTGAAGATTCACCTTCTAACAAGACAAAGACCCTAAGCACACAGCTAAAATAACAAAGGAGCGGCTTTAGAACAATTCCTGACTGGCTCAGCCAGATTCCCGACCTAAACCCAATGGAGCATCTCTGGAGAGACCTGAAAATGGCTCCACCAACGTTCACCATCCAACCTGACGGAACAGGAGAGGATCTGCAAGGAATAATGGCCGAGGATCCCCAAATCCAAGGGTGAAAAAACTACATCATTCCCAAGAAGACTCATGGCTGTACGAGCTCAAAAGGTGCAAATACTCAATACTGAGCAAAGGGGCTGAATACTTATGACCATGTGAGATTTCAGTTTTTCATTTTTAATAAATTTGCACAAATATCTACATTTCTGGGGGTGTTTCAGTGAAGATGAGGTGCAGAGTGTACATTAATGAGGAAAAATAAACTTTTTGTAATTTACCAAATGGTGGAAATGAAACAAAGAGTGAAAAATGTAAAGGGGTCTGAATACTTTCTGCACCCTCTGTAAATGTCACACGAGCAGATCTCAGAGAAGGTGTGGCACAACATTGACTAAAACCTTAATATGACAGACTGGTACCCTATAAAGTGACTCCATGTTGTAAATGATAACCCTCAGTGAGTTCCTCTATAGCAGCAGTGACTATGTTTACTCCACAGACACTTTCCAGAGATTAGCACCCAGTGGATGGTGGAGAGTGAAAACTGCAAATATGATATTTATTACCCAACACATAGTGCCCAGATTGTGCCCAGGGCATATTGGGGACATATATACCAGGATGAGCGACATATATACAAGGATGGGAAGACCATGTTCTTTATTGTACCAAAGTGAGCTGAAGTGACCACAACGCATCACCAGGTAATTAGAATCTTGTAAGTATACACTGTATATACAGTGTGGTCAGTCTCCTACTAGATGGCAGCAGTGTACATCCCAAGACGTGATTTATCAGCAGTTTACTGTCCGGAGATTTGCTATATGGTGTCTCCTTTATCTTTGAGGGGGTATATTGAGAGTGTAAGAGTATGTGCCCACAGGACGTTTTTCCAGCGTTTTTGCTGCGGTTTCTGCATGCAGTTTACCTTGGTTTTATGTTAATTTATGTAAATTAGTTCCTGCGGTTGGGCTTCCCTGAAAAACCATTGTATTTCACAGAAACGCTGTGCCCACATATTGGTTTTGCAAGTGTCAAGAAGTGTCAAATCCCTGCGATTTTGCTGCAGATGGGAAAGATTGATCATGTTCTATTTTTGCTGCAGTCAATGGTGAAAAGGCTGGAAAAACGCAGGGTTCATGTGCCACAGTAACACCAGTGTGGCGCCCCGCAACGAGTGCGTCACAAGGGAGTATTGCAGCCGCAATATTCTCTGACACAGCAGTGATATAGTTAACTTTGAGATCCAACCCAACATGCATCACCTAGAACAGAGGGCCAATCCTAGGTCCTGGTGGGTGGAGTGTTAGGGAAGTGTAGTAGAACACACAATAGTCTAGACCAGAACAGAAGAGCCTGGAATCTAGAGAGAAGCCTAGAACACAGAGCTTGGAGAGGAGCGGGGGCTCCGCACCCCGTGCGGGCCCCTGGGCCGTCACCGGTCGGGTGTCAGCACCTGAGGCCTTAACTACCGGGATTGGGCGTTATCTACACGGGTTCCCAAAAGACTCCCGTGCCCACAACTTACAGCCGGTTCACTGGTACCGAAGCTGGCAGCAGTTCACCTCTGCCACGCGAACCAGAAGCGTGGAGGAGCAGCTTTACAGGAGCACCCCACCACCAGCCAACTTCCAGTCGTCTAACCAGCGGTGTACCCACCGAGGGATCCAAGGCTCCCCAAAACATCCAGAACGTACATCATGGATAGGGCATTGAAGCAGCCTCCCCGTACCCGACCTGGTATTCCTGGGCGACACTGGCAACCAATTAGTTAGAATGGAGGAACACTTGCGGATCTCTGAGGGACACTATCACTGCTGAAGTCCACCCGGTCTACTACTCAACCACTGTATGCCATGTACTGCCTGCTGGTTACAGTAAAGACCCGTTATAGAGACTTTCTGTGTCTGTGCTTCCTTATGAACTGTCCGTCCGCACAACAAGGTAACCGCAGCTGCCGCACAACATCTTGAGCAGCTCCAGCCTCCGGGGATCACCGCTCAGCCTGTGGGGAGCGTAACATCTTGCTGCTGTCCATCCCCCGGAGGTTCCGCAGCGTCGGTAGTCCTTACCGAATCTACTCATAGGTGGCGTCACAAATAAATTAAAAACCCCTTTAATCTGTTCCACCAAGACGTCTTCACTTTTGATCTGCACTACACCGGGCCCCACTACCGGCAGGCGCGGTCCACCCGTGACAAGGAGGAAGGAAGCATCGCCTGTCTAAACCGGAGTCCCAGAAAATGGCGTCACGAACAGGATACGAGCAGGCCCGTTACCCTACGGGTATATTGTGCTTAAATTGGACTTTATTGTCTACAATTTGGACTTTGTTCGTCCCTAAAAGAACTTTCCCGCCTTTTCACCATTGGGCCAAGATGGCGCCCAAGATGGCGTTCCCGCTACAAGAAGCCGCCACGTGTAAGCCCAGGAGTGAGTCAACCCCCCCCTCATTGTGGGAGGGCTAAAGACAAAAGGCGCCAAACTCTCTGTCCGCCCTGATTGCTCGAATCAACCATGGGGGCGGACCCCAAAGACTTTTCCCACGATTGGACTACAAAAGCCCACAGGAAATGGGAGTGACACAGAGAGAACTTCTTCACCAGCTCTACCAGAACGCTTACCGGTTGAACGGGTGTGGTTTCCCTCCGAAGAAGAGAATGGCCAGCATGAGACTCCAAGACCTAATGCGGGAGGTCGAGGCGGAGGCCAGAGCAGCCATTAGCCAACCGGGTCCGGATCTTGCCCTTACCATAGACGGCAGCCCCGACTTCTGGCTCGAGGCTCTACAAGACCTCCGGGTGCGGTTACTAGAGACTGTGGAATGGACGATTCGCAGCTGGAGTGCGACCCTAGGCAGACGACTACACTATGCGATGCAGCAGAGCCGACCGGGTACCGCTACTCCAAGCCCAGACGACGTCACCAGCTTCTCGACCGCCTCACCGTCGCCCACCACCTGTCCTGCTTCGTCACCAGAGCCAATCGACTGCATCATTCCGGTGAGGACCACAGCTCGACCCGTACCAGCGGTCGAACCCGCAGCTGACCTCGTTCTTGAGCCGGAGCTCATAATACGCTCCATAGAAGAACTTGACCTTTACCAGGTTCCCACTGAGGAACCCGCGACGTGTTTCACAAGTACAGAGACTGTCGCCTGTTTTATCCCCATACCGGAGGCCTCCTTTGCTATTGACGAGGCCTACCTGGTAACCGGGATTGAAACACCTTTACCTGCGGAAACAGATGAAGAAGCAGGCAGCCTGGAAGCCCTGCAGGACGTCCCTACGGAAGGATCCGCAGCACCACCGCCCCGTTGTACAACGGAACTAGCTCCAACATCTCCAACCATCGAGCAGCCTGATGTGGTCATCGAGGAAGAGGTCGGAGAGGATGACGACGAGACCCACAGCACCGCTGAGGATTTCGACACCGGGTTCGCTTGGGGAGACAACAAGGAACTTCCTACCGGGCATACAGCTCGGGTACACTGGTCGGGTGCAATGCCGACACCTTCCCCTGTGCCGTTCCACCGGGTGCCGATACAGACAGCCCGCCAAGTTCAAGCTTCCCGCCAAACCACCAGCTCCACTACTCATCTCTACACCCCGAGCCGTAACGACGGAGATGTACGCCAGCGACGACAAGAGGAGTGGCAAGCCCGAGAACGTGCCAATATGCAAGCCCGTGCCGAGGCTCGCCGCCAACCGCCGCTGCCTGATGAACTCCGCCGTGAAGGTAGAATTTCCACCTTTAATTTACATACCGGGTGGGGGTTCGCTTGGGAGGTGGGTTTGAATGAGGAGGTGTTTGTGGGGCGCCGGGGCGTTGAGTCAAACTTGCCAAGAGGACATCCCGATCGCGACCTATACCGGGGCGATATTATCATCTATGAGCGCTACGCTTGTGCAGATGGGTGGTTCGCTATCCGGGTGCGCCATCATTCTCCGTGCCAGTGATTCAAAAGACTTGGACTCACTCAATAACTCTGCTTTCTGTTTGATCACTAACTGTGAGATCTTGCGGCTACAGCCTGGACTCTAGTTAAAGGACAGCCGACCGCACGCTGGGTCCGCACAAAGTGATTACCTGTTTCTTTGCTTATGTCACCAAAGCATACCTTTACCTGTTTTTCATTCTAATAAAAGTGTGTCATTTATGTTATAAAAAATACAAAAACCTCTGTAATGTGGGTAGTGTGACGCTTGGGGACAAGCTTATTCAACCAAGGGGGAGTGTGGCGCCCCGCAACGAGTGCGTCACAAGGGAGTATTGCAGCCGCAATATTCTCTGACACAGCAGTGATATAGTTAACTTTGAGATCCAACCCAACATGCATCACCTAGAACAGAGGGCCAATCCTAGGTCCTGGTGGGTGGAGTGTTAGGGAAGTGTAGTAGAACACACAATAGTCTAGACCAGAACAGAAGAGCCTGGAATCTAGAGAGAAGCCTAGAACACAGAGCTTGGAGAGGAGCGGGGGCTCCGCACCCCGTGCGGGCCCCTGAGCCGTCACCGGTCGGGTGTCAGCACCTGAGGCCTTAACTACCGGGATTGGGCGTTATCTACACGGGTTCCCAAAAGACTCCCGTGCCCACAACCTACAGCCGGTTCACTGGTACCGAAGCTGGCAGCAGTTCACCTCTGCTACGCAAACCAGAAGCGTGGAGGAGCAGCTTTACAGGAGCACCCCCACCACAGCCAACTTCCAGTCGTCTAACCAGCGGTGTACCCACCGAGGGATCCAAGGCTCCCCAAAACATCCAGAACATACATCATGGATAGGGCATTGAAGCAGCCTCCCCGTACCCGACCTGGTATTCCTGGGCGACACTGGCAACCAATTAGTTAGAATGGAGGAACACTTGCGGATCTCTGAGGGACACTATCACTGCTGAAGTCCACTCGGTCTACTACTCAACCACTGTATGCCATGTACTGCCTGCTGGTTACAGTAAAGACCCGTTATAGAGACTTTCTGTGTCTGTGCTTCCTTATGAACTGTCCGTCCGCACAACAAGGTAACCGCAGCTGCCGCACAACATCTTGAGCAGCTCCAGCCTCCGGGGATCACCGCTCAGCCTGTGGGGAGCGTAACATCTTGCTGCTGTCCATCCCCCGGAGGTTCCGCAGCGTCGGTAGTCCTTACCGAATCTACTCATAGGTGGCGTCACAAATAAATTAAAAACCCGTGACAAGGAGGAAGGAAGCATCGCCTGTCTAAACCGGAGTCCCGGCCACGGTGAGTCACCACCACAAAGGGTTAACTCCCCACACAACTCACAACACTACACTAGCGCCTCCAGGCCACAAGGGGGAGCTAAAGCTGCTTCCCTATATATTCTGGTGTGGAGAGGAAGTGGCAGTTAGTTCAGTGCGGGGCAGCACTGAGGGAAGAAAGGACCTGGGTGTAAAAGAGCTGTGTTAGGCTCACCCCACAGTCCACTGTCCAGTTCCAGGCCGAGCCAGGGTCTGAGGAAAAGGAGAAGCAGAGGAACACACCCGGGACACGGAGTTACACTAAACTCACACAGGAGGAGCGCACAGAACGGATACCGGATCCAATGCTGTGCCTGACACAAACAGCACAGTGAACACCAGATGACTGAAGATCCCACATCTTCACTGTACCACAGCGAAGCAACACGGCGGGGTCAGGAACATAAAGATAAGATAAGATAAGTTGCCTAGCAAGTTGGTACCCATGAGGGGAGACTGGGCCGACAGCCTAGCTAAAGCGGCAGCAGGGCCACACACACAGCTCAGGACTAGGAAGCCAAGAACCCAGACAGGGTGGGAAGCAACCCGGTACAAACTCTGCTGAATGTCATCTACAGTAAAGACTTGGAAAACTACAAAACCGTGAGTCTGTGTAATCCTTGCGCTCGAGCCCTACTCTCCCTCACAAACTGTTATCATCTCTACCACTACCCCTGCCCTGCATTATCCATAGACTATCATCACCACTGCCCCGGGGAACCAGGCTCTGCCCGTGGAGAGCCGTTACATCACCGTCTGCCAAACATCATCCCCAGAGGTTCTGCAGCAGCGGTGGTCACCCTGACCACATACCACGGGTGGCGCCACGACTTTATCCCCTGTAAGTAACCCCCAAACCCATTACTTGTGGGCCAGGGACATGGTCCGGACCAAGACCATCGTGATTCCCCGGGATACCCTGGTCCGGTACCGAGTACCCCGTCCCAGTGGGCTTCACACAACTGCCACCCCACCCAAACTGTCCAGTGCTATAGGGGCATACACTTAGGAACAGTCCACTCTGTGGCCCCTCTGTGTTGTTGTGGTAAGAGAGCTTGCACTGTGCCTTTAATTCCTCCTCAAGTGATCTGTCCAGAGTGCAGCCTGATGTTTAGTAGATTCGTGTCTGAACAGCAATGTGTCCCGGTCTAAGGGAGGATCACCTGGGACTCCGAGGGCTGCTCCAACAGTGTTGGGTGAGGGAGTTCCCCACAGCAGCCATGGGTGAGGAGAGAGGGCTTGTTGCAGTAGGTTCCTGCAGCTCCAGTCCCCTGCACAGTCGCCCTCCTCGCCAGTGTCTTGGGAAGCTGAGGCAGCAGGTAAGCCGCTCTCTAGCAGCTAGGGGGTCTCCTATATGAGGTCTTACCACTCGTCAGGGCCTCACTGCGAGTTTCACAGGCCGACTGCTCCACTGCCCAAGATGGGCCTCAGGGCCTCCGAGCAGGAATCCCCGATCCCCAGACTGCACATTCCTCCCCTCAGTTTTGCACCCAGCCAGGATCACGCCACTGACCGTAGGTGGAAGATACCTGATCCAGAGGAGAGCATCAGCGCAGATGAGAGGGCTGCTCCGCAGGCCAGGTGCAGGCCCTGAACAACCAGTTCCTGTCCGGCCTCTTTACATCCAAGGAGCGTCAGCAGAATCTCAGCAAACTGCCTTTCCAGGTAGCGGGGGTTGAAATAAGCAGGTCAGGGCATTAGGAAGAGCCCTGGCGATAACATAACTCTGGTTGTTTCCCTCCAGTGCATAGCTCCCTCAAGCACGTTCGCTCCTGTTAGTGGCTATCTTGGAATCCCACTAGTAGAAGCTTTTTAATTGGGATACATGAGCACAACCCCTTTAAGCGAGGGAAGTCATGAAACTACTTATTATTGTAACAAATAAAATTTATTATTTATTGGTCACCCATGACAGCACTCAAAGAGAGAGAGGGATCCAACTCTCAAGGACAGGAAACCTAAAATGATGATAATGGTAGTACCTCTCCCTACATCAGTTGATTTCCTGTCCTTGAACAGGGCGTCTCAGGAACAGCAGTTTTGAAGTTCTTTGTATTCAGTTCTACTTACCCAGCCCTAATCGGTCCAGATCCTGGCTTCGAAACAGTTCTGGTTGTGGCCGATGCAGGGTGCAGGAGGCGCCACAGAACATCCTCTGCACCTCTTCTCCTAGCAACACATGCATGATGATCTTGGGATTGGCAGCCTCCGCCGTGGCTCTTGGTCTGGGCATGTGCAGGGTGTGTCTGAATGGGCGCATCCTGATTTCGAGTGTGTCGGCGACCTTGTGACCCAGAAGTGAGGCTGCAGAGGTAGGGGTGTACTGGCCACTTAATTTAGGCCCAGATCACCTTTCCATGGAGCAGAGTGCATAACAGTGGCCATCTTAGTTGTGGCAATACCGCCAGATATCCAGGCAACGCATGCGGGGGGTGTCCCAGAAGGTGCCCCCATTGATGAGTGTGCCAGCTGCCTGCACAATCCAGAGTGACCAGGAGATGACCAAAAGGAGGCATGCTGGAAGAGGCTGTTAAGCACTCCTGTGGCACCCCATAGGTTAATGTGCCACAATAACATCACATGGGTTCTCTCCCCCACTACACACTAACAAACACTACCACCTCTGGGCAATAGAGGGAGCACCTCCTGCTCCCTTATATACTCTTGTCCATGAGGGAGAGCTCAGTTCAGTTCCCAGAGAACTGAGGAAGAGCTGAGACCGTACAGCACGGTGTAGTGCTGTGAACAGCTCAGGAGAGAGTTCAGCTCGGAGCAGGGCTGAGGAAAGGACACAGAGCAGAGTTAGCTCAGTGCAGACCTAGCAAGGGTCAGAGGGACAAGGAGAACGAAAGACAGAGGAACACGTCTGGGAGCTGGAGTGATACCTTCACTTGCCCCAGAAGTACGCACAGAGAGACGGACACCGGATCCGGTACTGTGTCTGGCACCCACAGCACAGCGAATCCAGGAACAGCGGGATCTCTAGATGCCCCCTAGTACCAGAGTGAAGCAACACGGAGGGGTCAGTGCAGCATAGAGGACCCAAGTTGCCTAGCCAAGTGGTACCAGCAGCATACAGAGAGAGACGTGAGGAATCCCAGCAGCTTAGCTTGAAGCAGCAGCTCAGGACACACACACAGTGCAGCACAAGGAAGCCAACGACCCAGACAGGGTGTGGGGAGAGAGCCCAGCTCCATTACAGACTCCGTGGACTATAATCTGCAATAATATCAGCAGTAAAGCTTTGGAAAACAACTTTGGAGTCTGTGTAGTGATTGCGACCTTTGCTCCAGATCCAGCACAGAGAGCCTCCCTGCAGATCCAGCCTGTCAGCTCTGCAGCATCAGGACAAGAAGGGAATTACAGTATCAACTAAACGTAAGTGTGTGTGTGTCCTCCAACTCTTCTCCACCATCTATAACCCCAATAGACTTTAACCCTTTACTGCCCCGGGGGATACAGTTCCCCCCACTGGAACTATACCACATCCGCTGCCCTCACATCACCCCCGGAGGTTCTGCAGCAGCGGCGGCCCCCATTACTGGCCGCATCAAGTGGGTGGTGTCACCCGTGACATATCCCTTGTAAATATTCCCCTTTTATTGTGCTGAGCCAGGGACACGGTCCGGACCAAGCCACCAGTGACATCCCCAGCAGCAGACCGGTCCGGTACCGAGTACCCCACGTCCCTTGGGGCTCCACACTCCCACCTTTGGAATGATGGTGAGCCAGTTTAGCATGTAGTACGTTCCAGTCTGACCCTCCAGCATGATGGACGCTGGTAACTTCTCCTGCCAAGTAGGATACATGAAAGAAGAAGCCACAGCAGCCGTCCCCACCATGGAAGTAGCTGCCAGAATAGCTATGCTTGTCATTATGCCTCCAGAGGTGTCTTGTCCAGCTTTTCCAGGTGTGCATACTGCAGACGCTGTGCGAAGAGACCCCCTATTTCACAGCAAACCTTAATCCATAATCCAGACAGACTTCAGATTCCTTTCCCATAAGAGAAAGTGTAGCTCTGAATCTTTTTGGGGATGACCTACTTGCTGAATTGGACAGGTCAAGAACAAGAATGGGGGTTCTTCAGGCTAAGCTATTGCCGGGCTTGTGTAAGCTGTGAAATCCATTGGGCATTGCAGGGAAAAGGCTCAAAAGTATGTGCATAATGTTATGTTAGGAGCTTGAAACAAAGAAACATTGCTCATTCCTGGTTATTAAAAGGTTCAGGTTCTTATTCCAGAAAATATGGAAGAAACAGACAAAAGGAGCTCTGCTCCCCTAACATCATTTAGGTGTAAATTTCCCTTTGGTGATGAATGTGTGGCCAAAGCGTCAGAAAGATTTGCCCTGCCCTTTGAGGATATGGGAACTCTTCAAGTTGCTCTTAATAAGAAAGCTGTCCAGTTTCTAACAGATAGCTGTGAATCATCATCAGGGGCCCGGGGACCGGCAGTGGCAGTGACTTGCACAGCTAGATCCCTTATAGTCTGGCTGGACCATCTGGGAAATCATTTAAAAAATAAAACATCCAGGGAAGATATCCCATCCTCCATTCCCTTAATGCAGGGGTGGGGAACCTCGGCGCTGAATGCGGCCCTCGATGACTTTTTTGTGGTTCTCGAGCAGATTCCTTGGGACCGCAGTGCTCAGACTGGCAGAAGCATTTTACCCTCTGTATGCCCTGTAAATCCAGCTCCCCAGTGATCTCTATGCCCCAGCCTCACCCTCCCCAGTGAGGGTGAGGTATATGCTCCCTGCCTCTCCTGTGATGTCTAGGGCTCTAGCAAACCTGGAAAAGCAGTCGAGAAGCAACATGACCAATATCATCCGTGCCAAAGAGAAGCAGCTCCAGCCACCACAGTAGGGGTGAGTTGATTGTTTAACCAAATATAGCGAGTAATTTTCAAGTTGATAATTTTGTACGGCCCCCGAAGGATTGTAGAAACTTCCAAATGGCCCTTGGCAGAAAAATGGTTCCCCGACCCGGCCTTAATGCAAAGCCATGGGTGTGGCCAGAGCTGCCAGACCTCCTTTTTCAAGGGTCAGTTCACCACTCGCAGATTGGGAGGTTACACCTGACAGCATGGTATTTGAAAGGAGACTTCTAAGAAGCAAGGGGTTTTCTCCCAGTCTGGTCTCTTCCCTCCTTAGAAGTAGAAAGCCGGTCACAACTCAGATTTATCATAGAACCTGGAAAAAAATTCCTGTCTTCTTCAAGGGCAAATCCCGAAGGGTCAGCCTTGTCCTAGAGCTCCTGCAGAAGGGACTAAAATTAGACCATTCAGTTAGCACTCATAAAGTTCATGTATCTGCATTGGGAGTCCTCTACATTTATAATCTGGAAGGAAATCACTGGGTATCGAGATTTTTTAAGGCTGTTTCTTTGTCAAGACCTATTTGAGATGGAGCAGTAGCTCCAGGGGATCTTAATTTTGTTCTAACAACTCTAACAAAACCCCCTTTAGAGCCCATGCAATCTGTGTCTCTAAAGAGCCTGGCTTTAAAAACAGTTATTTTGATAGCCTTGACATTGGCAAGGAGATTATGCGATATTCAGGCTATATTAGTCACGCCTTTTCCATTATTTCTGGAAGATAGGGTGTTATTAAAACCTGACAGGGCATATCTGCCAAGCGTAGTATCTAAATATCATAGGCCTCAAGAAATATCCCAGTCGTCTTTTAATGTTAATACGTTTTCTGCCTGTGCACTCTCCCCCGCCCTGTAGCCATGTTGAAATTCTCCATCTTATTGTAGCCTAGGTCCTGGACACACCCTTACATGCAGGTTTTTAATTGCATTTAGTTGCACAAATACACGCAATTCATACCACAGGCAGAGGCACAAGAGTAGGAAACAGTAAGATGAGACACCTTGACGTTGGTTACCAGGCTCAGATGCTATGGCCAGCGCATTCGCTAAGTTCTTAATTTTTTTCTCTGTAACCTTAAACAGTTTTCTGCAATGCGTTTATGCCCCATTCACAATTTAACAGCTCCACATACTGCTTTGCCATTTTCATTTATTAGCCATTAAGCTACTTCACATTTCACAGTGTCAGTGCGCAGCAGAATAATTCTCTTTTGTCAAGAAATTGACCTGCCATTCTTTGGTGACAATCTAAAACGTTGCATACACTAGATGTCAGGATGTGCCTAGAAGAATATTTGAAAGTCACTAGTGCCTGGAGGAAGAGACATGTCTTTACTTATATCCTTTCAGGGTCATTGGAAATTGATTCTTACTATATGGATCAAGGAGATCATTAGTTTGGCCTATTCAGTCAGTGGTAGGGAGGTTCCTTCAGGTATGAAGGCTCACTCCATGAGAGCCGTAGCTACGTCCGGTGCGGAAAGATCAGAAGTGTCCATAAAACAAATCTGTAATGCGGCTACTTGGTCTTAACCTCTACCTTTTATAAACACTATAGACTAGATCTTTCTCTGACGTCACCTTTGGGGAGTAGGGTCCTGCAGGCTATGGTCCATCCTCCCCATATAGTTTCCTCTTGGTAATTCTCTCATTGTGTGCTGTCATGGGTGATCAATAAACGCTTAATTACTTACCGGTAATGTGTTTTTTCAGACCCTATGGCAGAACGCTTACAGTATATTCCTTCCCTCGTTCCCTATTGTACTTCACTCCTTTTTTCCTCCCTTTTCACATGGTGGTTTGGATATGGTTGAAAGATGAGGATAATAATTTTTCCGGAGGTCCTTTCATGTTCTGTAACAAACTGATGCAGGGAGAGGTACCATCCTTTTTATCCTGTAGGTTTTCTGTCCTTGAGAGGCGGATCCTTCTCTCTCGTTGGGTGCTGTCATGGGTTCTGAAAAGACACATTACCAGTAAGTCAGGGGCGGACCTACCGTGGTGCAGCTGGTGCAGCTGCACCAGGGCCCCGGCCGGTTAGGGGGCCCCCAAGGCTCCAGCCGCGGGTCCGGTGCCGCGGTTCCACCCCCACCCCCGCGCCTTGCACGGGCCCCTGCCTCCACTGCTCTGGGTGCAACAATCACAGTCGCAGCGGTCGGGACTGGGCCTGGGAGTGCAGGGGGCGCACCAATATCAGCTGTTGGAGCTGCCTGGGGAGCGCACTGTGTATTAGAATGTAACTATTCTCCCGCCAGGCTGCTCGCAGATCACATCAGCAGCTGCAGACAGGCCCCCTGCACACTGTGTGGACGGGGTCAGCAGAGGGACACTTCACCTGCTCCTTCAGCCTCCCGGAGAGCAGCTTGTGGATGGACTAGACCTCAGAAGATGCTGGTAAGCAGGAGGTCATTAATCATGGTGTGGGGCAGCAGGACGCTCCTCAGTCCGGTCAGGGTCTGCTCTGCTGAGGATCAGAGTGATTGCAGGAGTCTGTGGCAGATCAGGTCGGGCTGTCAGTGCTGGATTATCGGCTCCAGCATCACCCGACCTACAGGAAAGAGCAGAGCCCTGCAATAAATCACTCTGACCCCAGCAGATACCACAGACCCCAGTATACAGAGCCCTGCACTGACTGATCACATCTGAACCTACAGGACATCACATATTATGTTATATGGCTCCATATATATATGTGATGTCCTGTAGGCAGTACCAGGTGTGATCAGTACAGTGCATTACATATCCAGTGTACAGATGGGGACATATACCAGTATGGGCTCATATATACCAGGTTGGAGGACATATTTACCATACTGGGAGATATACTGTATATACCAGAATGGGGAACCTATACACCATGATAGGAGACCCAGGGGGTAACTACTGAAGTCGGGGGGGGGGGGGCCTGCAGTGCTTGGGGGCCCCGTTGTGCAAAGAAGCAGCCGGCTCCTGAGTGTCAGTGAGACAGGAGCTTTGGATGCACATTCATGTAACATACCCTCTCTGTCCTCTCTCTCCTCCGTCCCTCTCTGTCCTCTTTCTCCTCTGTCCCTCTCTCTCCTCTGTCCCTCTCTCTCCTCTGTCCCTCTCTCTCCTCTGTCCCTCTCTGTCCTCTGTCCCTCTCTGTCCTCTGTCCCTCTCTGTCCTCTGTCCTCCGTCCCTCTCTGTCCTCCCTCTCCTCCGTCCCTCTCTGTCCTCCCTCTCCTCCGTCCCTCTCTGTCCTCCCTCTCCTCCGTCCCTCTCTGTCCTCCCTCTCCTCCGTCCCTCTCTGTCCTCCCTCTCCTCCGTCCCTCTCTGTCCACCCTCTCCTCCGTCCCTCTCTGTCCTCTTTCCCCTCCGTCTCCCTTCTGTGCGTGTAGGTGTGTGTGTGTGTCCACTTAGCCGCCCCCTGCATCCCGCCGCCGCACCAATCCTCGCCCTCCAATGTGATCGCATCGGGCTCACTTCTAGTATGTATATATCTTCCTTGAGGCTGTCTTGGGCTATATATGTTATACGAGGCTATGCTGGGCTGTATATATTACCTGGAGGCTGTGCTAGTCTATATATATTACCTGGAGCCTGTGCTTGGCTGTATATGTTACCTGGAGGCTGTGCTGGGCTGTATATATTACCTGGTGGCTGTGCTGAACTGTATATATTAGGCTGTAATGGACTGTATATATTAGGCTGTGGGGGGGCCCCGAAAAATTTCTTGCACCAGGGCCCACTACAGTCTGGGTCCGCCCCTGCAGTAAGTAATTAAGTGTTTTCACACAGCCAAGTGGTAAAGAAATCAATGAAACTCCTGTCGGATAAAATTGCCGATTACAACCTTAGGTGATTTCCCTGATGGGTATAGTTTCTAAAATGGAGACACTTTAAGGGGGGACGTATATGCTAATTTTTCACCTCAAGGACTTTGCACTTGGCAGCCACAACCTGGGACTGCAAAATTTATACTGCAAAAGCCAAATAGTGAATTTGCCCATTCAATTCATGCAATGTGCATACACAGTAGTTTCTGGTTTCAGGTTTTAGAAGAAATTTGTTAAGAAATTGTGGTTTCATTTTTAACTTTGTGAAATTGAAACATTTGCACCTTAAATCTTCTTCTACTCTTGTGAAAACGAAAAATGTCAGACCAAAACAACATTCTTCGTGAAAAAACATATCGTGTCCCAAAAGTATTGTGAAGGACTTTCTGAATCTCCTCGTACACCCGCTGCTCCACTCCATACACGTCTTACACGCACAGCTTCGCTCCATACACACAAGGCTCCATACACACAAGGCTCCACTTCATACACATGCAGCTCCACACCGTACACACATGGCTCCTTACACGTCGTACATACACAGATCCGCTCGGTACACCTCGTACACTCTCGGTTCCACTCCGTACACCTCATACACACACGGCTCCGCTCCGTACACATTGTACAGACACAGCTCCGCTCCGTTCATATCATACACACGTGGCTACATCCACATTGTAAAGCCCTCCTGACTAGAGATGAGCGACCCTGTGGAAGTTTGGGTTCTGGTGGTTCAGTCGGACTCTTTATGTGGCGCCCCGCAACGAGTGCGTCACAAGGGAGTATTGCAGCCGCAATATTCTCTGACTAAGCAGTGAAATAGTTAACTCTGAGATCCAACCCAACATGCAACACCTAGAACAGGGGACCAATCATAGGTCCTGGGGGGTGGAGTGTTAGGGTAGTGTAGGAGAACACACAGTAATCTAGAGAGTCTGAAGAAGAATCTAGAACCTGAAAAGAGCAGACTAGAACTTGGAGAGGAGCGGGGGCTCCGCACCCCGTGCGGGCCCCTGGGCCGTCACCGGTCGGGTGTCAGCACCTGAGGCCTTACTAACCGGGATTGGGCATTTCTACACGGGTTCCCAAAAGACTCCCGTGCCCACAACTTACAGCCGGTTCACTGGTACCGAAGCTGGCAGCAGTTCACCTCTGTCACGCGAACCAGCCCCGTGGAGGAGCAGCTTTATAGGAGCACCCCACCACCAGCCAGTTTCCAGTCGTCTAACCAGCGGTGTACCCACTGAGGGACACAAGGCTCCCCAGAACATCCAGAACGTACATCATGGATAGGGCATTGAAGCAGCCTCCCCGTACCCGACCTGGTATTCCTGGGCGACGCTGGCAAGAAGGAACTAAGTAGGTAGAATGGAGGAACACTGCGGATCTCTGAGGAACACTATCACTGCTGAGTCCACCCGGTCTACTACTCAACCACTGTATACCATGTACTGCCTGCTGGTTACAGTAAAGACCCGTTGCAGAGACTATCTGTGTCCGTGTTTCCTTATGAACTATCCGTCCGCACACTAAGGTAACCGCAGCTGCCGCACAACATCTTGAGCAGCTCCAGCCCCCGGGGATCACCGCTCAGCCTGTGGGGAGCGTAACATCTTGCTGCTGTCCATCCCCCGGGGGTTCCGCAGCGTCGGTAGCCCTTACCGAATCTACTCATAGGTGGCGTCACGAATAAAAACAAATTAAACCCTTTTAATCTGTTCCCGCAAGACGTCTTCACTTTTGATCTGCACTACACCGGGCCCCACTACCGGCAGGCGCGGTCCACCCGTGACAAGGAAGGAGAAGAATCGCCTGTCTAAACCGGAGTCTGCCGGCCGCGGTGAGTCAGAAAATGGCGTCACGAACAGGATACGAGCAGGCCCGTTACCCAACGGGTATATTGTGCTTAAACTGGACTTTATTGTCTGCAATTGGACTTTGTTCATCCCTAAAAGAACTTTCCCGCCTATACACCATTGGGTCAAGATGGCGCCCAAGATGGCGTTCCCGCCACAAGAAGCCGCCACGTGAAGCCCAGGAGTGAGTCAACCCCCCCCTCATTGTGGGAGGGCTAAAGACGAAAGGCGCCAAACTCTTTGTCCGCCCTGATTGCTCGAATCAACCATGGGGGCGGGGACTTTTCCCACGATAGGACTACAAAAGCCCAGAGGAAATGGGAGTGTCAGAGACATACCGACAGACAGAGAAGACTTCTTCACCAGCTCAACCAGAACGTCTTACCGGTTGAACGGGTGTGGTTTCCCTCCAAGAAGAATGGCCAGCATGAGACTCCAAGACCTGATGCGGGAGGTCGAGGCGGAGGCCAGAGCAGCCATCAGCCAACCGGGTCCGGATCCTGCCCTTACCATAGACGGCAGTCCCGACTTCTGGCTAGAGGCTCTACAAGACCTCCGGGTGCGGTTACTTGAGACAGTGGAATGGACGATTCGCAGCTGGAGCGCGACCCTAGGCAGACGACTACACCATGCGATGCAGCAGAGCCGACCGGGTACAGCTTCTCCAAGCCCAGACGACGTCACCAGCTTCTCGACCGCCTCACCGTCGCCTACCACCTGTCCTGCTCCGTCACCAGAGCCAATAGACTGCGTCATTCCGGTGGAGGCCGCAACTCGACCCGTTCCAGCGACCAATATCGCAACCGATCCCGTTTTTGAGCCGGAGCTCATAACACGCTCCATGGAAGAACTTGATCTCTACCAGGTTCCCGCTGAGGAACCCGCGACATGTTTCACCACTATAGAGACAGTCGCCTGTTTTGTCCCCGTACCGGAGGCTTCCCTTGCCATTGCCGAGGCCTACCTGGTAACCGGGAGTGAAACACCTTTACCTGCGGAAACAGATGAAGAGGCAGGCAGCCTGGAAGCCCTGCGGGACGTCCCTACGGAAGGATCCGCAGCGCCACCGCCCTGTTGTACAACGGAACAAGCTTCAACATCTCTCACCATCGAGCAGCCTGATGTGGTCATCGAGGAAGAGGTCGGAGAGGATGACGACGAGACCCACAGCACCGCTGAGGATTTCGACACCGGGTTCGCTTGGGGAGACAACAAGGAACTTCCTACCGGGCATAAAGCTCGGGTACACTGGTCGGGTGCACTGCCGACACCTTCCCCTGTGCCGTTCCACCGGGTTCCAATACAGACAGCCCGCCAAGTTCAAGCTTCCCGCCAAACCACCAGCTCCGTTACTCATCTTTACACCCCGAGCCGTAACGACGGAGATGTACGCCAGAGACGACGAGAGGAGTGGCAAGCCAGAGAACGCGCCAACATGGAGGCCCGTGCCGAGGCTCGCCGCCAGCCGTCGCTGCCTGATGAACTCCGCCGTGAAGGTAGAATTTCCACCTTTAACTTACATACCGGGTGGGGGTTCGCTTGGGAGGTGGGTTTGAATGAGGAGGTGTTTGTGGGGCGCCGGGACGTTGAGTCAAACTTGCCAAGAGGACATCCCGATCGCGACCTATACCGGGGCGATATTATCACCTACGAGCGCTATACTTGCGCAGATGGGTGGTTCGCTATCCGGGTGCGCCATCACCCTCAGAGCCAGTGACTTTAAAACTTGAACTTCCTCAATGACTCTGTTCCCGTTAATCATTGACTGTGTGATCTTGCGGCTACAGCCTGGACTCTAGCTAAAGTACAGCCGACCGCACGCTGGGTCCGCACAAAGTGATTACCTGTTTCTTTGCTTATGTCACCAAAGCATACCTTTACCTGTTTTCCATTTTTAATAAAAGTGTGTCATATATGTATAAAAATACAAAAACCTCTGTAATGTGAGTAGTTTGACGCTTGGGGACAAGCTGATTTAACCAAGGGGGAGTGTGGCGCCCCGCAACGAGTGCGTCACAAGGGAGTATTGCAGCCGCAATATTCTCTGACTAAGCAGTGAAATAGTTAACTCTGAGATCCAACCCAACATGCAACACCTAGAACAGGGGACCAATCATAGGTCCTGGGGGGTGGAGTGTTAGGGTAGTGTAGGAGAACACACAGTAATCTAGAGAGTCTGAAGAAGAATCTAGAACCTGAAAAGAGCAGACTAGAACTTGGAGAGGAGCGGGGGCTCCGCACCCCGTGCGGGCCCCTGGGCCGTCACCGGTCGGGTGTCAGCACCTGAGGCCTTACTAACCGGGATTGGGCATTTCTACACGGGTTCCCAAAAGACTCCCGTGCCCACAACTTACAGCCGGTTCACTGGTACCGAAGCTGGCAGCAGTTCACCTCTGTCACGCGAACCAGCCCCGTGGAGGAGCAGCTTTATAGGAGCACCCCACCACCAGCCAGTTTCCAGTCGTCTAACCAGCGGTGTACCCACTGAGGGACACAAGGCTCCCCAGAACATCCAGAACGTACATCATGGATAGGGCATTGAAGCAGCCTCCCCGTACCCGACCTGGTATTCCTGGGCGACGCTGGCAAGAAGGAACTAAGTAGGTAGAATGGAGGAACACTGCGGATCTCTGAGGAACACTATCACTGCTGAGTCCACCCGGTCTACTACTCAACCACTGTATACCATGTACTGCCTGCTGGTTACAGTAAAGACCCGTTGCAGAGACTATCTGTGTCCGTGTTTCCTTATGAACTATCCGTCCGCACACTAAGGTAACCGCAGCTGCCGCACAACATCTTGAGCAGCTCCAGCCCCCGGGGATCACCGCTCAGCCTGTGGGGAGCGTAACATCTTGCTGCTGTCCATCCCCCGGGGTTCCGCAGCGTCGGTAGCCCTTACCGAATCTACTCATAGGTGGCGTCACGAATAAAAACAAATTAAACCCTTTTAATCTGTTCCCGCAAGACGTCTTCACTTTTGATCTGCACTACACCGGACCCCACTACCGGCAGGCGCGGTCCACCCGTGACAAGGAAGGAGAAGAATCGCCTGTCTAAACCGGAGTCTGCCGGCCGCGGTGAGTCATTTATATAGTAAGCTTGTAAGATATACGTCTTTGAGTATATCTTACAAGCTTACTAGTCTGCTTCAGACTTGTCTGCTTTTGAGTCTCAATAAGTGTCTCATAAAGTGTCAAGATAAGAAATAGACATGAAATTGACCGGAATTGACTGGGATGGACTGGAAGGTTATGAGATAGAGAGACTCTGAAAACAATGTATATACCGTATTTTTCGCTTTATAAGGCTGCGTTCACACATTGCGTATTTTGCTGCGCTTTTTTACACGCGCTTTTCAAAATACGCAATGTGCCTTTTGTCTGCCTGCAAAGTGAATGTGAAATTCACTTTGCAGTGCAGACATTGCGCAAAAATACGCAGTGCGTTTTCAGGGAGAAAGCGCAGTTCCGTAAAGAATTGATATGTCAATTCTTCACGCAGCTGCTCCTGCGTTTTCTCCCTGTCATGTCACAGAGGGGAGGAAGAATCCTGCTTCCTCCTCCCCTCTGTGACAGCTGTGACCGCCCATTAGATTTCACAGTGTATTAATATACACTGTGAAATCTAAATTAAACAAAGGCAAATGTATGAAAAATAAAAAACAATGAATACTTCACCTGTCCGACACCTTCTCCCGCTGTGTGATCCCCGGTTCCAAGTGAGATGTGTTCTGACAGGACCTGTGGTGACGTCAGAGGGGCGTTCCCAGGCACTCGCGGTCATGTGATACATATCACATGACCGCGAGCAGCCAATCAGCAAAGGGAACGCCCCCTCTGACGTCACCACAGGTCCTGGCAGAACACATCTCAAGTTGGAACCGGAGATCGCACAGTGGGAGAAGGCGTCGGACAGGTGAAGTATTGATTCTTTTTTATTTTCCAGACACTTGCTTTGTTTAATTTAGATTTCACAGTGTATAGCAATACACTGTGAAGTCTAATGGGCGGCCACTGCTATCACAGAGGGGAGGAGGAAGCAGGATTCTTCCTCCCCTCTGTGACATCACTGTGCTTTCTGGGGTAAAGAAAGCGCAGTGTGTGAAAGGCCCTGCGTATTTTGTGGCGCAAAAAAGCGCAGCAAAATACCAAGTGTGTGAACGCAGCCTAAGACGCACTTTTAGCCCCCCAACTTTTGGGGGAAGTAGGGGGTGCGTCCTATAAAGCGAAAGTAAAAGTTGTGATGTAAGCGGGGGGGGGGTGGGGGGCTCAGGAGCTCTATGTGCCAAGATGGGGGCTGTACCAGCATGGGAGCTAGTGTGCCAGCATGGGGCTAGTGTGCCAGCATGGGGGCTGGTGTGCCGCCATGGGGCTAGTATGCCAGCATGGGAGGTAGTGTGCCAGCAGGGGGACTAGTGTACCAGCATGGGGGCTAGTGTGCCAGCAGGGGGTGTAGTGTGCCAGCAGGGGGGGGCAGTGTGCCAGCAGGGGGGCTATGGGTAACAGCATGGGGGATATACCATATATACCAGGATGGACATATATAACTTGTAAGACGGACACTGGCATTATAAGACAGACCCCATTTAACATTAAAAGATTTTTTTTTTTCTCTTTTCCTTCACCAAATTTGAGGGAGCGTCTTGTAATCTGGTTTGTCTTACAAAGCGAAAAATATGGTAATTCTTTTCACTTTCAATCTATGATATGTCTATTATTTCACTGTTTGCTCTCCTATGTGCTTTTGCCATTCATTTTCACCACCCCATCCCCCCTCCATCACCACTCATTCACATCAGCCCCTCTCTGCTCCCCAACCCTATATACAGCTCTCATGCTATCTTCAGTTTACTGAAGAATCTCAGCACATCACATTCCAAAGTTTTACACAATAATTCATGTCACAAATCCAAAAACTATTTGCTCTTTCTCTTTTTCCTGCTGCTCCTGTCAGGTGATATCTCTCCCAACCCTGGTCCACCCTCTGCCAACTTCAACTGCTCCCCCACCTCACATAGAAACCCTACTAACCTCATTAACATTAAATGCATACCTTCATCTCCCACTTTTAACTGCGCGCTCTGGAATCCACGGTCTGTATGCAATAAGCTTCCCTTCATTCACAATTACTTTCTAACCAACTCTCTTAATCTGCTGGCTCTATCAGAAAACTGGATCCAGAATTCAGACACTGCTTCCCTTGCTACTATTTCTCCTGGTGACTTACATTTCTCCCATTCACCGAGACCTGGGAACAGAAATGGTGGTTGAGTCAGCCTAATCCTGTGCCCACAATATACTTTCCAGGTCATCCCTCCAGCCCCATCACTCTCATTCTTTTGAGGTCACCACCATTAGGATCTTCCATCCCCTCCCCCTCAGAGTAGCAGTTGTATACCGCCTCCCAGGTTCATCCACCCAGTTCCTTGATCATTTCTCTGCGTGGCTGCCGCAAATCATGCCCTCAGAATTACCAACCCTTATTCTGGGAGACTTTAACATCCCCATAAACAGCCCCATCTCCACATCTGCATCCCAGCTCCTATCTCTAACCACCTCTCTTGGCATCTCAGAGCTCTCAACCTCTGAGACTTACAAAGACAGTAACATCCTTGACCTGGTCTTTACCCGGCTCTGTTCAACCTCCTCCTTAGATAATTCACCTCTTCCTATCTCTGACCACAACATTCTCTCCTTCACACTCACAAATCCTTGCCCACCACAGCACACTCCTACCTATCACACATCCAGAAATCTACAGGCCATTAACCCTCATACACTCACAGACTCTCTACACTCATCACTGTCATCAATCTCCTCATTCTCCTGTCCTCATCTGGCAGTAAATCACTACAATGACACTCCCAGAAGCACCCTGGACTAAGTAGTGCCCCTCACCCTCAGAACCTCCAAACATAGAATAAAACAGCCTTGGCTCACATCGCAAACTCAATTGCTCCAGCGATGCTCTAGGAGTGCTGAACACCTATGGAGGAAAACTTGCTCACCAGAAAACTTCATCCATTATAAATTCATGTTAAAAACCTACAACTTTGCCATTCATCTTGCCAAACAAACCTGCATGATCACCCTGATCTTCTCACTATCAAACAATCCAAAAAAACTCTTTGATACCTTTCACTCTCTCCTCAGTCCTAAAGTGCAGGCCCTGATCACTGACCTCTGTGCTGATGATCTGGCTTCTTACTTTATGGAGAAAATAGAAAACATCCGCTAGGAAATCAGCTCCCGGCCTCCAAGCTCTTCTACTCCCATTCTTCCCCACAGTTCCTCCAGCTCACTCTCCATATTTGACCCAGTCACAGAAGAAGTCGTCTCCAGGCTCCTTTCTTCCTCTCGTCCCACGACATGCAAAACTGACCCCATTCCCTCACACCTACTTTAGTCCCTCTCTCCGATTGTCACTACTGACCTATCCAAAATCTTCCATCTCTCCCTCTCTTCTGGCATCTTCCTCTCCTCCTTCAAACATTCTATCATTACTCCATTACTAAAGAAATTGTCTCTTGACCCATCCTGCACAAATAACTACAGATCAGTCTCCAATCTCCCCTTCATCTCTAAACTCTTGGAGTGCCTGGTCTACACCTGTCTCACCTGTTACCTCTCCACGCACTCTGTTCTACACTGTGTGCAGAATTATTAGGCAATTGAGTATTTTGATCACATGATACTTTTTATACATGTTGTCCTTCTCCAAGCTGTATAGGCTTGAGAGCCAACTATCAATTAAGTAAATCTGGTGATATGCATCTCTGTAATGAGGAGGGGTGTGGTGTAATGACATCAACACCGTATATAAGGTGTGCTTAATTATTAGGCAAATGCCTTTCCTTAGGCAAAATGGGTCAGAAGAGAGATTTGACGGGCTCTGAAAAGTCCAAAATTGTGAGATGTCTTGCAGAGGGATGCAGCAGTCTTGAAATTGCCAAACCTTTGAAGCGTGATCACCGAACAATCAAGTGTTTCAAGGCAAATAGCCAACAGGGTCGCAAGAGGCGTGTTGGGCAAAAAAGGCGCAAAATAACTGCTCATGAATTGAGGAAAATCAATCGAGAAGCTGCTAAGATGCCATTTGCCACCAGTTTTGCCATATTTCAGGGCTGCAACGTTACTGGAGTATCAAAAAGCACAAGGTATAGAGCCTACATTACGCCACTCATTAAATCTGAAATGTCACCCTTAGAAAAATTTAGTTGTGCAAAATGCAACACAGAGAACACAGATATACTACATCATTTGTGGGGATGTAGAAAAATTAATAGACTTTGGAAAACAATGCACAATGAGATTCAGAGGAAATGTGGGATGCGATTTCCACTGACACCACAGTGGGCGATCTTTAACATATTAGACGAGAATTCAGATTCATTCCCAAGAAATGTAAAAGCAATGTTAATAATGTAGGCATCGGCAGTCAGAAAGAGCATCCTGCAACATTGACTGAGCCCAGAACCACCGACCAAGGTCCTGATACAGTCTAAGTTAATGTTCCTTTTTCGTATTGACTGGATGCATGCATTGACAAATAAAGAGAAAATGGTGGGGATATTTTTGAATACCTGGTCAGTGTTCCTCCCAATGCTTGATGAAGAAGTTAGGGGTCAGCTTAAGGGTCAATTCGAAAACACCCAATGGTATCTCCTTGAAAGGATTGGGGGTAATACCCCAATACCATAATGACAACACAAACTGCAGAGATTAGAATCTGAGTGGTTTTGGGGGTGGAAGGGATTTAATGAAGGATACAGTCCAAATGTTTTACAATGAATTGGTTATGAAAATTCCATATGATGTTGTGTCATTGTAAGGTATGGAATCCCAATGTTGGGAATTGTTGTTTCTCATTACTGTATGTTTTGAAAATTAAGAAATATGTTTTAAAAAAGCACAAGGTGTGCTATACTCAGGGACATGGCCAAGGTAAGGAAGGCTGAAAAACGACCACCTTTAAACAAGAAACATAAGATAAAACGTCAAGACTGGGCCAAGAAATATCTTGAAGACCCATGACCTCTGAGGGAGACCCAGCTTTCTCACACTGGGCCCTACATTATGCTGCAAAATTTGTTGGTAGTCTTCAGACTTCATAATGCCATGCACACGGTCAAGCACTCCAGTGCCAGAGGCAGCAAAGCAACCCTAAAACATCAGGGAACCTCCACCATGTTTGACTGTAGGGACCCTGTTCTTTTCTTTGAATGCCTCTTTTTTTCTCCTGTAAATTCAATGTTGATGTCTTTGCCCAAAAAGCTCTACTTT